>KZ062019.1:62381-131427 GCA_002091835.1 Anopheles maculatus
CCGATAGGATTGGATTGAGGATCAATGCGACGCAGACAATGTACCTGCTTGGAGGATGCTCTGACCGTGATAGTGCACGACTCGGAAGCAGAGTATTAGTTGACGGCGACGATCTCGAGGTAGTAGAGGAGATTTGCTACCTTTGCACGATCGTAACTTCGGACAACAACGTAAGCAGCGAAGTCCGAAGGCGCATTGTTCAGAGGAATCGTGCCTACTATGGGCTCCACAAACTCCTGAGATCCTGAAGACTCCAACAACGCACGAAATGCCCCATACATCGCACACTGATACGGCCGGTAGTCCTCTACGGGCACGAGTCCTGGACTATGCTGGCGGAGGACGCCAATGTTCTCGCCATTTTCGAACGGCGGAGACATCCTGATGGTTGCCAAAGCCGGAAGGATACGCTGGTTGGGTCACCTGATGAGGATGCCGGACTCATGCCCTGCCAGGAAGGTGCTCGTCAGCGACCCGTTCGGAATTGGAATTGTAGGCCCTGTCTACAAGACGTGCTTCCTAGGAGCAGGCCAGGAAAGAAGAAGAAGAAGAGAAGAAGAAGAAGTACTTCTCAACCGAAACAGATGGGCAAAAACGGATCGACTTCGGGCGCATGTTAATGTATTCAAGCTCGCCTCACCTCATTAGTATTATTTAGCTGTCAAGTATCCTCTCATCACCTTCCCAGTTGAAGGTAGCTCCGAAGTACTATCCGTACCGAAAACAAAAGGCGCGCAAAAAAAAACGCCTCCTAAGTGTGTGACGTTAATTTATTCAAATCCACTCGACCATCCGAACGGGGGGGAGGCAATCACAGCTGCAAAACAAAAATCCACTGAGGTAGCAAGGTGAAGTCAATTTTGCCGATGTTGTTGAACAAAAGCAAACCACAGTACAATATTTTTTTTGCGAAGAGCAGACGAAGATATAGAAACTACACCCGAAACGGTAACATCTTCACACCTTCCGTCATGCAGACGTGCAGATGGATGATTTGGATATGTGTTGTTGGGGGGTTTTATTTTTTTGTCTCTACCTATTTGCATCTTTTCTATGATCGATTTCGTACACCTCGCTGCGTACATCTTCTCTTCTCCCAGCTAAAGTTGAACGGTCGAAACAGATATAATCGTAAAGAAAAAACCCGTTTTCACTATCGCCTACTCCACCACGAACACGACCTTGATCAATTTATTACAAAACGATCGGCTGATCTGCCGGGCCGGGAAGCGCGTGGTCCATAACGCACGACTGTTATACGAATACGAGTTGTTTTTTTTTCGGCTGGCAAAGACGAAGAGAATGTCAGCGATTATCATAAATTACAAAAACGGAGCCCTGGGGCGTGTGCCACGCTCCACCAGTCGAGAAATGAGTTTTTTTTTGTTGTGGGTAAATATTTGTTCGACAAACATATTTCATATGGCAGCTATTTTTTTTTTTAATTATTAATTTAGTTTTTGCTCTCCCGGCCTACCCGGTCAGTTTAAGGAGGAAAGAGAGTTATCAACTGTAACCTTTCGCGTTAAGAATGTTCCCATGTTTTAAGTTAATCAACACCTCTAAAAAAAAAAAGCCAAACCAGTCAAAGGAGAAGCGTGAAAAAATGTCCCATCATGCTTTAGCTTTAAACGATAAACGATTGCGTTCACGTTTTAATTTTGTGCCACGGTGAATGGTGTTCTCGTTCAGATTTTTTTTATCTCACCAAGCATAGCCAGTATGGCTGGGGTGCGTTTTTGTAATTAAATTGCGGTTACACGCTTTGTGCGTGCAAGACTTCCGTGATTTTTTCCACCACCCGCAAGCATGATGCTGTCAAATTCGGCTACAGGAAGCATGAGTGGGCCCGAATCTTCTGCTGACCATAAAACGGGTTACTTCCCATGAAGGAGACCCCATTTTTATGCTTACACTAGCGTGCTTACGTATCATGCATACAATGTAGTGAACAAACCTGCAACATTAGATTTGTTCTCCCATCGTTTTGTGACATTTTGACAACGTCAGATGGATCAGATCTCTTTGGTAACCAAACTTAATATTTTATAAAACTAACAAACCTTTCGAAATTGCTACTTTACTTCAAAATATACTTCAGAAGTTATTTATTTTAAGTTAGCAGAAGAGAAGAGCTTCAGAACTTACTTCAGAAGTTCAGAAGAATCAAGAAAATTATTTGTATAACATGAGTATTGATTGTTACATCTTTGACACGTAATCATTTTTTAATCAAAAATGTAAAACATGTAAAATTTTGAAACTTTTTGGAGCCTTCAGATGGGGAGGGGAATCTTCGGAAGACATCAGGGCATCCAATCACCTGTCCAAGCCCTTGTAGTATACTCATCGATCGATGCCTACCCACTACACCCCTCTTCGATCCGATCCTTTCCGGGTCAGCGACAACAGGAAAGAAGAATATAGAAAAAAATATAGAATATAAGTAATGAACCATGCGTGAATATTTATCGATAGTCTAAGGGCCCGGTTACAGGGCTACGCACGCTAACTCTGGGATGTATGCAAACTCTAGGGCGCCTTCCAACTCGAGGTCCCTTGCCAACTCGAAGTTCCTTGCCAACTCGAGGTCCCATGCCAATTCCAAACCCCATACCAATTCCAAGTTCCATGCTAACTGCAGGTCTATGCGAACTCCAGGTACCATGTCAACTCCAGGTTCCGCACAAACTCCAGGTCCTATTCCACCTCCAGGTGCCATGTCAACTCCAGATTCTATACCAACTCCAGGTTCCATGTCAATTCCAGGTTCCATGTCAATTCCAGGTTCCATGTCAACTCCAGGTTCCGTGCAAACTCCAGGTCCCATACCAACTCCAGGTCCCATGCCATCTCGAAGTTCCGTGCCACCTCGAGGTCCCATGCCAACTTCAGGTCCCATGCCAACTCAAAGTTCCATGCTAACTCCAGGTTCCATGCCAATCCCAGGTCCCATGTGCATGTATGTATGTGCGTGTGTGTTAATTAGTGATGTGCGTGAAAGTACTGTTGTGAAGGGCAGGGCACATGGGCCGAGACGTTGTTGTTGTTAGAATGGCTTAGAGAGACTTTGGTTCTGAAGGGATTCTTTCGTTTCTTAACACGGGCCGAGATGTCAAAATGTTTTCGGTTGAAAGGGGGAGATTGCCGAAAAGTTTACGTCAAAATGATCTCTGAATACGAAAACTCACTACTTTAAACTGTTTTTCACAGCAAGTTTTGTAATATTTTGTAGCAACACCGAAGACACGATTGTTTGTTTAAATACATAGCAGCGGAAATTTTCGCTTGCATCGAATGACGCAGCTTTGTTAAAACGATATAAACTATACACTGTTTTCTGTGCATTTTCTGAAATGCGTTTCCTTTCAATATGTAGTTTACTAATATATCTAACACCGTGTTGAAGAATTCCTCGATATTACCTACATTGAGCACTGAAGTCTGCAAAATGCAAAATACCAGTTTTTCTGACTGAAGTCATCACTTAATTTAGGCATTCCACACGTTCTCCGTCCATGTAGTTGGATTGTGTCATCTGGTTTGTGTCATCCTGTATCTGAGGATCTTCATCACGACTATCAAGGATCTGACCTGAGTTAAGGTTAGAGTCCATGTCTCAGAGGCTTACGGGGGTATTGGGAGAGCCAAGACATGTTTTGAGATGTTTCGTAAGGGTAAGTTGTCTGATTGGCTTCATTGAGGTGGAATAGAAGAAAGAAAAAGCCAAATTCGTTGGCATTCACAGTTGAGGGTATCAAAGAGTTCTAAGACAAAGAGTCCTAAGAGCGATTCGGTGGACTTGCTGTTTCATTGACGGCAGGACCGAGGTTCAAGTCTCATCCCATTCCCCCATAGTGAGGACTGACTATCCAACTATGCGATAACAATAGGTCTAGTAAGCCAAAAATGGCAGGCATGACCTAAGAGGTCGTTAGGCCACGAAAAAAGAAGAAGATAGGTAGATTCTAGGGATATTCAAGATGAGATTCTAGCCTCGGTATCACTAGTATTTTAATTCAATCACCAATGCACAAACGTCCAATAAATTTGGAAACCCGGTAAACGGTGGTGTATGATGGTATTTATTACACAAGCAAAGCTTCAAAATATCATTAAAAATACTAGGAAAATCCCTCAATATGTGACGAAAGAAACAAAATGTTTTTCTTGCTCCTAGCTATCCGACCATGGCAATATATTTAACCCCATTGTAAATAAGTCATTATCATTGTGTAGTTTGCGTCCAAAACGAAGGCAAAACTAGCAGTAGACCGTTAGATGCGGGGATATTGAAGAAACCCAGAATCTAGGCTAACGATAGTGAATCTAGTTCGCGCACATGCTCGATAGATCTTCAAAGTTCCATTAATAAAAAAATAGGGCTAACATAAGTCAGGAGGGTGAATAACCATTGAAAAGCTAATGATTTTCCATCATTAAGGAACCATTTTTGTTTCTACCATGGTGAAGGCATAATTGAAACAGCCAACAATGGGAATGATCGAGTCCTTGACCCACTGGGTAGTGATACAGCTGCAACCGAAAAATTGTATACTTCTATAACCTCCTTCACAAGCATTCCTGGCGGGTAATAGCAGGCCTGCCTGCGATTGGTAAGGATACATTTTTTTCTGTAACAAAACCCCTAGAAGCAGGAAATTTGCTTCACGGCGGGAATGCGGAAGAACCACCCCAACAAAAAAAACCGGAAGTCGTTTGTTTCGCACCATCCTTCCCTGTTTGTGGTGCTTCATAATAGTTTGACCTGGTCAAAACCATCTACTGACCTCGTTTTCGTAACTAAAACGGACAAACTAGGACCATCCTTTACGGGGTTTGTGACTTAGGCTTTAGTGTGTTTGTTTTCGCTCATGGGTAGCGGCAGTCAAAAATCGGACCAGGTGAGTGGACGAGGACATTAACGAGAGTCCTTAATTTGTTTCTTTTCAAACGAACACTGCCCACCAAAAAGCGACACAACCAACGCAAGGCACATGATTTAACCGAGTGAATAAATAAAGGATGTAAGGACTATCTCACCAAAAACCACCCGCAAGCAATTTAGATGTAGATTTGAAATCAACACACACTCGTAGGAATAAAGGTTTTCCTGTGCAGTTTTGTTCTATTCGGATGATTTTAGTTTGCTTAACTAATCGAAAAGCTTTCCTCTTCTCTCAAGGTAACTTTAAAGCGCATCTTAATGGAAAACAGACATGCAAACGTTCCATAACCAACTCTTATTGCTGCTCAGAACAATACATTACTGGATAGCGTCGTGGTGCAAAGCATAATGATCGACGTACTCCTCTGTCAACCATCTCTCTCCATCTCATCCATCGCAAAGATTGTGTGGCACAGTATCTGCCAATCGGATCGATAATTATGCTTTTGACCTTTCCGCTTATCGTATGTATTGTGCGTGTGCGTGGCCTTTTCACCCTGATGGTTCTCAAACTGCTGCATGCTTCAGCCATAGTGGGCTAGCTTTTGAACTTGTGCACTAGACCGAAGGACTTATTAGCCAAGAGGATTGGTCACTTTTTAAGCATTTTGTTTGTGTTTGAAATAGAAATAAAGGTTTCTTTAACACTAGAACTGCCGGACTTTTCAACCTTACTAGAACCGCCTTATGGGACTATTTGGTCCCATTCGTTATATATGCATATTTAGACATACCTAAGGGTTTCATGTGGTTAAATTATTAATATAATTAATATAAATCATAACTAGGTATAATAAAGCTTTATTAGAAATTTAATCAATCAAAATTAAACGAATTGAGATCTTATCATCTGCATTCCAAGGATATCAAGATGATATCAGGATATCAAGGCAAGTTTTCTCTACATTGATGTAACATTACAGGCCTTTTAGTGGTATTCGCTTCAGAACTAATTCTTAGAGAGTTAAACGACAGTAAGTTTAGGCTTATAGCTACAAATTGTTGTAACAATCAAGTGATAAGTAGGATTTTTAAACAAGTTATTGTTCTAGGTTGTTTGGGACTACGCGGGCGACTGGTACTTTCAAAACATTACAAAAATTCGATGGCAATACAGCTCTAAATAGCCAAAAGAAGATGACAAACCATTTTGGAAAGCAAAAGAAACACCTAGATTAATAATTTCAAGCATCTATAGCACAACTTTAAGTTTCTTGACATCAGGACATTGCTCCGAAATATTACATTGCTTTATCAGAACCTGACTCACATGAAACGAATGCGTCCTAAACTTTTTTAATACATTTTTTACATACTTTTGCCCTCGTGACAAGACATTTGAACCTGGCAGCGCCTACGAGAACCTTGACTTGACGCAGGCAAGTTAGCTTTGACTCTTTTATTTTCAACGTACTCCTTGGTAAGTTCTTCGCCTAGCTTGAAGAGAAAATCGCGTCTAGATATCTAGGTATCTTGTTTTTTTTGGACCTCAAAAACTTCGCTTATTCTAAGGAGGTGAAAAAATGATCACAAGTGACGTTTCTTCCTTTGTTTAAGTACGGATCTACTAACTTTTTGACTACAAAATCTCCAAGTCTCTCCTCCGCAGGACGTTCGTGATTTTTTGCCGAGGTAAGGAAATATGTTGATAACATAGTAAGAATCTACGTCAACAGCCATCCAATACTTTTGCCCATACTTATCCGGATTTGATACCATAAACTGCGTAATTAGGCACCTCGTCTTGGATGGAAACAATAGTTCATCGACAGAAATGTGAGGACCAGGCAGTTTGAAACAAATCTTAAAAACACATCTGATATCAGGTCAAATTTGTCGGTTTGCAATCGCTCCGATCTGGTCTAATTTCCGTCAAATCTCAGGAACCTCATAATTTCGCGAAATCTATTACGCAACATAACATTCTTGCAGAACGAAAGTCCATATTTTTTGGATCAATCTCCATTTCTTTGGACTCAGCAGCTCCGCGAATGTACAAAATCGCTAGAAATGCATCCAGCTCAGCAAGAGACAAAGTCCAGCCTTTAGTTTGCAATATTCTTCTTGCTTCAATTTCAGTGCACCTTCCAATTCGATAAAGAATATCAATTATTAGACGCGTTGACAGCAAGGATACAACCATAAGAGATACCAATTTTTATGGGCGTATTCGAAAGATCGTTAACTATAAATAAAAGTCACAACATTTCAATGATTGCTCACGCCGGCCAACGGAATAACACACCTTCTTCGAGTGCGATGGGACAAAAAAGTCCCATCGACGGTTCTAGTGTTAAGGTCTCTCATTGCATATACTTATAAGAAGCAAAAAATCTTTCGCTGGAACAAACAAAATATTTCTTAAAAAGTATAACAGAGTTTCACATTATAAAAAAAAATCGCATCGATGTATAGATCAGTCAGCATTTGGTTGAAAACTAAACAAATTAAAGCGAATACCAAACCAATAAAACAATAAAACATAAACCAAATGTGCCAATGTTGACGCGCCGACGGCACAAAACACCGATCTACATTACCTGCCACAAATTGCATCGTTTCAGTGGTGCCACCTCACCATCGGCTGCATATTAAACGCACCAGCTGGCCAGTATGCATTGCTTTTTAAAGCGCTTTGCCTCATTTGAATGCATAAAACTTGAGCGGCGTCGTTATTTTTCTACTTTTAATCGCTTGGCGCCAGCCGGCTATCGACAAACGATGACAACACGCCGGAGTGTCACACACACACACACACACTCGCGTATGCACTAGAGCACCCTGCAAGGTAAAAACCTTGATCTTAAGGTTCCCTCACTTCTTTTGCATTATCCACTCTCGCTGCTCGGTGCGTTTATGGAGAGTAAAGGCAACAACAGCAAAAAAACAAAAACACCGAACAAGTAGAAGCAATAAATAAGAAACAACAACGACCGGGCTGTTTAATAATAGTAGCCGCCCTGTCAGCTATGCGAGTAATTACGGATTCGATCCGTAGCAATTCCAGCGCCACTGACGCCAGCCCAGACCACCAGAAGTGGTGGAAAAAATAGCTCTCACACACGCTTTTGCAATGGGATGGAACGTTTTGATAAATCAGGTGGGCTGTAATGTTTCCCACCTTCCGCCAGCCCTCTATCGTCGCAACCAAACTCGAATCTTGAAATAAAATTAGAAACATACACTCAGTGTCGCTTGCTGCTCGTGTGGTAGACAGCAACAAAAATGCAAAGTTTTCCATACACGAACAAACTTTTGGACAAAAAATTTAAACCCTTTCGCAGACAGTTAAAGAGGAGGTGTACAAGGGTTGTTTTAGAGGGGTGGGGGGTGAGATCGGTCATTAACAGTGGCGATTGTTTGAGGGTCGAGCATGTGTACATTTGACAAGTGAGCTGTGTGAGTTCGAGTACACACCGAAGCCCCTGGAACTAGGCAATGTGCAATCGTTTGCTGCTTCTTGGCTTCATGAAACACGTTACACGAAATACAAACCAAAAAAAATCGAAACCCCTAAACTGACAGAAAAAGCGTTTTATTGAAAGGAAACATGAGAGATTGATTGGTTAGAAAATAAATTAAACTTATCTTGCAGAAAAGAGGGTGAGAAGCAAAAGCGTGCAATAATAACACTTTGTCTAATCATCTCCGCAGGCCATTCCCGGCTAATTCGCCTTGCCAGGGGGTTTTTAATCCTTTTCAGCCCATTTGATTCCAAATTCCAGCAGTCGTTGGCATGTTTTTCCTCTTTTTCGCTTTTTTTCCTTTAAAGCATGATTAAATATTGGCCAAAAATTCGGTTTAACTTTTGTCTGCAATACTTTGTATTCTATTCTCGCCCAATCCCGGAATGAAGTTTGCCCTTTATATTGTTTTCCTTTTTTTTTTGCGCCGACCAATACTTTAAAATCACGTCACACTAAAAGTGATCAAAGCAGTGCGCGCAGGTGAAGGTCGATCGAGGCCGCCGTCGCCGTCGCCGTCGTCGTCGTCGTCGCTGATGAATGTTTATCTTACGACAACCGATTGGCCCGAGGCGTCTGCCTTCTGCACCGCCGGTTCCCGCAGAAGGAAACCACTTAACTACAACAGCACTGCGAAGCGAAAGGCCACTCGGACATTAATGCATGTGGGCGAAATTTCCGAGTCGGAGTTTGGCGTTCGTTGACGAGGGTTGTTAAGTGCCGGCGGTGTATGTAGGTGACATTGATTTCCATATATTCTAGCAGGAGGGTCGAACGCATCGAACAGACTTTCAAACGACAAGGTTTGTTTTCTTATATTTATAAATGTTTAAGCGGAATTTAAAGGCGAGAGTTGAAACAGAGATACATATAAATACATAAATACATATTAAAACTATTTGTAAGTTTAATAAAGACTGTTCCTTATACGTTCAGTGACGAACAAAACAATTAGATCAACATAATATCTCTTTCAGAAGCTTCAGCTTACGATGCTTCTTATAGGCCATAATTATGTTATTACATTCTTCTTCTTTCTTGGCCTAACGACCTCTTAGGTCATGCCTGCCATTTCTGGCTTACTAGACTTATTGTTACCGCACAGTTGGATAGTCAGTCCTCACTATGGGGAACGGCCCAGATAATATATTTAGAAAGTGTCCGCTTTTCAGATTAACACAATATGGTTTAACTCTAACTTAACTCAAGCCTTAAACATTTAGTAAGGGATGGGACGGCCAGACACCAACTTCATCACTCAGAATCGTCAGAAAGACGGCACCGGAAAGTAGCAATAGTCGAATCTTCTTCTTCTTCCTTGGCACTACAACCTCGTGAGGTCTTGGCCTGCTATTGCTAGCTCTCTGTGACTTAGTTTTTACCCGTAACTGGATAGTCAGTTCTGCGTACGGGGAGGCGGTCCGCCGGGATTCGAACCCCGGTTCTGCCGTATGAAGACCGGCGCCGCTATCGTATACACCACCGGGCCGCCGAGTCGAATAGGTGGGAAAAATTCTTAAAAGATTTCATCGCTCGGAGATACGGATCATTCTGACCAAAGGACGTAACACGCACCAGTGTGAACAGAGGGGGACGAGACCGGAGACGACGACAAGGGACATATAGGTTTAGGGAGGATAGTAGGGAAGGTGCATCAATACTATTGGATAGGATGTTAGCAATGAAAATCGCCTGCGCATGTGCGAAGCGGGACTCTTGGTTCACAAGACCCAGCATACGGCAACGCACTGGATATGGAGGCATAGGGACATTAGAATGCCGAATTAGCGAGCCGATTGCCATTCCGGGTAAACTTTCTCTCAATGCTCACAATTCGTTGTAAGGCTGTAATACCAACGGGGGCCCAGATCACAGATACATATTCAATAGTAGATCTAACCCAACAGCAATATAGGGCCTTAAGACAAAGAGGATCATAAATATCCACAGATAGACGACTTATAATACCTAGAATGTTACGTGCTTTAGCTATAACTACTCTAGTCTGCTCCTTAAATAACAGAGATTCGTCAAGACATACACCTAGATCTTTAACAAAAAACACACGTTGTATAGGACAATTGGATAGACGGTAGTTTGTGGCAATTTTCCTTGCACAGGGGCGCCCGAAGGAAATTGAGTAGCATTTATGCCTGCATAGATCTAAACCATTTGATCCACACCACGAGGAGCAAGAGTCAAGAAAACATTGAAGTGTACATTTATCATTGGTCGAAACGTCGAAACTACATAGGACAGCTATGGTCTCAATACTCACATACGGAGAAGCGAATGAAGTCTTAAAGACCCAAATTCTCCCAGTCCATATGCCTGAGCATCATGGATTCTATCTAAAACTGAAGATTTTTCCAGTGGTGGTACCTCTAGCAGCAGTAGAGCCGGTCTCCTCATGGCAGGATCGAATTTCGAATCCCGAACACCGACTATTCACATAAAAAAAAGTTAAGGGAAATCCATAATGACAGGCCAAAACCTCTCAAGGTTTTAGATCCAGAAAAGAGGAAGATGTTCAAGTTAAAGCTGCTCAGAATGTGTTATAGACACATTTGTGAGGTAGAACAGTGGTGTAGAAGCAGTTCAAATGACGAACTCGGTCAGCTGTACTAACTGAAAACATTATTGTATTACTAATAAGACGAGCTTCCAAGCTCTTGTGGGTTGTTCATGGCATGAGAATGGCACCGGATGACCCAGCGCGTAAAGTCCTTTCAGGAAGTCCTCATGAACAGAGCAGGTGCGGTAGGCCTAAATTGAACTGGAGAGACGGCACTGATAAGTAACTAACTAAGCATTCTGCTCTCGTGTTAGGTATAGCCAACTATCCAAACATGGAAACTGTATAAAATCTATCTCAACTTACTATAGCAGAAATAGAATAAAACGTCTGAAAAATGTCTAAATAGTTCTAGAAATAAAATATCCTTCTTTTAGAGATAAAGCTTACATGATTTTTAGCAATACAGGTCAGGTCGTTACTTATAAACAAAACAGTCATGTGGTTAAAGCCTAAAAGTCTACTTCTTCTTCTTTAACACTATAATCTCGAGTCTCGGCCTGCCAGTTTTGACTTTTTAGCTTCAGCTTAGCTGTAGTCCCAGATAATTTTGAAGTAGAAAATTGATAATATTTAATAATGTTTTGAGGATGTTCTATCATTACCATCAATATCTATGGCAAGCCTTTGATCAGGATTAACATAAAATTTATAAACGATTGTCAAATGTTTATCACGTGTTGACATGTTTGAATAATGCATTGCTCTCGATTCAATATAAAACAGCATCGAAAATAAAAGGCTATTGGAGCCCTCGGACAATAAACTATTCTGCGTGTTTTAGTCCCCGATATCGTATCGTCATTTCAACACCGTAAACCCCTGCTACATGCACATAGGATAGTAAGCATCCCCAAATCAATACCCGAGCCTGAGGTGCCTTCATCGATGGGCCGATTATTATAATCATTTCCGATCGAATGACATTTTGCGTGTGAGCCGAGATCCCAACAACCACTGCCGCTCTTAAATGGTGTGATCCGTCCATGATAAACCACCTGAACGCTGACGGCAGCCTTTGCTGCTGGACCGGGGATAATTTCTTGTGTGTGTGTGTGTGAGTGTGTTTTGTTTTTGTTTTGTTTTACCCGGCGAGAAAATGAGAGCGTATTTTAATTTGGCTGCCCTCCTGCGGTGTGGCGCACGCTCGCTTGGGTGTCGATTTGTCAAATGGCTCCCCGGTGATATTGATTCCATCTGACATCAGGGTGCGGCGTCGACAGCTTCGCTCCGCTCGCCAGGACCGTGCTAATGACGGTTGGCTGAACTGCATAAAGCCAAAAAAGAAAACGAAACCCCCAACGGAGGTAGCGCTTCCGTCCATTTTGAGTTATCTTCGAAGGAAAACGCAACCAAAAACTATGCAGCGTTTGCCGTTAGTTCAGGTTTTCGAATGCATAGGCATAGGTCTACGGTCCTCGACCTTTACTTCGCCGCGCACCGAACGTTATCGGATGGTTTTGTTTGAATAATGCACGGCCCCATCGGAAAGGAAAAGAGAGCGTTATACTGTCGGTTGCTTTTTTTTTCTTCTACTCGAAACTACTCGAACGGATGTGTGTTTGCGTGAAAGAGAGAATGCTTTGCGTACGCTTATGCCGGCACTATGGCTTGGACCCCCAAAAAGGGTGGCGCGATGGTACATGGTCGAACCCGCCTGACTGGCATTTGATCTAACTGGATCGGAAAGGACGTGAGCGCGCTCGTGACAGCCGCATAAGCATACCAACGCATAATTCATCAGGCACGACCTCGGCGCTCTCGATCCTCGTTGCGAGTTGCACGGGGAAAGGCGTTTTGTGATAAATGATTAATTAATAACACATTCGGGTTCCGTTTGCAACCAGTTCGATACTTATTGTTCATAGCCGAAAGGATGTTATGTTTATATAAAAAAACTATTCGTAATAAATATCAAAAATAGAAATAAAACATTCAAGTTTCAATACCAATCATACCGTAGACAATTGATTTGGGCATACTTGTAGCATTTGCATTTTTAACCAAGACTTTATCATTCCAGCATATTCAAAAACTATATTTAGATTTGGATAAAAAAGAATTTCGAATAAAATTAGACACATATGTCATATGTTGAAGGATTCTAACATATGAAAAATTCCTGAATACTTGAAGTATTTAATGTTTAATGATTCATTCAAAAATTGTTGTGAAAACTGGTGAGAAACCCGAGAGTTGGAAGTTTCAATTTCACTCGTCGGGATATCCACAAACCCAGCTGAATGTCTTCGGATGTTTGCCGCTTGTAGCCAGATAGGGACCAACATCGAATTAATTCGCTATTTGAGAGGTCTAGTGATGCGATGCAGAATCATGCGACAATCATGTACTACAGGCATACGAAGCGCTTTAGGTGAGCCTCTACTATCAGCAAACGACTATTGTAATACAAGAGAACTCTTGACTAAATTTTCAAATAAAACTCTTTCAATACTTCATCGCTCGCTATGTCCAGGCAGCACCACATATGACTAACACGACTATACTGCACAATTTAAAGGGAGCGTAGAACGCGGACATGCGTATTGAAATATTTGAATATTCGAAGGTCCGAAGAGAAGAAAAAATAGTTCACCGCATCAGGATACAGCTTTTGGAAAAAAAATCCAAAAATGTGTCTTTTCTTGGCCTAACAACGACCTCTAAGGTCATGCCTGCCCATTTTGGCTTACTAGACCTATTGTTACCGCATAGTTGGATAGTCTGTGGAGCACTCTAGGTCTTAATTTTCCAAACTACTGCCAAGAATGTGACCGGAATATTGGCACCATGTACCCTATATGCAAAAAATGAGATAAACCATTTGAAGGAGTACTGAGGTCTTAGGTAGACAGATGTTGTGTTGTTAAAAAGATGAAAGTTCCGGAGTCCGAGATTGCGGTGTCGATCTTCACACAGCAGGACCGAGGATCGAATGCCACACGGATCGTTTCCCCGTATTCTGGATTGACTTGCCAACTGCTTGGTATCCAACTGCCGGTTACAGGTCGTTAAGCCAAGAAGAAGAAGATATGACATCTGTTTAGTTTTGACATGCTGCTTTTGATCTACTCTTGATAATTTTGACATATCAACCTGGAAATCGAGTCAATTAATATGCCATCTCGCCTTTCTTTTCGTACAATTACAATTAAACTTCCGTCAAAAATTCTAATATTAATCCATGACGTTTTAACAAAAAAAAAAGGATAGTTAGGTATATCTTTACGGCATCCAAAAAGATCTGGGCTATGATCTAATAACTAGCCCAACTCGCACCGTAACCGTCACGACGCGAACCCCCTATCATCCAATATCAGCTGATGACACGAAAATTGCGTACCATGTCCACAAAATTGCTCACTCAATTCGTACCAACCGTGTCCGTCCAACGGCGGTGCAGTAATTTTGAGTGACGGCCGCCGAGATGATGAGCAACGCCGACCCGTTTGCTCGATGATGGGATGTGTCAAATTAAAGGTGCGCTCCCCAACTGCAATCACAGACTGGCGGGCGGCTTTTGTTTTTTTTTTGCTCTCTTTCTCTCTCGGTCTCGCATACTCTTCGCACCAAGCTGACGTAACCCTTTCCAATCCGTGTAGACTGGTGGAGCTACCTAATTTCCTGTCGTTAAACGAACCCACCAAACCAAAACAGCTCGTTCCAGCTGGTTCAGGAGCTGGTTGATTCACCTATTGCAATCCGCTGGGACCGCTGGGTGAGTGTGTGTGTGTGTGTTCGGAAATCGTGGGGTAGTGCCGATTAATTTTGGAGCCCACGGAAATTGGACCTCGGAATGTATTGACCCGGGGTTAATGAGGCCACCATAACATAACATCCGGCCGTCTTGCTTGCGGTACTAGCTAACCAATCCAGGAGTAGACGAGATACGGTAGCGTGTTTGTGTGTGTGACGGGAAGACCACAAAAGACAAAGAAGGAACTTTAGCTTCTTCAGAGACATTCCGTGAACAGCATCGTTCGATCTATTCTGCCGAGTGCCTGTTGGAGTGGATCTTCGAGTGTGGCTACCAACCGTTGCCGTTGACACATAACCTTCGCGTGCTATTTTGCTCCCTGTACTCGTTCCTCTCGCGCCCGCTGCTTCAATCAATAGTCGGGGAACGTTTGTGTACAGCAGAACAGTACCAGCTTAACATGGTAGAACAATCTTGCGAAGGGTTACGCTCAGATGGGTTCGAACACCGCACAGCCGGTACGATGACCCAGGCATCTAAAGGATCGCGGATCGTAAGATCGGACCCATCAGCGTTGACCTTTGGAGTGCACTAGTCAAGCTTTGTTTTCATGCCAATCGACAGGGAGCCATACTGTAGCTTAGTTCAGTGAACTGGTAATGAAATGGAATCTGCTATCTTACTAGTTTTTGAGTTTTTGAGTTTAAATATTGCATATTTTTGTTCAGATTTGTTCAGATACTAAATATCACATTGACATGTTCTCAATATATACACATTCTATCGGAGGTCAATTGCTATTGAAACGGAACTTTATGATAATTAATAACAATAAAATGAAGTCGAATTTGCAACTTGCTATCGTATACTTCATTATAACAGTAATAAGGAGCTTAATACGAAATCTTCGAAAGTATTTTTCCCGAATCCGAATCCCATTTCAACCACTACGGATAGTAAGGACTGACTATCGGGCCACGTGGTATATATACAGTATTGGACAAAACATTTGCAACCAGTCAATCCCAGTGACGAATCTCTACATATAAAGTTTATAAAGGGTAAATAGTGATAAAAATGTGTTATAGTTTATACAAAGAGTACTTATAATGGTTATTATAACAAAAGTAATCATTATTAATGCATATCAATTCATAAAAAACAGGAATAATAAGCAGTTAATGTTTTCTTCCTGGACAAAACACGTGCAACTTTGCGTTTCGTTTACCAAAATCAATTTGGTTTTCAATATTTCGTACTCTCGATCAGGCGGCCAATAATGTTTTGTGGAATAGCTGCCCAAGCCTTTTGTATTTGGGCTAATATCTGATCCTTATTTCGAACAATTTCACGATCAATTCGCAGATTCACGATCTCCAACAAGTTCTCGATGGGGTTCAGATCCGGAGATTGTGACGGCCAGTTCATTACCATTATTTGGTTATCCTTAAACCACTTTTTGAACACTTTGGCGGTGAGCTTGGGGTCGTTATTTTGTTGGAATATCCATTTTAAAGGCATATTCCTTTCAGTATAAGGCAGTATAACATCTTTCAGTATGTTATTGTACATGAAACGGTCCATGATTCCATTGATACGATGAATTGGACCAAGACCGTTAGTAGAAAAACATCCCGAGATCATCACAATACCTCCGACATGCTTCATCGTCGTCTGGCAGGACAGAACAGAAACCGTTCGCCATTTTTGCACATCTCACCCGATATGAGATTGAGCAAACAGGAATCTTTTCTTCTGGTTCCTAAGTGGAATCAGAGGTTTCTTCGCAGGATGTCGAGAGAATAATCCGGCTTCAACGGCACGACGTCTGATTGTCCGATCCGATACAGATACTTGTAAATCCGTTTACAACTTGAAGGAAGATCTAAAAGGATCCTTCTTAATGCATGGGACGATCATAACGTCCTCTCTAGACGTAGTGGACCGAAGTCTTCCACCTCTATAGTCTAAAGAAATCTTGCCGGTTAAACTCAATTTTGAGCACAGTCTTGAAACGGTCCATTTTTTCAACTGGTATTTGTCACAAATCGTTTTTTGTGACATTCCGTTCTTGTAATCATCTTGTAATCCAGAGGAATATGTCCAAGAAAGAGAGAAGTTGCACTTGTTTTGTCCAGTTGAAAATCGCTCTTGTCAGCAAAACACTACCGGTGAACTTTCTGTAGACAGTTTACAGTGGCAATAATCCAGAAGCAAACATCTAGACTCCTGAACCTTCAACTCCAGTAACTTTCTAGATTTCGAATTCAAAAAAATGAGGTTTACTGATGATTTTTACGATTGCTCGAATTGAGTAGCACATGTTTTGCCCAATACTGTATAATAGAGATCATGAATGCTCTATGCGCATTGCAATAGCTGCAAGAACTGTTGATAACTGAAGGAAATCATCAAACAAACTAAATCATTTCAGAATCCTGTTTCATACTGATCTGCTTGATCAGTCATTTTTCAAAACAAATCCTAAAGTGTAAGACTCATTTCAGTCCATGAATCGCCATAACGTGTAACGGTAACGTTATTCAAGAATTTTACATTCCATACACATCCACGCAAAGTGTCTACATTTCGAGCATCTAGTTCCTACTTCATCTAGTTGATTTTCTTCAGTTCTCTTGTCCCCTTTCTATCCCTGGTGTTAGCGTCCCTCCTTAACGTCAATTGTGGACGATCAGAAAAATTTGCATTTAGTGGAGTGTTATGCGTCCCTGTGGTAGCTGCTGTTCATCTAAAACCTTAGCGTTGATTGACTATTAGAACGAAGAGGGTGTGGCAAGGTTCTCGCATTAGCTTCGTGGCTATTGCATAATTTTTCAAAACTGTATGAAGCACTGGCCCGGCAATCGGTCCATCCCAGTCGCGGCCATTTGCTGCCATTGTTTTGCAAAAAAAAACATTACTTCCTTCGGTGTCTTCCCGAAAGGCACGAAGATTGTAACGGAAGCTAGTAACTAATGCAGCGTGATGGTTAGCGGGAGGTGAAATAAGTATAGCGAGGTGAATATTCTAAACAGGCCCAACATTTTTAAGGACCATCCTCCGGTTTTGCTGCAGTTTCGGTGTGGCGAAAGCTTTCAAGCGAACATCTTGCGCCAGGAGGTCTTCGCAAAAACCGATAATTTATTCCTTCCGTTTGCTGTGCTGTACGTGGGTACGCGTTAATTTTCATTTTCTTTCTCTAGCTTTCCTTCATAAATGCACACTTTCCAAGCATGTGAAAGCGGTAACGGATAAAGGAAAAGGAAAATTTTAGGCCCAAGCTTAGGGTTTTTCTGCTGACCCCAGCAAATCGGAGAAAAAAAAGAGTCTCTCACGAGCAGGCAGCAGAGTCTTTCTCCATTTAGGAGAGGTCAGTAAACCTTTGCCCTTCCCCTCTTTTGGCAATGCTGTTTGCCTGGGTACGTCCTAAAGGTTCTTTATGAGGTTTTTGACTCGCCGAGGGGTTTGCTCGTTCGATCTCCATCCAGCTTGCTGAACGGATTCTCTTTCCGCCTTTCGGTCTCTCGTTCTTGAGTTTTTGGGGTCACCGATTGGATGAACCCAGGCATACCCCAGGCGTGCAAATGACGAGTTCCTTATACCTTCGGGCTGGTGGAAGTGTGGTTGGTGTTTTTTGTTTTTGTTCACAAAGTCTTACAGTTGACTTCAGTCACCAAAAAAAGGCGTGCTTTTGCACGAAGATATTTGGCTGGGTAAGGCGAAATTTTATTATTTGCTTTCGTCACGCACATTTTAATAAAAACCATTTGCTTCATTGACCCTTATTAATTAGCAGGGCTAAACAAATGATCATGCCCGTTTTAATTTGCTAGAAAACCGAATTAAGTTGTAATAAAATAGGGAATATCTTACTACAAGTGGGGTTAGTTTGAAGCGCGTTTTACGAGCGATAGAAAGTTTTTTCTTTATCTTAAAAGAAAATCACAAAAATAACAAATTAAGAAATGGAAACCCGATAGTGATTCCGGTTGGATGAAAATGGAACAAAGCCTTTTCCGTTTGCAAAACACATCCAACCTCTTTTGAGGTGACTTTAAAGCTGGTTAAACGTTCTCTTTTCAACTTAATTGGTTGGCAACATCTAAAGGCAAGATGTTAACATTGCACGCAATTTTCAATTCCAACGATGGTCCTACGATAATTTTTCTTCTGTTAAAAATCGCTTTAACTCCCCCCCCCCCCCCCAAAATAGACAGTAAACCTGAAAAGCTTCTTCGATTAAGAGGAAAAAAAATATTTTCCCTTTCGCTCGATTAAACCCCTTCCAAAACGGAAGGAACAAAGCTAAGGAGAAGAAAAAAGGGTCAATTAAATAATAGAGACCGGTGTCTCCGAGCGACGGTTATCAACGCGATGGTGAATTTTAAGACCATTAGCTTCTTTATCTTTACCGCTCACTGGAGTGACAGGTGAGTCAAAATTTAAGGCGTAAAGGTGTAACAGCACCCTAAAGCTTCCCACCGATACGAAGACGGTCGATCACAGACGGAACGGTTCTGGATGGGAATTGTACGGAAGTGCACGCGGTAGCCAAGATTGGCCACCTGAGTTTAAACCGCTTGGTGTAGATGGGACTCTTCATCATCGTCTGTTCCGCTGTGTCGTCCGGGTGTCAGCCGATACGATTGGGATCTTGACCGCCTGATGGACTGTGGGATTGTGCAGCAACAAACAAACGACAGCTAGAAAGAATTTTCTCAATCACAAGAATAGGACATTGCGATCGCAAAGAACACTGTGTGAAGCATTTCTTGAATTGTTGTAAGAGCTTCACATTTGTTCATGGCTTATATCTGAAGTGAGCAGTGCATAACAATGCTTAATTATGTCCTCCATTTTTTTTAATCTGACTACCTCTGTGATGGTTTTCGAAAACTTATTTTATGTTCTGATTTTTGACAGAAAACAAATGTTGGCTACAATGCCAGTTACCTAACTGAACCCTCAATGCACCCCAATGTTAAGACAACCTTGCGGACAACATCCGGACGGAAAATAAAAGCAGATTACAATAGTTTTTGGTCAAATCTCTTGCAGGATGTCTCAGGCTTTCTTGGACAATATTTACCGAAAACTAAATTTTTATTGCAAAGTACTAGAGATTCCTACCTGCTTTTTTACAAGTACAGTGTTTCGAAGTTACAATTATTTACCAAATATTGCTCTCTAGAGTATTTATAATGTGAAATATAAGTTTCTCTATCAGAGGGAGCGTTGTGGTCTCCCTAGCAGCTAAAGTGCGCCGTAGAATACTTCGAACTTTTGTTGTGAAGGCAGAGTTTCAAGCTAATGACAAATAGTAAGTGCAAATCTTCCTTCTTAGTTCTTGCAACCTCTTGCGGTAAAATTCTTTCATTGTAGGCATCGTTGACTTCCTATGCTACTCGTAAGCTGGATAATCAGTCCTGCGTACGAGGTCGAGTCATATTAGCAAATAGCGCCGCCACTAGCAAGTATGCCACAGTGCCGTCTGAAGTTCAACAATAACTTTTTGAAATAAAAGATATTGCTCAGAAACCTCTGTTAGGTGAGTTGATGGTTCCTATGTAACTCTCGTGCTAACTACCCAATACTAAACCCCGAATATCTTTTAGTGTGTACTCCGATTGAAGACCTACCATAGGTTACGCATTGTAAGGTAATTGTGTCGATACCGTCAAAGACTCTTTTGTCTACTGCAGAAATCTTTATCGAAAGCTTTGACTAGGATATTGCTTCTTCTGAAGGTTTCCAGGAGCTTAAGGATTCCTACTTCTTAAGAACGACCTATAAGGCTATTAAGAGCCCAGACTACTTTGTGAATGAAATTTTAAAGGTCTTTAGCTCGCGTAGGGGCGGCTCTGTGGTGTATACGATAACGGCGCCGGTCTTCACACGGCAGGACCGGGGTTCGAATCCCGCCTCCCCGTACGCAGGACTGACTATCCAGCTACGGGTAAAATTAAGTCATAGAGAGCTAACAATAGCAGGCCAAGACCTCACGAGGTTGTAGAGCCAAGGAAGAAGAAGAAGAAGAAGCTCGTTGTTTGAGAAATCGTTCCGAATATCTCGACGCAGTTGAGGGCATTGGAAGGATGCCTGAGGTTCCTATTCGGGATTTGCTGGGAGACGAAGACGAGGCTTACCTGAGGGTAATCTTTGTTCTTTGCCGAGCGAATGGCCTCTTAGTGTGATCTTCCCTCCCTCCTCCTACTGTTCTCTTACTGTTTGTCTGTCTATTATATGTGTTGTACCTCGCTTGTATGAATGGATGAATGATTGGACGAGTGAGATTGTGTACGGTTTGTGAAGAGTATGGTACGGCACAGAAGAAGTTGCACCGACCAATGATATGTGATAGGCAAGGTAGCGAGAAGAACAGGTAGGCTCCACATAGAGCTCCAAGCTCCAGAACCCGCTCGAGTCATGGAATACGATAAAGACCCTCGCTGGAACCAGGACCTCGCATACGGATTGTGGAACACCTGACAACGAATCGTCCGACTACAGCTATGAACGGACCCTCGAATTAGGATGACGGAACACCTTGCATCATAACAACCGAGTACACCCGGGATAAGGTGCCCATTCACGGTTCGGAGGAGGAAATGTCTCCCAACCTATGTGAATTGTATTTATATGATTTAGAATAAGTTCCTTATATGTAATTTAGCATAAGCAATACGGTCAGGCCGTTCTACTAGCATAAAAAAGAACAACCTATCGTAAAGGAACTGATTCTGGATGATTCTCACAAAGCAAGACGTATCCAACAACAGGACAATACAGGGCGATTGCATTGTATTAACAAGTGTCAAGATTTTGCCAATAAAAGCAAGTTTATTTGCAAACATAAAAAAACGGTTCCTTTAATCTGAGTGCGTTTAACGATGGGAACATTTCATTTCATGCACCTATGTCTCGATTAGTTTTATGATGACTTCATGATGACTGTATTGCGTATAAAGATACGATACACTGCAAGATACATTCTCCGTTTGCAATGAAATGCTGATGTCTCTTTTTTTGTGACTACCGACTTTGTGCCGGCATTGAAGTTATTAAATTATTCAATCAACCCATTCTACCGAGCGCTGCTGTAGAATGTATTTTCTAACGTACAGGCATACTTCAAGACACAGTGAGGAGGTTTGATTCATATGTTAATTAACTTTATTACTCCACCCAGCAGTACATGACCGTTTTGCAGCGACCAGCACCTTCCGTGCAACGTATCCTGCCAGCACGTAAAAAAAAAGAACGCTCGCTACGTGATGACAGCTTACCGTGTCGCGGTTCGGTTCGCCGTCTGTCATCGGTAAGGGTTTAACCGCGGACAATGCGATGATCGTCGTACAATAAAACAAACAACACCCGGCCTCCGGTACGCAAATCTGCGCTTTTACGGCCACTTCACATCAACTGCGGTGCACCCGTCATGTCACGCGTAAAGTGGGCAAATGGTATAATTGCAGTATGCCATAAAGCGCTAACATATTCCACGGACAGGCGGTAGCAAACAAAAAAAAAAAAGAAGCTCGCGCTACCGGACATTTGCGTACCGTGGGAATAGAATAGATGATGCCAAACGGGACTCAGACTGATCTGCAAATCCTTTGGCCGAGGACGTTTTGGGACCGGTTAAAGGCCAAGGGAGGCTTCATCTGTGTTTTGCGGCTGGTGGAGGGGTGTGTTGTCACTGTGAAGGTGATTGGAGGGTTTTGATCTATTAATCTTCGTCAAACACGTTCGAGTGGTCGGTCGAGCAACCGGAAACAGCAGTTTTAGATCTACGGTGATGATTTATTTATTTTTGTTAAATTGAGTAGTGAGGAATGAATTTGATTTTACTACTTGTTTCCAAATTCCTAAATCCAAAAAGCTGGTTTCAAGATCGTTGAAAGAATTTTTAATATCTGAGAGACTTGTTTCACGCCGCAATTTGTTGAGAAGACTTTGCTGTGTGTTAAGTTCAGAACTTCATCATTCTAATCATCTTCACACAGTTTTGTTGCTAAAGTGTATTGTCTTAAAGATATTAAAATGGATTTGGGTTGAAACTACTTCTCCCCGATTCTAATCGAAACACTCTAACTTAAAGTCTCATCGCCATTCTTCACTACTTCACGTCCATCTACCGATGATAGAAAACAGTACGCATACATAAGGCGAACAGTAACGAAAAAAGGAGAAAAATAATCACTCGTTAACCTTCTTTCAGCAAACGCTTCCTGACTGTGAAGCCAGCTGAACCGGATGAAGTGGCAAGGACGGCGTTATGTTTATGGGGCGATCCTAATAGTAAAATCTTACCGTGTGCCCTTTCCGCGTGCGAGTACGCAGTCCGGCTGGAAGCATCAAGCTGCTCGAACCAGTAGCACCAGGGGAGATCAAAATCGAAGGAATAAAGCAAAATAAATGACATACGATCGACAGGAATGGGAAGGCGTACCGAGATTTATGACAGTCGTTTGCACCCTCCCTAGATCTTAGTGGCGTCGAGCGCAAACGAAGGTCTGCTAGACCCACGCCCGCGTTGCAAAAGGTTAGAGATTAGCCGCATCTGTCCGGTGGTACCACCACGACTAACTATGGTGTCTAAGTCGCTTACAGCCGGCACAAACGCAGGGCGATTCACAGTGCAGAATGCGAGACAGATGCTGAGCAGGATCCTTCCCAAGCAAACGGAGCAACGAAAGTAGGGTTCTCGTGGAATCTGGCATGACTCTGTGTGATGCTGCATGCAGCGGGATGTTCAGCTGAGGTGGATTTCCAAATGTTTTTGGCTTGAACAAAATTTCCCATCCACATTTGGCCGACAAAAAAAAAAAAACTAGTGCACCGGAGGGTGGAAATCGGAGGGACCGAGAGACCACAGCGTGACACGGCGAGAAGAAAAGGGAAAAATCAAAGTGCACCAACGTACATAAGGTCAACCGGGTGTGGGTGTGGTGCCGGGGATGGCGATCCGTGACCAACCCTTCGGCCTGGAACTGTTCCGCACCGTACGGCTGAGCGAGAAATTGGAGTGAGAGCGAACCGGAGGTCCAGAGTGGAGACAGGGGAGCTATAGGTTAGTCACGATTCTGGTTTCCAGTCCCGGAAGCAAAAATAGGTCCACGGTTTAGAGACCCTCAACGAATGGCTTGGATCGATTGACTTTACAGCTTTTTTGGAGCAAACTGTTGTTAGCAGGCGATCTAATGTCTGGAGGGACAAGGGACGCAAACAGCAGTAGCAATAAGGGGACGGATGGTACGATGGAAGGTGAAAAGAAAACATGGGAAAATAGTTTATAGGTTTGCGTTTGCCAGTCAGGCAACGTGCTGATGTCGGCAAACCTTGGGCAAATCGTTGGAAAAGGGTTTAGCGACGGCAAGTGGCAATTTGATCTAGAAACAGTAAAGCGATCGAAGGGAAACAGAGAGAAAAAAAAGGCATGTGATGACACTATTGGACGCAAGACGAGAGTGTCTTACATACAGGAACTGTCACTTACTTTAGCACTGATTAGTGCAAGCAAACCGCATGTAGTGAATGTAAAGTCCAATCACTTGTTTTTGGTTTTCGTCAAACTCGAAGTATTTGAAAAACGGGAATTTGAATTCAACGCCCAAAAAAAATTGGAGTAAATGACATATTATGTATTGATCCGCTTTTCGGTGGTGAAGAATCTTTAAAACAGTTCTTCACGCGCACTCCTTAAACGCCGGCTTGATTCCCCTATTAGACTTTGTATTTTCAATGTAGGTCATAACTGTCCATAACTTCAAAAATTATGTAACAGTTTTGACTCTGTCTTTGTTTCCTCTATTTTTCTCTCTCTCCATTTTCCCCCAGTTAAACGTAACCAGCATGGGAAAATGTGTCGCAAGCAAACGATAGCGACAAGTGCGTGCAACGTTCATGCGGGAGAACCAGTTCCACCGATGTTCGTCAAAATCGCAACGATGACAAGCGCACTCTTATCGTCAGCAAGATGCCGGTACCGTTCTGCAAACAACCGAGTCGTTGGACCGGACCGAAGCCTGTGGTTTCACAATTCCAACCATCGTGTACGCCAATTCTCACGCCACCGAACATGTCAGCCCTCTCCACGGACACCGTTGTGCTTCGGAATCTTCGGAATCTCTGTCACCAACGTGCGTGCCAACGACAACTGGCACTCATCACCGCAACGGCAGCAAAAAAATGACCAAGAAAAGCGGTACCGGAAGTTGGTGGCCATGCGTACGAATTGATTAGTGTGCCGGGCATTACTATTTCTACCGATGTGCGATGCGTGTTACCCATCGTAACTGGTTTCGGTCCCAATGCGACTCGTTTCCACAGATTGGCCCAGTTTTCCCACCGGCTGCTCGCGGCTGGATGGTGTAACCGATCGATTAGAGCCGAACGCTAGCTTATTTCGTACCAAACATGTCACTATTTAGTGGTGAGCATCTTACTTGTGTTGAACTGTTTACGTTAAACCTTACTCGCGATCTCCGGTGTCTCGGTAACGTTTAAATTGCGATACATCTGGTCATGTGTGGTGCATACCTGGAGAAAACAAACGAAGTAAAAAGGGTAAAAGAGAATATTAGATATTTGATATTTCAGATCGAAAGAAATAAATACATTAATCATCATCTTCGTCTTCAATCAATACAACACCGATCTTCGACAATTATCTTGCATGTTTACTCATTTGCCGAATTTGCCAAGATAAACTAGTAATATTCCAGCTATTGCTGGACACTGCTCAAGATGAAGTGGACAATTCAAAGTCTGTTTTTTTACGGAAGAGCCGTTATTTTGAAATGGTTTTGGTCCAGTTCTATCTGTTCACTACTGCAGATGTATTGCAGTTATTTCGTCTAGTATACTGAATAACCGACAGTATGGGGCATAGTTTCGACTTGTAGCATATCAGTTCGCGATTTAGGAGTTTTGCTTGATAGTAGATTGACACTGCAAGATCACTACGAATTAACTATGTCGAAAGCTTTCCGTTTATTAGGTTTTGTTTTACGCGTTGGTAAAGATTTTAGGGCCCCTAATAGTTTAAAATCTCTCTTTTGCACAATAGTTAGACCGACACTTGAATTCGCTAGTATTATCTGGACTCCATCTCAGCAATATCGAATAGACAGACTAGAATCCATACAGAAAAAATTTACTCGTAAACTATTTAACCTTCTACCGTGGTCCCGTGAAGCATCGTACCCTTCCTATCGTACTAGGTGCCTCTTATTCGGACTGGAATCTCTGCAACATAGACGAATGACGGCTCAGTGTATTTTTTTTTCATAAGCTGACCACCGGAATAATCGACGCCCCGTACATTCTTAGCAAAATTAATTATCAGGCTCCTAGTAGGTATTTAAGGCCCCGACCACTGTTCTACACAGAATTTAGATTAACAGAGTTTGGTGCGAACGAACCTTTACTTAAATTGACCAATGAGTACAACAGCTTAAATTTCTCAGTAGATCCCAGTACAAGTGTTAGTAATCTTAAAATAATTCTGCGTGGTAAATTTTAAAAGAAAACTTTTTTGTGATAATGTTTGATCATATTCTGATTGATTTCTGTTTCTTGTTCTATTATGTATTGTTATGTAGGCCGCATTAGGCCAGATAACTTTTTGTTAATAAATAAATAAAAAATAATAAATATCAAACCAAACTGCATTGAAAACAAGTTTGAATTTCGAACATTGCATAACAGCATTAAATATTGCATTAACGCAAGTAAGAACATTTAGAACTGAATCATTAATTTGCACACAAGTCATACATAATAACAATAACAATACGTCATGTTGCGAAATCATAAACACACACCGAACAAGTCACGTTTAGTTAACACGTTCTATTTGAGGTCCACAGACGAGTTAAGACACGTTCATTGCTCAAGGTCAGAATCCGGGAAACATGTGCAATGATGGTCGAATCATGATTATTCACGCACAGACTTAATATCCATCAAATCCAAAGGTATGTCTAGGTAGCAAACTAACACCTTACACGAGCCATCGCCAACAACCAATCAGAATTAAGGCAAACAATTATATCAAATGGCAATAGGAATTTTCCACGGTTTGGACCAATCAGAATTAAGATAAACAAAAGGATCAGGCACAAGAATGGAAATTTCCTTTAAATTATTGTCACGATCAGTCCCTGGAAAAGGTTATAAATTAAAGAACCATCGTCTAACAAAGCAGTCTCGTTCGAACAGCAAGTGTTGCTGGACGATCGTTACTCAAGAACAGCCCAGCAGTCTCGATCGTACATCTGAGTGATCAATAAAGTGATGTGTTATATAAAACCCGATCTTCAGTGCTTCAGTACAATTATTGGTATATCACAAACAAAGACATTGGCTACATGTCTTCATATCTGCAAGACAGTTTGACCATTCTGGGTAATTATAGACTGACTATCTATCTACTAGCGATTTAAAGCTGGAAATAACATGTGAAGACTTTCCGAGGATGTAGTGTCAAAGAAGAAGAAGAAGAAGAAGAATGAGAAGAAATTCTACTAGCAATTTAAAGCTGGAAATAACATGTGAAGACTTTCCGAGGATGTAGTGTCAAAGAAGAAGAAGAAGAAGAAGAATGAGAAGAAATTTTATGTACTGGTACTACCCGATATACGCCATACTCGAAATACGCGATTTTTTTCAAAACTGACATTTAACTTCGTTTACTGCGACTGGTTGAATTCTTCCTAACGAATTTTGTCATACTTCCAGTATGAGTTTGCATGTAATCAATGGCGGATTTAGGTCCTTCGAGGCCCTATGCGGCACACAGGTTTGGGCCCCCACAATTCAATTTCTCTCAACACCCCAGGGTATTCTTTCTAAGTACGTGAGCGGGGGGTTAGGTCTGGCATTCCGACCTTCGTTTTTCGGGGCCCCCCTCAAATGCTGGGGCCCTAGGCGGCTTCCTAGTCCTAGCCCACTGTTTAATCCGCCACTGCATTTCATGAAATATTCAGCATGCTAGTATAAATTGAATAACACACAACTTGAATAGAAGAACAGAAGAAACAAATTTAAAGAATTTTTCTTCAAAGCCTGTCGTAACACGAAAATTTACACGCTAAAATATAACTAAAATGGCTTCGACTATTAATAACAAAACGAATTACGAATGCTTTTACGAATGCTGACAAAATAGCGATGATAAGCATGCATGAAGAAGGACAAGATTTTGCAATGATAGCGCGTCAAACTAAACGACCCCAATCAACCGTGCGAACCATCTTCAAAGCTAAAGGCCAATTTCTACATTCAGTTAATACCTCAGGAACTTGGGAACGAGACGGATTGATTGAAGAAATTGAGAAGCTTTTAACAATATGGATTCACAATTTGACCAGCAAAAGAATCCCACTGTGTTGAAATACTATCCAATCGAAAGCAAGATCATTGTTCGATGATTTAGCAAAACATGCAGCAGAAACAGGGCAGCCTACGGAGTGTTCGTTTAAAGCGAGTGTTGGATGGTTTTGTAAACATAAATTAGTTCTAAAGTTTATCTAAGTGTTATTAACATAATGTTATTGTTGTTTATATTGTATGTTTTGGTTCGACTCTGATACGCTGTGGTTTGTCACGAAATGTCACCAAGAATTCGTTATACGCGAATATCCGAGATACGCGGTTGCCTCCGGTCCGCATTAACAGCGTATATCGGAGAATACCTGTACTATGCACATTGACATATTCGACGAATTAATTGCTAACATCCTTTTTTGATAATTCGATATTTAACATAACTTTATGAATACTTGAATGTGGCGGACTTTAAACTTCGTTTTTTTTGCCCAGCATTCAGACAAGTCATTTAACGACTATAATTCTATTGCTTGGTGTCCATGCTGTAGTGCTAGAATGATAGAATAAACGGGTTTGAGGATAATGCTCCCTACCCATACACGATGTAGCAAGAACACCTAAAAATTATTACCATTCTTCAGATTTATGAACCAGAGTTCATTTTAAAACGCATAGTACGTTTCTATTAAAATTAAAGTAGAGATATTTGATAAACTCAAACCCCATAGTATCAATGACTCGCAACTTCATTTCGATATACTAACAGTTTGCCTACAATAGTTTTGTTAATGTATCCATCACTCTTGCTATAGGTTCAAGTTCAGTTCTCCTTTTTCTACCTTCTACAACCTTAACAGGGTTTGAAGGCGATGAAAATTGCGCATTTCCTTGAACAATACTCTAAACGTTTGCTATCTTTGTTAATTTTGAGTATTTTAAACCGTTTTTCTTTGGGTTTCTTTGGGGCCTGCTTCAACTTACTAGAAATATTGATAAACCATATAAGCTATAAGTCAGCTATAAGGTCATTTTGAGGTTTAAAATAACACTGCAAGTACAGTAAAGCATACATAAAGTACACCACCCAATCAGTAGAAAAAATATCCTAAGTTTCTGTTCTGACTTTTTTACGAAATTATTAAACATCGCTCACTTTAGTGTTGCCATAATGAAGGAATTAGCTCCTGCTCTTCACACGGTAACCCAAGACCGCCATAGCCTGCGTAGCGTAGTCTCTTGCAATGTCCTGAACAAAAACTGAAGATGCAATCAATCCCATTAACGTCCACCAACAGAACGCTCCAAGAAGTGGGTTTCGGTCGGTGCAATCTTCTTTAAAGTAAGCGAATAAAGAGATAAACTTGCAACCAAGGATAATCACCCGAACACGTACAGCTATGTCCTTACGGAAGGCAAAACTGCAGAGTCCCGTGAGAACCGCGCGTAACGGAACGTCTACCAAGGTGGACCGTAGCAGTAAGAATAGAAAATTGTTCTGACCGGTGCTAGGGTCGGCAGAGTAGTAAAGCAAAGCACGCACACACCGAACAAAGTTCAACCCTGGGTGGGGTGTTGATGTTTTGTGGTAAATTAAAGGGCAACTTTCCCCGCCGGCTGATTGCACAACCATCGACAACCTCCACGGGGACGATTTCTGTTTGTCATTCGCTGTTGCGTTATTAGGTTGATGGATGCTGCGGTTGATGGATGCACTTTTTATCTTGATTGCTTGATGTTGGGTGTCCTATGATGGTGGGAACCCTGCTGCTAGAATCCATAGTCCGATTTGCTCTAGCCTACCTGGACGCTTTCCAAAAACTTTTTGCACAATTTAAAGTATCACGTACGTCACTTTTGATTGTAACTGTTAACATTTCTGAACACAACACTAACTTGCGAATATATTGTTTAATCAATCTGTTTGGTCAGAGACGAACGATACAATCCATCGGCAAACAGCAGCCGAGCGCGACTAAATTTTGCATCATCGTGCGTGGTGTGTTTAATCCTTTTCATTCCTTGGTCGCGCTACCTGCATAACACGGATGACACTACTGGAGTCATCTACGCATACTACGTGTATTACGCATGTCCGTAGTATTAAGAAATGCATTCATTTAATTGATCTACCTCCTATACATCCACCGTAATAGGTTTTTTTTATTTGGTTTTTATAGACCAACTTCACATCTTCCAGCATCCATTCCTCGTGCTGGTGTTGCTGGTAACCGCAATTGGAGCCGACGCTGATTTGCCCAGCCGGCATTGCCTATATCAATAAGCCGGAGCAATTTCATTAATCGGTCGTAAAAAAAATACTGGTTGCCGTAACCTCACTTCCCATTGGTTGCTTGAACTTCTTGGAACAGGGTGCACTTGCACTCAGAAAGCAAGCAAAACAATAACGCAAACAAACACTAAACTGTGAAAACAGAAACAGATCTTCTGATAGAATGAAGATGAAAAGCTGTACCAAACATTCTATTCCTGTGCTAGCGAGATGCACACCGAGGCGCGATGTAGGTGTCTCAAATGGATCGTAAAATTCTTATCCGCCATTTTTATGAGCCAGGACCTGTGCCCGCGTTCGGCACACGGCTCAAGAGAGCAACAATTGTGAATAATGGGACAGGGAGGCCAAGCAAAAAGGTTTGACTGTAGTAAACCAGCTCACCAAGCTATACGAGTTATGGAAACCCATAAAAAGTAAATAAAATTTGAATTTAAAGCTTTTGGCAGTAAAGTGCAGCGTGCTGCATCGATGACATTTATAGCGAAGAGAACCAAATTCTTGTACCCAACGTTATAATTCCGTGCTCTTGCGCGTGTGTATGCTTGTCCCGGGACCGGGGGGAGATTTGTTTTCTCCACTTATTACCCCTATTATCGACAATTTGCACACATAAAAAAAACAAGCACACTATAAAAAACGGATCACTAAAGTACAGATAGGAAAACGGAATCGACTCGATTTCTATTTAAATACCCATAAAACCGAGCTCCACCAGGGCAGTTTGAGAGGTGCTTCGATGCACAGGGATGCGGACGTAACTTAAGCCACAAAACTTTTGCAAATACTCATGATTGTGAACCGATTTTGCTTTGAACCGATGACAAGCCGAATGGCATTTATTTATTTTTTTCGATTTGATGTGAACGGAAAAGAATAGAACAGCAATCCGACGGTATCTTAATTCTAATTTCGAAGCGTCCACCGCAATAAAATAAAGAGAGACATCAAAAAAACCATAATAAACTCACTAAAATGTGGAATGATAATCTGATAATAGGGTCATTTGTATGATACCGTCGACTAATAACAAGAAGCTCGGCGTTTTCAGAGTTTAAATAAAAGAAATTGAGATTATAATATGTAGTTTATGAAACCAACAAAAGTAAAGAACATTATTCTAAAAATACAAAAAGCAAAGATGTCATTGATTGAGAAGTCTTAGCTGGATGGTCAGCCCTGTGTACGGGAAGACGGTTCGATCGAGATTTGAGGTGCCGTCTAAGCTTTTGGATACTCTCCGTTCTATGCTTTCAAACTTTAGTTCTTCAATAATGGGTTGTCTTTCCGCTGCAATATATTGTGCTACAGGTGATCCGTTACCTTCAATGACAACCACTTACAATGTTTTCTAGACTAATTTTAGAAGTTTTCTGCAAAATATCTTCATGACTTTCAAATTTCAGTTCAGCTGCATGAGTTGTAGCTATAGTGCATGGCAGAGCATGGTCAATTCAGATTAAAAACATCAAAATTGGTTATTAGTAATACAAACAGTACTTAGATTCTAAGGCAGTAGGTTCTTAGGTGCTCTATGGAGGTACTCCTGAAAACCGTTCAGATAGTGTGAAACAGCTGTTGTAAAAAAAAACAATATGTTTTATCTATTAACTAGCGTTGGGTAAATCTAATTCAGATTCATGAAGCTGAATGAATCTTTGAACTGAATGCATGACTTTGAATTTCTATTATAAAGATTCATGAATCCCAAAAGATTCATAAATCTCCAAAGATTCATGAATCCCCAAAGATTCATGAATCCCCAAAGATTAATGAATCCTCAAAGATTCATTAATCCTCAAAGATTCATGATCTATGAATTGAGCGAACGTGTGGCGGATCGACCAAGGATTAATCTTTGAGGATTCATGAATCTTTGGGGATTCATGGATGGATTTCCAAGATAACAACCATTTTGTTGGTCAAGTATGCAGAGAATTAGTGTCACTAGCGTTAATCTAGAAATCTGGATGAGCATTAGATCGTAAAACTCATCCCGCATAGTCGTTAAAGGCTATTAACTTTAACATATTAGGTACGGTAGAACCAAGTTGCGATGAAGTTATAGCGTTGATGTATCCTTTAGATAATTTTTTACCTTGAATTGGCAGACGAATACACTACATACAGCGTGAACGGTATCGACGACTTCTAAAGTAATATGAAACCGCGTGAATATTGAAGCGCTTAACAGTTGTGGATGGTTTAGTTTGGAAGCAAAGTAAAGTTTAGGAACTCGATATGAAAAGGGACAAAATCTTCGGGGGAAAAACTGTGTGCAATATTTTTCCATACACAACAAAAACTTATGTGAAGTACGAAGTTTCTTAGAGTAAGAGATATTTAAATAAAAACTGCAAAACGCAATACAAACAAGGTAAATTGAGATAAGCTTAACAACCTATCCGTACGCACATCGACTGTCTCGTTTGTGTTATCTCATTTGCACACGTAAATCCTATTTGCGGCTATTAATTGTTGGCTAAATTTTACCGCTCCACTAACTATGGTAATGCCTCGCAATATCGCATTATCTACCATTAGAGCCCAGTACGGTAAACCGTGTAAACCTAATTTGCCTACCACCCATCCCTTCTCTCGAACTCCACCGAATACACCCCCCCCCCTTGACTGCGTCTCCCCAGTCGCACTTTTAGGCTTTTCCTCCGTATCCATCGATTGTAAGTGATTAGCCACATTCCTAGACGGATTAAGTGGCGTACCATGTCCTTCGGCCGTCTCGTCACTACAGATTAGACCACATTTCTCCATCACCTTTTCGCAGTTTTGCGTGTACGCCGGGAAGCCAGAAAGTGTGCGCACACCTTCACGCACGCCTGCACCGGGCACAAATTAATGCAAACGCTCGGTGTAATAAAACCAACATGAAGTGCGCACCCGTGCGCAGAACGTTAAAAGCGGCTTAGTGCGGTGACATTTGCCACCCTCGAATGGGTTGCTTGCTTGGATGCTTGGTTGCCCCCGCTTTTTGTCCCCTTCCATTTTGCCGTTTTCAGCTTGTGGATAGGGACGATTATTAGTGTTTGATTTGATTCATAACTTTTATCTGCCGGATGTGGTTGATGATTGGGCCGTTTGTTTGAAAATTTATATGCGGTGCCATGGTACCCCGGACTGTTGCGGTGACCGTACCGGAGCGCATAGAAGTCTTTGATGACAGGTGATGTAAAGAGAATGTGCAATGAAATACTTGGAATTGTGCTTACCCGGCACGCTTAATTAGTACCGCAAGCGGGTTTACATTTGATACTGCAAAGAATTCGTCAACTAATACACGATTCGACCAGGTAACATTCCTGAGTTCGTTTTGATTTTTAGTTCGTATCTTTCCCAACAGATAATGGCAGTACGAAAAAATACATGTAAAGAATCACGTTTTTCATGTAAAAACCACAATTACAGGGTTTTTGCGGTCGATAATTTGGATGTCAAAATGACGTTTCAAATTTCATGGTTTGTTAACAGTGTTAAGCTAGAATTTGGACGATGAAATGAAAATTGAAAATTCGAATTCATAACATTCGAAGCCTATGATAGCTTGGCAATTTAGTTTTGCGAACTAAACTAGAAAACATATATACTAGCATAATCTCCTTTACAGGTTCTAAGAGCAAAATCTTAAAGATCTACGAAGATTTTGTTGCCCTACAAGTGCATCCTAGTGCTCCACAGACATTAAATCGTGCTGCCCTTCCTGAGTCCTACAGTTCCCTTTTAACAACAGGTTCCTCTTTGCGTGAGGAAATTAAGACCATACCGAATGATCTTCGCCCGAGGGTAGATCAAATAAGGGAGTATTACACTGATGGATCATGCTCCGAGGAGGGCAGCCATGCAGTGTTTACACTGCAGAGTTAGCCGCAATCTTTTACGCACTATGTTTGATAGCAGCTATCGAAGCACTGAGATCCCCAAAGGCTGTTAAGAGTCAAGATGATTTCATTACAAAAAATCATAAAACTTCTTGGCTCAATGTTCAACAAGGCGTTTAGGATATAGCTAATTTGGGTCCCGGCTAATTGTGAAATCCCCGGCAATAAGAAGGCAGACACACTGGCCAAAACAGGCGTCAAAGAAGGCGCATATTACGACCGACCGAGCATGTGGGAGGCGGATGAACTCGGGCGATTTCTTTTCAGGATCCCTGCGGCCTTGGTTCAATGGGCTCTCTGTAGACCGGGCGTTCATACGGATGATGTCTCGACTGATGTCGAATGATTTCGCATTGAATGTTCATCTACAGCGTATAACTCTGGCTCAGACGAAAGCGTGAGGCTGCGGTGACGGATTCCACGATGTGGATCACCTTCTGTGGTCCTGCGTAGAGTACGAAACCGCTAGACCCTCCTTGATCAGCGCAGTCGAGCGCATCGGCAGACAAACGGGTACAGAGATCAGAGAGGTGCTGACAACGAGAGATCTCCCCTACATGAGGCTCATCTTCCGATTCGCCAGAGACAACGGTCTTATCCTGTGACTCCTATTCCCCATGTCGACACTGTTGAATAAAGGAGGCAGGCTTGTTTGGCTGTTACAGTGTTCTCAATACCAGTCCAGCGGTGACACGACGGGTTTGGCCGTGTTAGCTTTGGGTTCGCGAGTGGTCGGCGGGTTAAGTCTCGAAAGTAGTGGAGTCGCTCTTGCTGCTACGGGATGAGACTCGCCGCTCATTCAACGCTGGCATGGTTGAGCTGGGACTGTCTTTGCCGGGCTGCTTGTTGAACACTGGATGCAGCCAAATAATTGTTTGTTCTGTCCAGACGATCTTCTTTGTTTTCTATGTTTCTTTTTCAGTCCAAATCCGCAATTCGGAAGGACGAAACCCAATTCCGTTTCTGCCATAGAACAACGAATCCATACAACCATCAAGCAATAGAATCATAGATTGAACCGGACCAGAATCACGAACACCCTACATCAACAACAACAATAGACCTGGAAAACAACCTCTCCTCCACTCGTCTTTTACCGAGCATGCCCGGGATAAGGCAAATTACAAGGAGGGAATGCCTTGAAATTTTATGAATTTGTACTTCGTCATCAGCTGCGGTGGTGACAATACGGCAAATCAGTTCAATCTTTCAACCTAACAAGTGCCAGTCATTTACTGTGTTCGTAAAATCCCTTATATGATTAACATTTGCTCTGTTATGTTTGCAAATACCTTCTCAGCAACCGAATTTCGCCGCCAATGGATTGGCACCAATGGACGCTTCTCTAAGGACGCCAACCCCAGGAGTTGACAACGGGTATCATAGGGAGGGAGAGCATGATTGGAGGAGCCAAGGGACCTGCGGATAGCTAGCCTGGTGAAGTAGTGCTGCACTTGTTCCAGCTTGGCGATCCAAAGTGAGGCCGAGGGACACCAGACGATGCACCCGTACTCGAGGATGGATCGGACCAAGCTGCAGTAGAGCGACTTCATACATAGAGGATCAGTTATGTCAGCAGAAAATTTACGAATATGACCCAGGGTCGCATACGCTTTTGTGAGGATGTTGCCGTAGTGTTCGTGGATGGTCATTTTGCTGTCGAGGATAACACCAAGGTCATTAATAGCATAGGATCTAGTGAGGATTTGTGAGTTGATGGATTAGGGGATGGATTGAGGGATAGAGATATATCCTAGGTCTAGTTAAAAAAGATCAATTAAAGTACATCGTTGAAGAAAATGTTTTCGGACGGTTGAAATGGTTGTGACTTCCTTAAGAACGAGGTATTCCTATGACAAAGAAACACTGGGCAGTGTAAACCAATAGAACGCAACTGCGTCGAAATGGAACACCTTCAAAAATGCAGATAAAATCGCGGAAACGGAGAGACCAAATTTTGAACCAACCGTTTACAAAAAAAAGGACAGATGAAGCCGAAAGCCTGCAAAGCCTCTCTGAATGAATCTACCAATCTTCAAAGAAATAAAAAATGCAATAGAAATGTTTGAAAATATACAAACCGTAAAACCCCTGTAACGTAAACATTGCAAATCCAGAACAACCAAAACCCACATTACAAATTGCACGGCAATATCCCAACACAAAGGACTGTTTGTGTGATCGGTTTTTTTTAAGCCCTCGTATCATGATGCCTCCCTTTGACTCCGATGTATTATGTTACCAGGCGTACCGAATTCCTTCGGCCTTCCTAGCCCGGCCCATCTGCGGCAAAGCGGAAGAGGTCAACAGATCGACTGTCACCGAAAACAACCATCTCCGCCCGATTGCGTGGGACCGGCCGGCATTCCGGTACACCGACATGAATGTATAGGACGGGGTAAGGATTCTTTCGCAGTTTGGCAGAAGCCTTTCAACTGCTTACAATTGCCCAAAGCGGCTGATGTGTTCTCCAGCGTAATGCGTCGCTCGTTCCAGTGCCGAATCGTACTGTGGGAACACATTTTGGCATGTTCATCGACGGGGGGGGGGGGGGGGGGAAAAAAAGCAACAGCAACACAAAACCCAATACTACAGCGTTGTGTGTTGGGCGCTGGGAAAAGGGGGTTACTCCTGTCTGTTTGCATAGGATGCACAACGCCTTTACTTTCTTCCGATCCGGTTGTTTCTCATCGGATCCACAGGCAACGAAAACAAAAAAAATCACTTTCTCTTCGTGCGATCGAAATCGATTCGAACCTTCATCTGACGGCACGCCGCTGGAAGCGCAACCGGGGCTGTGGAGTGGACATCAACGTCTGGACCTTCTCAAAAACACACGGTTAAAGGAAAACGTAGCAAAAGAAAATCACGAAAGCAAACGCTCGTGCAGCGCATGATGAGATAATTTGCGTGGGCTCAGTTGATGAATTAATTTCTCAACCAACCCCTGTCCTCGCAACCCTCTTTTCGCACCCCTCGCCCTCCCTGGGGCCGGGTCTAGCCCTCTGCCATCCGTTCCGGCGCGATTAAACTTCGCCCATGATCGATCTCTGCTTCGATACGCGACAGGAATTTGTGTGTTGTGTTCGACGCTTCAGCAGAAGACATGGACCATCTCAACCGAGAGAGTGTGTGCGTTTTCGAAACCTTCCCGTAATGCTTGCTGGCGCTGGGTTTGCAATGCTGTGCAATGAAGCAGAATCATCCGTCGTCGGGCTCCAACAGCCTGGTTGCAATAGTCGCGTTTGATTGATGACGACCGGACAGCAGACAGATGTGGTTAGCGAGAGTTGGAAGGGCTGGAGACGGCCGATCGTGATCTGGATGCAAAATTTTCACCATTTTTGGGTTGTGGGTAGTCGTGGTAGGGAACACTTCTTTGGAATCACTTAAACAAGAGCCATCTTCCGCTGTCCCGCTGTCGTTTGCATCGACCCGGAGTTTATTCACCTTTGGAGACGCAGTTAATGTTAGCAATATGGAGAATATTTTTGGTCCAAATTTGGTCCAATACTTTGGACCAGCCTGGAATGGTTAATAATAACATCAAAAAATACTTAAATGTAATTTTAATTTAGTGTTTCTTAATACGTGCTTAATTAAAGCAGCAAATATCTAGATTCAGACGACTCAATTACCTCTGTCAAATAAATGTATGACTACTAAGTTATCTCTCTAAGTGTATGACTACTAAGTTCATAAATGTATGACTACTAGATATCTCTAAGTTAACTACTAAGTATTGTAGTTAAATATTTTAAACAAAGAAACCAAATAAATACTTCCCATTTGTGTTTTTACAGCTTCAACAGTCTGTTCAACTGTTTTTTTTTAAACTACAATTAAGCTTCCTCCAACAACTTTCACATGAATCGTGACCGTTGCACTCAAAGCAGCATTTGAGCACGTTCCTAACTCTCGTTTTTCACCGGTCAAGATGCCTGTCCGGGGGTTGTTCTGTTCGCCCCAGTAACAACAAACACGCCAGAAGTATCTTCAGCAGCGCTTCACTAGTAGGCGATAAACCGCAACACATGGTTACGCGAGCACTAACAGAACATTGCCGAAACCAGGAAAGGGCAGAAAAAGTGAAAGTGATTTTCGCGCAACCCTAGACGACCACAGCAACCCCACCTCTATACTTTCCCCCCCCGGTGGGTACCGTTGCTAGTACCACGCCCGTTTCCTACTACGATTTCACCATCGCCAGGAGAAAGGAGATTCAATTTACCTTTACGGGTACAAGCGTTGGCTGGAAGCGAACCTACCCAAACCTAGGGTAGGGAAAACAATCCGCCAGAACGCCAGCTTAATGCTGATTTGTTGGCCGATGTCAAACAGCGACAGTCGGCACTGTCTGTCGCGCTGTCTGGCAGATAGTCCCCCGCAAAGCAATACCCAACCTGAAAAGCTGCTCCGGGAGGGTGCGAGACTGCTCCAGCCGCGAATATTGATTGAATTGTGCGACTGCAAACAGGGCGACGGTGAGGCATGGAATGGCTCGGGAGGAACGAAAGGGAAAGGGTAAAATAAATTTGTGCCATATTAAATTGACACTTGGTGCCCGGTTTATCGATACGCGAGACCGTATCTAAGCCCTTGCATCCCGTCGTGTGACGCCGAAATCGAAAGACTTCGGTGTGCCAGACGACGAACCGCAAGCGTTTACTTTGTTTGCACTTTCTCGGCTCGCTTGCATCATACATCCGAGTTGAGAGTAGGGGAAAAACGAATTGACAGACTCATATGCTGTGAGATCATATAGCACAACACCCGTCGCACTTCGCGCACTCCCAACCACATATATATGCGTATTGGTTGACGTGTGTGTGTGTGCATAAGTAAAGGTAGGGTACAGACGAGTTCGTGGAAAAATCGATCGATCAACAACCAAACAGAGGGTTTTTAGCTTATGAATCGATGATAAAGTTATAGACCTCTGCCATACATAAACAGTGGCAGACACACACACACACATGCTAGCACACCTTTCCCGAGAATCGTTGCGCACAACGTGCACAACTAAGGCGACGTGTTTCGGGTTTCGTATGTAGATTATTGCGTGCGGCATTCGCTCCCTAGAAGTCCTATACAGGCCGTATACCGCATACAAAAAAAAACCCTGGAATAGCCGCTGTCGAGGCGGCCCGCGAATGGGAAAAAGGACGCCGAATACGCGGAAACATTGAGTGTGCGCGACTTATGACAAATAAAATGAGTTTCTGCGAGCGCACTTCTTCCCCTCTCGAGCGCACTAGGGTTCGAGACCGGTTTGCAATATTCCGCCGGGCTTTTTCTTTGGCCGTTGCTGCCTTTTTCTGTTATTTTCTTCTCCACTTTTTTTTCGCCTGCTGTCTTTGGTTATCTGATTTGGAACGTGTTGCAATGATGGCTTGTTTTTTTTCGCTGTCCGCTTTTATTTGGCTTTGCATTAGCGTCTAGTTGCAGCTGCATATCGCGCGTCCGAGAGTTCATTTTCGCGTGCTATTAAACCGGAGTCGTTTCACTTTTATACCGATTCGATGTGTTGACCACCGGTTTCAGACCAAACCCTTGGCAGCCGCATTCATTTAACACCTTATCGACCACGTCGCATTTAATGCCGCAGTTTACTGTGGTGAGCACGATGGTCATTCACTGTCGCCATCCGATTGAATCAGATCTTCACCTTACAAATCAACAGTAAACTAGCTTGTACGAGGTCTACAACACTAGCATATGTAATACGTTAATGAGTGCGGTTTCGCTATTAGCTATAATTAGCTGGGTTGCATCGTTTTGAGGCAACTCAAATATTCGGTTTTATTTTTGCCTGGTGAAAATTTGATTTCTCGATTGATGCCACTTGATGAGCGTTGTACAGTGGAGCTGTGCCTAAGTGGTGCAAACCTCTTGGTCAGCGAATGATAGGACCAGTTTTGCAAAACGCTGAACTATAAAGAGGGACCGGATATTACGACTCAATCGCCACTTCCACTGGTGGATGATTGCATTTTGCAACGGCTACGGTGAGCACCATTTAATTTTTATAGCTATCGATTCGGCGAAGCAATAAAGTATTGGTAATTAAAATCGTTGCAAAACCAATATCTGTGTTCAATAAACGGCATGATCAATATTTTGAATCAATAAGTAAATTTAACGTTGTCCCTATTATTGCCGTAATACATTTACGCACTAAAAGGAAATATAAACAAACTCAGCTTGTTGAACTTTACCATTCGACGGTTGATTATAGTGTGTTCATATTACATTTAAACTACATTTGGACTAAATTGTTGATTACCATAATACCTTCTTTAGTAGAGGTCTCCTTATTAGCCCATACAGTGTTGTTATTGGTTAGGTTAAGATGTGTAATTCAGATAATGATGATCAGAAGTCCCACAGCTTGCCCTTAAGAAGAGAATGGCGAAATTATCTATACGATATTTTTATTCTGATGATAATTTATGCTTTAGAATAAAAAAAACTTCAACTTTAAATAGTGGCATCGACGAGCATTCTGAAAAGTAAACGGATGACCAACAAGAATTCCCTCAAGAAAAATTGGAACTGATTCACTATATTTAACACCGTTTCCACTTACATATGATTAGTTCCACTAATACCAACGTGTAGTTTGAGGTACTACCTTCCAAAGCAGGAACATCTAGTGTATCAGAAGTTATTCCTAGATTGTGTTAGTTAGTTCCTAGATTGTGCCCATACAGTGACATCTTCCACATGACTACAACTTGTCCACATTGCGTACGCATGACTAAAACTTGTGTTGTCTCTGACCGCAGTTACACATTATTATACTAAATGAGACATCTACAAATATATTGCATTACACAGTTTGTTTAACATATTCGGCACACCTCGCACTCTTTATATAGCTGGGCATCCAGTATCGTTAAATTCCTATTAAAAATACAAAGTTTCTAGCACTGTGAGATAGTCATTTCGGAACTCTGAGCTCATCTGTGCTGCGTGTGCTGAACCTATGAGGCGTCATTGAGATAGTTCTCCAGCCTATTTAATACAATAATAGAGATGTACATTTAAGCAAGGAACTTCAACTGGTCATCTGGTACTGGTCCCCAAGTATCTAACCTGGCCATTCCTAAGGATTCATTTCAGGTTAATAACGATGGTTGGAGCGTTGATAATCTTGGTTATCGAGTAGCCAAATTGTTTAACTAGAAAAACTTTAAATATAGCAGGGAACGTAAGAGGATTTGGGCCAGTGATGTCCAGCGCAGTCATTACGTAACGTTATTAATATGTGAAACAAACCTATATGCAATAATGTTGCATTCTTAGACCTATATATTTTTTTTTTTAGGTTAAACGATGTTGAGGCTGAGGAAACTTCTACACTCAAAATATCTGTCGTGACGAACGAAGCTGAGACTGATAGCACCCTTACAGTCTTAGTACTCTCATAACCCTCTGAGACAAGGATAGACGAAACCCACTTCACCACGTTCGAGATGCCCAGAAGAATTGTTGTGGAAGAGCAATGGAATTTCCTCGAGCATTATGGTTACCTCACCATTGTGTAGTGAAGTTAGACTCACCGGGCTCCGAATACCTGCCCGAAAAAATCCTTTCTAGGCCGTTCAAATGGACAGACGAGGTGTTGAGCTTGTAGCGCTTGTATTAGAAAGTAAGTAAGTAAACGATGCACTTCCTATTCCTTTGAGGGCCATATGTTTGCATATCTGTTTTAGATATCTTAGCTCCGAATATTCTCCTAGCTTTCTTATGCACCCTTGCGAATTCTTAAACTCTTGTCAGTTTCTGTTTTAATCTTGTCTTACAAATTTACTCATTAGGAGTAAAATATTGGCCTTGCAAATCCTCATCATGAAATAGAACATTATGCTGACGATGGATTAGACAGTCCTTCTAAAACTGGTTTATTTGTAGGAAACTGGTAAAGAAATTTCAAGGACTTATATAGAAACACACGTAACGGTAACCCTTAACTAAAGTGCTCTTTCTCCATCTTCAACATTTAATTCTCTTCCGACCGATCAATCCACTCTCCCTACCCTGATTCCTTGCCCCACCTGACAACACACAGCCGAACACATCTTGGCTGTAACATGTATAGATAGCGACGTTGCGCAGGTAAAGCCACAACCGCACGCTGGGTGGACTATTGGGGCTTTGCAATAAAATGCTCCCCCCCTCGAAACATGCTACGCTAGTCCTGCCGCTTCCTTCACCATGTCGGGGTGGGGCACTTTGGTGGTGCAACCATTGTGCTTTGTTGTGGTTGGGTTGCTGCCGTTTTGCACATTTCGTTTTGAAACATTTTTAAATGTTAGAAGTCAACTGGCCAACCTTTCCCTTTTCGGCGGTAGTAGCCCAAGCCGACCTGAACTGCTCTGGACTGCGTGAGCATGAAATTTGATCGCCCGGGAAGCTGGCTGGAGGCCCTTTTGTGGTACAGTTTTGGAGCTCGGGAGGATCATCACAGATTGCAAACGGTGCCATCATTCACATCGCGCCCATTATCGCGCGTTATGAGATCTTTAAAATATTACCATTCTTATCCGTTTGAAGGATGAGGATGCAATTGTTCGTTCCCTCGCCACTGTCGCTGTTGTTGGTTTCGCGTCGAGAACTGCGTTGCTTTTTCGGCGTAATAACTTACACCATCGCGCCGTGTGATGTATGCATTTGCACAGCAGTAACAGGCGAGCCGATTCCCCCACCAAAAGACACGCTGATGCTGCCGAACACATGAAACTAAATAAAGTAGGAGACCCAAGCCGTCGGGTGGCCTACGCGAACTCTCTATCTTATATCTTACCCGCCTGACCCATGGTGGTTCGGTAAGGGGTTTGGGGAGGGTGAAGGGGAGGGAAAGATAGATGACGTTTGGGGAAACGCAAGGAGCGCATGGGCTGCACCGTTAGCAACGCCCGAAGATATGGCCACGGTGTTGGAAAACTGGACTGCCGATGCAGCTGCACGCCATCGTGACAGCGTAGCGGCCGTGTTTATGTTTCTCGGCTTTTCCACCTCGCTGTGCCACTGGTTTCCCTTTTTTGCAATGCAATCTTGTTTCTAATCTTGCAGTTCACATCTTTTCGTTTGACCGTTTTGTTTGGATAGAGGATATGCCATACTTTAACGCTGCCACCCATCAACCCCACTAAGCAATGTTATGTTAGAGGCTGTGGTGTTTGTTCTGTAGTTGTATTGTAATGATTTATATACTGAAATATTTGGTGGCACATAACTACTTAGCTGGACGCAGCCAGGAACAAACGTATTATTTGAAATATATTAATAATACTGTTAAATATATCAAACGATGCTGTATTAATCGCTTCAAATCAATATAAGGCAGATGACACTTTGATACAAATCGGTCGGTCAAATCAATCAACAATCAATTGAATATTTTGCACATCGCCTTCAATTGCGTTTGTTCCCGAAACCGATAGTCTGTTAACTGAACTGAATGCAAAATGTTGATAAAGCGAGGACATCGACCGACACCCCTTTCCAACCTTCCATTTCCAACAGGGGAAACGCAAGGAGCGCATGGGCTGCACCGTTAGCAACGCCCGAAGATATGGCCACGGTGTTGGAAAACTGGACTGCCGATGCAGCTGCACGCCATCGTGACAGCGTAGCGGCCGTGTTTATGTTTCTCGGCTTTTCCACCTCGCTGTGCCACTGGTTTCCCTTTTTTGCAATGCAATCTTGTTTCTAATCTTGCAGTTCACATCTTTTCGTTTGACCGTTTTGTTTGGATAGAGGATATGCCATACTTTAACGCTGCCACCCATCAACCCCACTAAGCAATGTTATGTTAGAGGCTGTGGTGTTTGTTCTGTAGTTGTATTGTAATGATTTATATACTGAAATATTTGGTGGCACATAACTACTTAGCTGGACGCAGCCAGGAACAAACGTATTATTTGAAATATATTAATAATACTGTTAAATATATCAAACGATGCTGTATTAATCGCTTCAAATCAATATAAGGCAGATGACACTTTGATACAAATCGGTCGGTCAAATCAATCAACAATCAATTGAATATTTTGCACATCGCCTTCAATTGCGTTTGTTCCCGAAACCGATAGTCTGTTAACTGAACTGAATGCAAAATGTTGATAAAGCGAGGACATCGACCGACACCCCTTTCCAACCTTCCATTTCCAACACAAATGAGCGTACATACAGGAGAAACGCAACCGAGACCTTTACTCGTTTTGTCTGTCACGCTCTCCAACTTCTGCTCGTTCTATATGGGAAAATGCTACAACCTCTTAGTCATCAGAAAGGTGACTCGAAAAACTTGGTAGTTCGCGTTCTTAGCGCACAACGAAAACTACCCATACAGTTGCCGCTTTCAAAACGATGTGTTTCTGATGGTAAGTTATGCACCACAGGTCGTACTGCTATCACACCAGTGTCCAGAGAATGCTTTTTGACTTTTCCCCCCGAGCGTGAACCACCTTGTCTTTGCATTTGAGAATGAGAAACTTATCACAAAATTATATGCTTTAATTAAAAAACTTGAATTTGTTGTATTCAGAGTCAAAAATACTTCTGTGGGTGACAAAACTATGTGACATAGAGCTAAAAATTTGTTCTAATAAAAATTGGAGACTTACAGACAACATTTACCGGCAACTGCTGTACATAAACCGCATTTATCCAGTTGCGTACTAATAGTGATGCATTACTTCAAGTAATAGGATTGTTCTCCTAGTAAGTGCATGGCCTGCTGCAACAATCCTCGATACCGCTCACGGTCTAACGCCGTCGTCTGCCAATCAATTATTCCGGCCGTTCTGGCGGACGCATCAACGCCATCACTCCATCTCAGTTTGGGCCTACCACGCCTCCTCTGTCCATGGGGACGGCCTAAAAGGACTTTACGGGCTGGGTCGTCCGGTGCCATTCTCATGACATACACGAGGGTGAGATCACCGTACAGTTCATAGAGCTCGTCATTGTAGCGGCTCCTCCATTGTCCTTCCACACATACGGGGCCAAAAATCCTTCTGAGCATCTTCCTCTCGAACGCGGCTAAGAGGGTTTCGTCAGTTTTGAACAGAGTCCATGTCTCAGAGGCGTATGTGACTACTGGGACTATAAAGGTTTTGTACAGTCCCAGCTTCGTCCGTCACGACAGGTATGAAGGAGGTAGTGAAGAAGTTTCCTCAGGCTGTAGTATGACCGCTTGGCAGCCAGCACCCTTGCGCGCAATTCAACTTCTATGTTGTTATCGGTGCTGACTTTTGACCCCAGATAGGTGAAGTTTTGGACGACTTCGAAGGTGCGATCACCTACCTGTACATCACCCCTGCGTAAATCAGTGTTTGTTAGCAGGGCCGCTGATGGTGGCATCATGCTCGATCCCTTGGTAAACTTCTGCTACATAGGAGAGCCTCAAACCAATGTTGTCTGTGTCATGAGCGTCATGCCAAGATCTGGAGTGACTTATAGAAGATGGCCCGCGAAGTTTCCACCTCCGAGTCTCGGATGGCCCTCTCTAGCGCCAGATTGAATAGGAGGCTAACAAGCCCGTCTCCCTAGCGCAGACCCTTGGTGGTAGCAAAGGGCCCTGAGAATTTTCCATCCTTCTTCACCTGGCATGTGATGCTGGCCATTGTCATACGTACAAGCCTGGTAAGCTTGGCCGGGATTCCAAATGAGCTCATTGCGTCGTATAGTTTTACCCTAGGCTATACTATCGTATGCGGCTTTAAAATCAATGAAGAGATGGTAAGAGTGTAGCTGCTGCTCCGCCATCTTCTCCAAGACTTGCCGCATGGTGAATATCTTGTTTGTAGTTGATTTTCCATTTCGGAATCCTCATTGATAGTTTCCAACTATCTCTTCAACGAATGGGACAAATCTATCTTTTATTACTAGGGAGAGAATCTTGTATGCGGTATTCAACACCGTAATACCCCTGTAGTTGCTGCACTCTAGCCTATCTCCCTTCTTGTATATGAGGTAGATGATGCCGAGTAAATGCTTGGTACATGGTAAAATTAAGACTGCGTTAAGTATTTACGAATTTGTTTGTTCAAGAACAATTACTCTTCTACCATGCAGGTTTAATGAGAGCATCTATCTTGTCAAATAAAGAATGGTGCATCGAATGTGCCTAATATTCAGTCTGCTATAATTATAGCGAAATCATTTATTGGTGCTCTTTCTCTGGGTCTCTTCGATTTTATTTAGAAATAACCTCGCCTTGCAATGTCTCTAATCTATTGTCGATGTTTCTATCCATGTCTGGGCTTCTCTAGGCAGAAGTAATGCTCCTCTTTGCTCATGCAATTGATGCACATATTCTGTTCCAAAATCCAAGTATTCAGTACTTAACCAAGCTTACATACATAGATAACTCACCAACTGCTCAGTAATAAGCAGGTTCGGGATGATTAAAAATGGATTTTTCCAGCTAGCTCGCTCATTTTCAGTTGCTCTCCAACGAAGAATTTATTCTTAGATGTTCACAATAATGATCGCATGTGTTTGTTCTAGCACTACGGATTCGACGGATAACACCAACAACTTAACAACGTATTTAGCAGTTACACTACACAGTCAAATTGCGAGAAGTATAAGAAAGAAAAACGAAAAAGTTTATAGAACTTCCTGCAAAATAAGTTTATATTATCAGAATAGCGAAGAGGAAACCTTACCTCCTAGCTCTTAAACCTAAAGAATGCTATTCTGGCTTACTGCTTTACGGACAACTGGAACGAGAAACAACAAAAATAAAATCCACAAAAGCAACAAAACCATTCCGCGTTGCGCGTTTGTATCGGCCCCCAGGAAGAAATGATCATAATTTTCCTTCCACCCTCTTTCCAGAAAAGAAAATCCAAACCACCAAACAGAAGAAACTCACCAGGGACAGGCCACGAACGGACGCCTAAAGCGTGAGCATTTGACGAACGGCACGGAGGGAAGGTGATAACGGTGGAAGCGAGAGCAAAAACAGGGAAACTGGAAAACTGCCTACAGCGATCGAGCCGATGTTCGGGCAATTGTTGCATTGGCAAGACAGAACGAAAATTGCATACTAATGCATTCATCGCCGGAACGATTCTCGTGGTTACATTGTGTTTGGTGCGGTTGTAGGGGAATGATGGCGGTGGTAATAAAGGGGAAAGAACGAGAGACTTAGAGAAAGCATTTGTGTATGCACACATATTTCTTTGCTGAACCCCCAGCTATACCCAACCGACAGGGCTCAGCATCCTTCGCCGTGAGTATGACAATCGGCAGCAAAAAAAAAAAAAAGACGGGACGAAAGCGGAATAGGCGTACATCGTTTGCCCGCTCGTTGCAGTCACCGTCAAAGACGCTTGATGGACTTTCTGCATACACGCCTTATAAAATATGTGCACATTCTCCGGGACTCATTATGCCGTACGTTAAAATCTGAGAAATCTGGGAAGGAAAAAGGGTAGCGTTCCCAAGCGTCGCGAACGGCAGGGTTCAACCATTTCGCTGTAACTGTTGCCTTTTGTGTTTGCCTTTTGTTGGATGCAATGCTGCAACAATCCATCCTCCTCCTTCCCGTGTATCTTCCCTTTCGCTCCCGCCACTCTCTGCTTATACTTGCTTGTGCTCCTACGGTTTGTGGTTGACTTTCTTCCCCGTCCGGCTCGAGTGTATTACCGCACTACGGCACGGTTTGCATATTCATGCGATTGACGTTTATACTTGCTTGTGCTCCTACGGTTTGTGGTTGACTTTCTTCCCCGTCCGGCTCGAGTGTATTACCGCACTACGGCACGGTTTGCATATTCATGCGATTGACGTTTTCCTGAACCTGGGTGAGTAGGATGCGTTCCCTCTGTTCTGTAACGTCGAGTGCACGGACCCATTAACTTGTTAAATTCATGCTCATGCCGGAGGTAAACACTTTACCATGGAGCTTGGTGGCAGTGGTCCGTGTAGAACAGGGATGCGGTAGTTAGATCTTCAAATGCAGCACGTCAATGATGATGCACCGTCCGCACGCTAATGAGCTGTTTCGGTCGCGAAAGTATAGACACCAAAAGATTGGTTGTTGCATGCTGTTGAATGAAGCTGACGTTTGAGTGACTTACCGTTGCCCAGCTCGTAACAACAATACCACAAACATCCGGACATCTTTTAGAAATCCCCTCAAATATGTTTGCTCATTGCCGAACAGACTTCACATTTGACCTAAATTTACACCCTACGAACCCTGGATCGGATTCGAACAGCACCGCAAACACTCACTCCAGCGTCGTCTATTTTCACCCAATCAAAGGGTCATTTTCTTTTACATCCTTCGGTTAGAACAGTGACCTAAAAACCTAGTGGCACATGCACCGGACAACCGGGGCAGGACACGCCAACCACCACACCGAATTCTAACGAGTATTATTTATGCATTGCATACTCTCCCCTCCCTCTCTCTCTCTTATGCTCTCTACACTTTCAAACCCCCCAAATGGTGACTGAAGAAAAGAATACCCGTACCGTTGCAACAATATTTTGCAACAGGAAGTGTCGTGCCTTTGTTTCACCCGTCGTTGATACTGCCGCCGCCACTCATTCCATCGGTCAACCGTATGCCAAAAGGACACGGATGTACACAAAAGACGGTAATGCCATATATCGACCAGAACCGTGAAACGCGTGGGTAAGTTTCAGAATGACTTATTGATTGTATCCTTAACCATCGGGCGGGCACTTGGACTTGGACGGGAAGACTACCTCAATGCAGACGTACCGTGTGACCCATTTCCAGGGCTAGCGTTCCTGCTGTCTGTCGTAATCGTATCGAGGGCAATCAATCAAACAGAGCACACGCAGGAAGCCATAAATATCGATAGCATTATTCCTTGGTGCCCTCTCCAAGTTATAGCAGGGGGAGTATATATATGGGTTAAGTCCACCAGCTGGAACCTGGTTCCTGTTGTTTGGTTAGTGTCGCAAGGGACATACCCCATATACTGTAACAAAAAATGAATTTTCGTAAAATTACAGCCTAAACATGCATTGCAGGCAGTGTTGTCCGGGGTCATTCTAAACTAATCACCAATTTACACTCACAGTTATTGTCATTATTGTATGCTGACGATGCCAAAATGTTTGCACCCATCCATAACTCGTCCGACACCAAGTTACTTCAGGACTGTCTCGCCTTATTCTGCTCCTGGTGCAATCGCAACGGCTTAGCAATCTGCACTGACAAATGCTTCACTGTGTCGTTCGGTCGCAACCTTTGCCAGGGACCACGGCATACTCTTAGACGCGAATCTGACCTTTTAACTTCACGGTGATGACGTCATCACCAGAGGTAACCAACTACTTGGCCTCATCTTCAGAACTGCCAAAGAATTCCGTGATCCAGTGTGCATCAAGACCGTTCGCTCGGTCCTGGAATACTCCTGTGTTCTTTGGAACCCCACAACTGCTACCTGTTCTGCTCGAATTGAGTCGATTCATCGTAAGCTAACTCGCTATGCCTTACGCCTGCTTCCTTGGCACGACCGCCGGAATCTTCCGTCATATCCTGCTCGGTGTCGTCTCCTGGGTCTCGAACCTCTTTCTTTTCGAAGGCGTAATGCTGAGTGCATGTTCATCGCAGGTCTGTTGAACGGAAGTATCGACTCGTCGTCTCTGTTGTCATGCATCGATCTGAATGCACCATCTCGAACACTCAGGACCAGAGACACACTTCGAGTCATTCAGCCCCGTTCCAGCGCTGGTCGGTCAGACCCTATGCTTCGCATGTCAGCGGTCTTTAACTCCGTCTCGGATGCATTTGATTTTGGCCTAGCTTCCGGCAGTCTTAGAGACAGGCTCGGTCTTCTCCCATGGCCGCAGTTACAGAGCAGCGAGTGTAGTCGTAGTCGGCCTCTTGACCCGTTGATATAACAATAAATATAAATAAATAGCAAATCTTCAAAAGCTGACGATGAGTTCACCTTACAACTCGTGGAGCTTGTCGTGGTCTTATAGATGAATGGAAAATTCTTCTAATGTATGGTTCCCGTACTCTTTTCGGTGGATTAATACATAAGAAGAAGCAACATAAATGGAATTATCTCGTCGGATATTAAGAACACTAAGATTAATGTGTATACTGCCTAGGTCTACAAACATCTTACAGTGTTCAGACTAGAGATGTGCACAATGATTAAGAGTGAGTCGGCGCAGAGAGTGAGGGTGAGTTGAAACGTAGAAAGTAATTAAAGAATTAGTTTAGACTAAATTTTTTTCATGAATCTTTAAAGAGTGAGTCAAAGATTCAAATCCTTGTAACCACTCTGATTCAACGCTTCGAAAAGAGTGATTATTCTCATCTCTAGTTCAGACGAAAGATTTTTTTTTGTCGTTTTTTTATAGAGACTTTGGGTCTTTAAGACTATATTTGCCTCTTATAAGCTGAAAGATAGCTCAGTGTGCACTTATTGCAAAATTTAATTTATATTTTTATTCTCCAGATTTGTCGATACGTCCATGTTATATTTAAATGGACATTTAAGTAAAAATTAAGTATAATAGTAATACAATAGTAGTATAATTTAAGTATAACAGCAGCATCCACTTATAAAAGGCTCGCTTTGGCAACTAAACACAATCAGAATTTGATTTATAAAAAAAGTAAATTTATGAAACAAATGGTTAAGACCACTGATACAAAATCTTTTCTAAGATTTTTTCGTACTAGGTGTAAAAATAGTATAACAAACTATTGAGCTAGGTACAACGCTAATAAGGAATTACGATCTGTATAAATCTATTGCAATAAAGTATGCAATTTCATGCGAATCGACATCTTCACGACGCTACTTTTCCACAGCATAAACCGTCATATGCCGTAAAAAACATTAGGTAGGCAATGCATAAAAAGAATTGTACCGGGAGGCAAATAGACACCCCATTAGCTGGATCCCGCCGGCAAGCTGACCTCATTCGAATCATCCGACTGTTGCGCAACACGCCACGGTAGGCAACACCGTAGAACCTACCGGCGCTCTTCGATGGTCGATTTCCAATTTTGGACGTTTCGGACGTGGACCTACCCTAACCCTTAAGCGGGAACAAACCATACAAAAACGAGCAAAAAAGCTACCTCCTCCAGATTCTTGAGGATGCAGTACGCGTCCACCCTAGCCCGGTTGAAGCGTTGAAATACGGATGGAAGAAAACATTACACGATAATATAAAAATATATCGCTCCACTCCACGACCGGCTGGCATCCGTTGGCATGCGATTCCTTCGGCGATCCAAAATGGTGACATTGTTCCGGTCCATATAAGGGCGAAGGCGTCCGATTTGAAGGAAATTGCGACGCGAGCCGTAAACAGAGACAGGGTGGAAGCGAAATTAAAGAATAACCCGTTTTTCCCGAATGCCGTGGCCTGGTTTTATGAAGTGGACAAAACCGCCACAAACGGCGTGACCTCTTCGATTTTTTTTAAACTACAACGCCAATGGCTGGCGATGGAGAGAACACCAAAACCGTACTGCGAAAGCTGCTGCTTTCTTGTTCAGGTTTCGTAGCGTCGTGCACTTATCGCTGTCCGCTGTTGCAGGCCCGACAGCCGTAATGACGTTTCCCGTGGCGAGTTGGTGAACCGATTGTTTTTGCTTTTGCTCCGCTTGCGAACGGTTACGAAGTTGCTCCTCTTCGTTTGCTCGTCCTTCAGCGCATAAGGCACACGATCGCAGGTGGAAAGGAGGGCGGGAAAGACGGGAAGGGAAGGTAGTCTGCGTGTCCTTGCCCGAACAAGTACTCGTCGCGCCGACGAAAGTCCGACCATCTGGACCGATTGGTTTGCGCTGTCGAAAGCAAGAACCTGTACCATTGACCACCTGAAACGACCTTTTTGGAAAGATTGTTCCTTACAACTGGTAGTGGGTTCGTTTTATTGCACAATCTTTATGAAGCTTACGTCTTTAAATGTTGATTGCAACTATTTTTGTTAGTATCCAGTGTACAATAGAGAAACACATTGCTCTATTTTGGTATTCTACAGCGTAACAATAAGTTAATGGCGACCATACCACGTTTGTCTGCCTCAATATAGCACGTTTTTAACGAAAATGTATCGAATCATCTCACTGTGCGCGATGTGGGCTAATTTTCCCTACCCTGTTCTAACGACCCATCCCGTTATTCTGCTTCCATTGGTGCTGTCGGTTCTTGGCGTATGCTTTTAACATTCCAAACCACGTATGGAACGAAACCGTCTCCCTAAAGGAGACCCCACCTTCGTACCGAACCTTTCCGCAGCAAATCCGGGCTCCCCAAACGAATAGATGCCTAAATTGGTTCGACCCCGTACGGGCTAACACGCGTGACGGAAAGGAAAACGGAAAACCCGCTCGTGATGAGGAAGATGATGATGATGATGATGATGGTCCAGGATCGTTCATAAAGTACGTCGACGAGCGAGCAAACAGCATGAAAATTGCATCCCTAGCATGGGTACCAGCGGCGCGCCAAAAACGCCGACTGCGGCAAGGGTTGCGAGGCGCGTCGGGTGGAAATAGACGAGTGTAAAACGGACTAACCATAGGGCAGCGTAGGCTGGTGCCGGTAGAAGCAATGCGTGCAGCACAAGCAGGAACGGGCGAGCACGATGAAGAGGTTAATAGTGACCTTGCAAGATCAGGCCCTCACACGATGAGCAGCAAACCAGGGAGACCAGAGAGCGGAATGGTACTTCGGTTCATAATCATCGTCCAGCATTATGAGTGCCCGGCTACGAACGTAATGGTTTCTGCTTATTCTACCAAGGTTGAAGTTTTCGGAAGGAAAGCACCAAGAAGCACACGGTACATGAGCGAACGAACCGGCAGACCTGTCCGGTAATAGCAATCCCCAACGATGGCGCTCCGTCCACTGCTCTAGTGCCTGTCCTAACTTCCCTTGTTAGAGATGATGTGCCCGGTCCTAACTCTTCCCGAGCATCATCATCTTCGGCGGTTCAATATTGCGTGGCTCCAGCAAAATCAATGAGAATTAGTGTATGTGTGTGTGTGTGGAACGGTGAAAATGGAACGATGAGTCGTCATATCTCAAGTGCCCGTTATGCGCTCCCGCCCAAACCCCAACCAAACTCTTCGCTTCCATGTCCGACCGTAGCCATTCGAACAGAAACGTCGCTAAGGAAAGTCGCTAGAGCAACGCCGAACGCTCGACAACGTTGCGATCTGGACGCTAAAGTGCATCTCGATCAAATATGGTATCTGTTGAGTGCTCGGCATGAAAACTTTGGCGTGCCGTTTTTCATCCCCAAGGCCTTTTTTTGTTGCGTCCGCCTTGTCGTTCAATAATACTGCTTGCAACAAACTATTTTTTCGTGTTGCTTTTGAAGATCTGTTTAGAATTGATCGTAGGCTTTGGTGTTGTCATGCGGCTTTTGCAAAACTTGGTAAGCAAGAGCAATTTCAACTTTTTACTGCAAATTGTGCAGAGTCCACTTTACCTTGAACAAGGTCCAGAAAATGTGACAGATTGAAGTTTTTGCCTACGAATAGACTTAATCTTGGGTAGAGTCCATACAATGACTTACATACTTTACTTATCAGGCGCTACAACCGCTTCGCGGTCTTGGCCTGCTGCAACAATTCTCGATACCGCACACGGTCTAGCGCCGTCGTCGTACCAATCCATTATCCCGGCCGTTCTGGCGGACGCATCTACGCCATCACTCCATCTCAGTTTGGGTCTATCACGCCTCCTCTGTCCATGTGGACGGCCTCAAAGGACTTTACGGGCTGGGTCGTCCGGTGCCATTCTCATGACATGCACGATAGTGAGATCACCGTACAGTTCATAGAGCTCGTCATTGTAGCGGCTCCTCCATTGTCCTTCCACACATACGGGGCCAAAAATCCTTCTGAGCATCTTCCTCTCGAACGCGGCTAAGAGGGTTTCGTTAGTTTTGGACAGAGTCCATGTCTCAGAGGCGTATGTGACTACTAGGACTATAAAGGTTTTGTACAGTCCCAGCTTCGTCCGTCGCCACAGGTATTTTGAGTGGAGAAGTTACCTCAGGCTGTAGTATGACCGGTTGGCAGCCAGCACCCTTGCGCGCAACTCAACGTCCATGTTGTTATCGGTGCTGACTTTTGACCCCAGATAGGTGAAGTTTTGGACGACTTCAAAGGTGCGATCACCTATCTGTACATCACCCCTGCGTAAATCAGTGTTTGTTAGCAGGGATTGGCACCTTAGAACCTTGATGCCTCGCAATTTCCAGAAACAGAAACGCTTTGGGTTTTGGCGCGTAATGAGTGGAGAACGTTATTTCTTCAACGCTACGACCGTCGATTATCGCTCCGTCAGCTGAAGAGTATGATTGCTGTTGTGTTTTGTTTTGCTTTTCTTTGGCTATACACACACAGACACACACACACACACCCTCCGATCGATAATTGCGAACGATTCGAACGCACAAACAAGAAACGAACGGGAAGGCAATAAGGTGAGCTTCTTCTGGGACGCTTCCTGTACGGGAAACTCCAACTGGGTATAATGTGGACGACGTATTATGATTCTTACTGGCAGCGTGTGTTGCACATAAATATTGGAAAAATGGAAATACAGTTACAGTGGACATTAAATATGCAGTTACAGCAGCAACAGAACGAAAATGCTTCGGAACGACTACAATTTTACCATTAGCAAGGCAAGAATCTTACAACATCCTTTTTGGTGAATGCACCGGCCGTACGAAGAGGATAATAATTCTTTTTAATAGAGCGTGTAAAACAACATTGCAGAACCTACATGCCAGAAAGTGGAGCAGGTCACCTCCACCTTCTTTTTGTGCATGTCCAATTTTTACATGCATGCACATAAATTTAGCCGCGCCTTTATAGCGAAGAAATAAAGCACATACACACTCCTTCTCTTAGCTTCCTACAAAGGACGACATTGGATGACAAAAACTCGTGCGCTCGGAAGTGGGCAATAATTTTTCCACTGCCCCACGTTCATCAGATGTGGTATGGGTAAAATAAATTTAGAAGCTTCCGTGTGTATGCGCTCTGCACACGCCTTCCTAATGACATTCCAAGGTATACACAAACACGCACATTACGTTTTTTGCACTGAATGCACTTTTGTTTTTGGATTATGTTAATGAATCCCACAGCACCAGGCCTTCCTCCAGGGTTGTCCAGGTTTTCTGGTTTTGCGAAAAGGGTGAACCGGGTGAAAGTGAAAGTTTCCAACCAAGGAAGTATGCAATCAGGACGACCTCATCGTAGCTTTGACAACCTCCTCCTTGCTGCTTTCCTTGAACTAAAATTAAAACCACGTCGGGTAGAGTGTTAAAATGGGAACAGGAACAAATCGAGGGCTGCTGATTTGCATACTTTAAGGACCATTGTTACTGCTGCGGCTGCACGGTGAGCACATTTGCACGCTACAAATGTGGAGAAAACAAAGGAAACTTTGGAGGAATCGAAGCGCTGTGACGCAACAATTGAAGCGAGAGCCCTATTTTCACTGTCCAAAAGTATGTTCGGAAAAACTTGAATTATGAATAAAAGAGATATTTTTCTATTACATTGTTGCAACAAGTAGACATGCCCGGAAAGGGGTTTTTCATTCTGGGCATACTCGAATTTCTCGGTTATACAATATGCATTTCCATGGTAAAATATTTGCTTTGTTGAGTCGTGCAATAGAACTTGATTCCGGCTAGGCTCGGGTGTAAGGATGCATTTTAGAATGCAAAGCTGAAGTTGGAGCAATTCAAGGTTTTCTCTGTGGAATCGGAATGTTGGAAAAAAGCCCTCTGAAATGACAAGCCTTAGTTATGTCTTTCCCTTTTTTTGGCTATTTTTTTTAGAGCTTAGATTAATACTATAAACTTCGCATTGCGATTTTTAAAACGGAATCAAGTTTTAGTAAAGAAATCATCCGTCAGCTTAAAACTACAATAACAGGTCCCCTTACAGACCAGAAGTAAACATAACAAAACGGTTACGCCATCCTTCAAGTAAATAGAAAAAGTTAAACAAACTAGGTTTGCGGTCTTTCATTTTTTCGATACCATTTTTATAGTAATATTTGCTCTTTGCCTCAAAAAAGGCCTTACTTTTGGCAAACACCTCTTGATCCGACAAAAATTTCTGCCCAGCAAGCATCCTTTTGAGATCAGAGAAAAGAAAATAGTCGCTGGTAGCCAGATCTTGGTCCGGTGCGTTTTCTTGATGAAACAAAACTTTTTTTTCTTCAAATTTGCCCGTTTTTTAACGATTTCGTCCTTCAAATGCTCCAACAACTTGATGTAATATTCGCTGTTAATGGTCTTTCCTTCCTTCAAGATAGTCGATGAAGATTTTTCCTTGCGAATCCCAACAAAACTGACGCCATAACTTTGCCAGCTGATTGTAGCGTTTTTCCCCGCTTTGGAGCAGGTTCATCGCGTCCAGACCACTCGGATGATTGTCTATTGGACTTTGGAGTGTAGTGGTGAAGCCAAATCTCATCCATGGTAACATATCGAAGCAAAAACTTGGAATTATTGCGCTGAAACAGCTCCAAACACTGCTCCGAAACATCAATTCGTTGTTGTTTTTGGTCGTGAACGATATGTCCAACACGTTCCTTGGATATCTTTAGGGTGTCAGCTATCTCGATCAACTTCACATTACCGTTACTTTTAACAATTTTGTGGATATTTTAATGTTTTTAATGTCCTCAGTGCTCATTTCACCACGTTTAAACTTAGCATACCAATATTTCTTGGTTGATTTTGGTAGAGTAGTGTCTAAAAACTCTTCATCAAGCCAATTTTTGGCTTCGACTGTATTTTTTCCCTTCAAAAAGCAATACTTTATCATCATGAGAAATCCTTTCTTTTCCATGATTACTCGAAACACAAAAGTTGCGTCACACAAAATGCTCTAGCTCACTAGGTTATTGTCCGAGTGCTGTCAAATTTTGACAGAACTCATTTGAAGGTTCGTACAAACTAAAAATGATAAGGATTTAAATCTACTAGCGCCATTAATGTTCAACTAGCGCCCCGGCAGGACCGGGGTTCAAGTCTCATCTGGGCCCATTCCCCCATAGTAAGGACGAGCTATCCAACTATGCGGTAACAATAAGTCTGGTAAGCCAAAAATGGCAGGCATGATCTAAGAGGTCGTTACGCCAAGAAAGAAGAAGAAGAAGCGCCGTTAATGTGTTAGGCCCAACAATTATCAGCCGACCTGTTATGAGCTAGTCGGTCAGTAAGCCAATATGAAGCAGAAGATAATTTAAAATCATGGATTTATTCGCCGTTTACCATTAATTTTACTTTGAATGACATTGACATTCTATCTTCAATATAAAAAGAAGAAGAAGGAGATGAAGAAAATGGCTCGACAGGTCCTACAATTTTTGGACGGTACAAAATAATAATTTTCACCTTATCATTAATAACTAAACAACATTATTACTTGTTATAAACTAGTTATATATTTCAGAGAAGAAAAAAAAACTTACCTTTGGTTTATGCTGCTGAGAATTATATTTCGGCAGTGTTTGTAGCGGTCTGATCGATGCGAAAGCAGCTGTGTCATGTTTGCCGCCCGAGCCAACACTTTCACACCAACACAACACTTTTCGTAAACCTATGCGCCACCTCTATTCTACTAGCGGGAGGAGTTTAAGCAGCTTTAGAATCACAATGGACAAGCTGTCAATTTGCACTTACAATTGACACCACGGAAACACGGAAAGCTTTTTACGCACGCAACAAAGAACAGTTCACTTGTAGAAGAAGCTAACTTTCACACGCACGCACACGAACTACAAGTTACAATTATGAAGCAGGCTCGTCTAATGTTTGTTTTTGCGCAATTTATAGTAGATGGAAAACCTCATTTTTCTTCACACACTCACACACACACACACACACTTTCTCTTGCGCGTCAACATCTGTGGTTTCAACCCATTTTTAACGGACCATTAGCTATCGTAAACGGAAAATGAAAATTTTTGATGCTGTAAGAATTAAGGCGAAATCCCTAACCTTGTGTGATTGATTCCCTTATGTAAACGGTCCCTGAATTACAGAATTAATGGTATTTGTTCGGTGTGATCAGCTGAGGCAGTGTGGAATCTGTAACGAGAAGAAAGAAGAATAAAAATTAGCATGTATTCACGATTACAAAGTCTGTTGCTATGAATGTTTCATCGACTCTTTCGCGTAATATTACAAAATCACTCTTAACACTGTACCTGTACTCATGACAAGAACTAAATTTGGCTATCGTTCACTACAGGCAGATCCCAATTCGAGTGAGAAAATGTGTGTTCCACTTTACTGTCACAACTCGAATGCAACAGCTCGATCGAATGTTTTATGGTAATCGACTCCAGAAAACATTGGCAGCGTACAAGCACAAGCTTTCCACATCCCGGATCGATAGTTTCTGCGAGGTTGATTCTTTTGTTCAACAAGGATTGAAATCGGATCAGCAAAAGTTGACTAGGAGACACGGTTCTGTTCTCCAACCTCTGATCAAATCCAATCACATCAGACAAGAGTGTATTGAGGAAATGATCGTAATCGTTACTGGACAGGTAACACACTCGACACGGTTGGAAGCAGTCAATGTAGTAGGCTTTTATGTTGTCATCTCATGCATTGTCTTTGGCGATTGTGTTGCTCGTAAGTAGAAAATGTTATTGAACGTGCAATTTCATTCTGCTAGATAAAGTATATCATAGGTAAAAGTTTTTCATACACTTCATTCAACCATTAAGAGAAATTGGTGCTTAACATTTTGAAGCATCTGCTAGGCAAATGTATATTATAGGCTATAGAAATAAAACATCGAAATTAATATCCGAACTACTCATCTTATGATTGCGTGCTCCACCTAGCATTGAAGACACAAGGAACAAGAACAACAAGGCACCAGGTACCGACGGAGTAGTACCCGAGTTGATCAAGAACGGTGGTGCAGCACTCGAACAGGAAATTCATCAAATCATTACTGAGGTATGGGATAGCGAATCGATGCCTTGTGATTGGAATCTCGGCATCATCTACCCCGTATACAAGAAGGGAGATAGGCTAGAGTGCAGCAACTACAGGGGTATTACGGTGTTGAATACCGCCTACAAGATTCTCTCCCTAGTTATCAAGATAGACTTGTCCCAGTCGTTGAAGAGATAGTCCGAAACGGAAAATCAACCACTGACCAGATATTCACCATGCGGCAAATCTTGAAGAAGATGGCGGAGCAGCAGCTACACTCCTACCATCTCTTCATTGATTTTAAAGCCGCATGTAGCTCATTTGGAATCCCGGCCAAGCTTACGAGGCTTGTACGTATGACAATGACCAACATCACATGCCAGGTGAAGGTGGATGGAAAACTCTCAGGGCCCTTTGCTACCACCAAGTGTCTGCGCCAGGGAGACGGGCTTGCTTGCCTCCTATTCAATCTGGCGCTAGAGAGGGCCATCCGAGACTCGGAGGTTAAATCTTCGGAGGCCATCTTCTATAAGTCACTCCAGATCTTGGCATACGCTGATGACGTAGACATCATTGGTTTGAGGCTCTCCTATGTAGCAGAAGCTTACCAAAGGATCGAGCATGCGGCACGGAACCTCGGGTTGGAGATCAACGAGGCAAAAACCAAAATGATGGTGGCACCACCAGCGGCCCTGCTAACAAACACTGATTTACGCAGGGGTGATGCACAGATAGGTGATCGTACCTTCGGAGTCGTCCAAAACCTACCTATCTGGGGTCAAAAGTCAGCACCGACAACAGCATGGACGTTGAATTGCACGCAAGGGTGCTGGCTGCCAACCGGTCATACTTAAGCCTGAGGAAACTTCTGCACTCAAAATACCTGTCGCGACGGACGAAGCTGGGACTGTACAAAACCTTTATAGTCCCAGTACTCACATACGCCTCTGAGACATGGACTCTGTCTAAAACTGACGAAACCCTCTTAGCCGCGTTCGAGAGGAAGATGCTCAGAAGGATTTTTGGCCCCGTATGTGTGGAAGGACAATGGAGGAGCCGCTACAATGACGAGCTCTATGAGCTGTACGGTGATCTCACCATTGTGCAGCGATTTAGGCTCGCCAGGCTCCGGTGGGTTGGTCAAGTCATGAGAATGGCACCGAACGACCCAGCCCTTAAAGTCCTTTTAGGCCGTCCACATGGACAGAGGAGGCGTGGTAGGCCCATACTGAGATGGAGTGATGGCTTAGATGCGTCCGCCAGAACAGCCGGGACATAATTGATTGGCAGACGTCGGCGCTAGACCGTGAGCGGTATCGACGATTTACTTTCAGGTAACAACATCTCTAGATTGTAAATATTGGCTGAACTGCAACGACTCTTGCTTCATTGCTCAGCTTCATCTACAAATAAAGCGTGTGTTTGTTCAGCATGTTCAGCAGTAGCAATAAGCATGTTCTACCATATATAAGGATGACCCGGAAGTGTGATTAGCTCAGTTTAATTTTCATATTCGATTGTCTTAGACTTCAGGCTCATCGCGAAACAATATCTCTCGAAGCAAAATGGCAACGTTCGTAGCGCTACTGATGGCGATGGTTGTGTTGCCGGTACTTCTTCAATCAGGCGGTCCGTACGCAACGGCCGCAAAGGTTTGGGTCGATCGGGACAAAGTTTACTGTGAACATATCGATTGTACCAGGCTTGCAACGTTCAAAGGTGAAAGATTCTGCAGCCCGTGTGATACGCGCCACTTTTGCGAGTGTAAGGAAACGAAGGAATCCCTGCCGTACATGTATGCCTGTCCGGGTATGGAGCAGTGCCAGACCAGCGATCGACGAGGATCGTGCCAAAAAACGATGTCGGACGAACTGTGCAGTAGAATCGATTTAGCCTTCTTGGAACAATGAGAAGATTATAATATGTGACTATGTTGCTTTGGGTAAAGGTTTATTAGTTCAAAAGCAAGGAAAGCATTTTTTGAAAATACCAACATGCTATTTTAAATGCCCACTAGAAGAATGTTTCGATCATAAACAATAAATTTCATAATAAAATGACTTCATCCTCTGGCAAATGCAACAGCACAAGTAAATTTTGTGTATTTTATTTAGGCCATAATTTCATAAAGTGTGCGTACCTAAAGTATATAGTCCTTCCACGTCTTTCACTCATATTAAAAATTAAGAAGATTTATCCCTTCTATCCATCACCGTCTAGAAAGTCAGTTAAAGTATGCAGAATCAGCTTATAATTTGAAAACTGTATGAGGTAGCTGTTTTTACTGGGAAAAGTATTCCACCATTTGATGGGATAGGCTTTTCGATACGTTCTGTACCTACTGAAAATGTAGAGTTTATAGAGAACGCACACAGCTACCTTGTGAAGGCAGAGTTTCATGTAGGAGATAGACATATTACATGATCTACATGATCTTATTAGATCTTCTTAAAGCTGAGTGAGGGTAGAGTTACTTTGAGAGGACAAAGTTATTTGAGCTTCGTAGAGGTCCTTAGTTATTCATTGATAGAGAGAGAGGGATGAGGGGAGAGGGAGAGAGACGGATGTGGAATTGAGACTAGCAGTTCAAATTTCAACTCTGATAATAGGACATTTATTGAGAATGCTTTTGGTCGTATTATCAATGTCATTGATTCAAACAACATCATTTCTATATTGTAAATATTGGCTGAAATGATACAATTCTAGCTTCAACAACAAATAAAGCGTGTGTTTATTCAGCGTGTTCAGCAACAGTAAGTAACAGTTACCGCCATATAAAAGCTTCACCCTTGGTTTTATAAGCTCAGTTTACATTCCTCCATTTTGACCTGTACCTCGGTTGCATTTAATCAATATGTCATCTAGAATCATCTAGATCATATGAAGCATCTAGAAATGTCAACATATGTAGTACTTCTGATGGCAATGGTTGTGTTGCCGGTGCTTCTTCAATCAGGCGGTCCATACGCAACGGCCGCAAAGGTTTGGGTCGATCGGGACAAAGTTTACTGCGAACATATCGATTGTACCAGGCTTGCAACGTTCAAAGGGGAAAGATTCTGCAGCCCGTGCGATACGCGCCACTTTTGCGAGTGTAAGGAAACGAAGGAATCCCTACCGTACATGTATGCCTGTCCGGGTATGGAGCAATGCCAGACCAGCGATCGGCGAGGATCGTGCCAAAAAACGATGTCGGATGAACTGTGCAATAGAATCGATCTAGCGTTCTTGGAGCAAATAGAGGATTATGTTATTTAGTTATGCCACTTTCGGTAAAGAATTATTATGATTAATTTCTATTCATACGAATAGAAGTATGGAGCGCGATTGTTTATACCAACATGCTATTTCAATTGTCGTCTTGAAGAATATTTCAATCATGTACCAAATATTTAAGAATATACAGATTGAAACTTATAAAAAAAAGACTTAAAAAGCATTTTTTTTCCCAACATCTTATGCCATAATTTTGTAACGTGTAGTTAGATAAGGTATATAGTCCTTCTTCGTCTTCCTCTCATAAAGAAAATGAAGAATCTTTAACTCTTCCATCCATGACCTTCTAGTAAGTTGTTTGAAATATACAGAATCGGTGAGTGATGCTATTTAACTAATGAGAGAACTCCAACATTAGACTGATGAGGCTTTTCGGTATCTTCTACGCTCACTGAAAATGTAGAATTCATAACGAACGCACAGCTACATCGTGAAGCTAGACTTTTATATTAAAGACAGAAACACTTTGTGCGGGGTCTTAGTTGATCTTCTAAAGGAGCGAACTTCCTTAATGAGGTCAAAGCTACTTCATAAAGATAGAACTTCATAGCGAGAATAGAAATGCTTTGTAAAGCCCGATCTTCAAGGTGAGACCAAAACTTGTAACGCCAGATCTATAAAACGTAGCCGGAACTTCTTAGTGAGGATTAAGAACGCTTCATAGTGAAGCCAGAGCGAAATTGTCACATCGAAATACTTTAACTCTTTATAAAAAGGCTAGTAATTCTTAGTACGGACAGAGTCAAAAATACTTTTTTGAGGATAAAGCTATCTTAAGGGTATAGCTACTTTGCGAAGACACTATGTATGATTAGGGACAGAGCTCCTCGCGTATCAAACAAGAAAACCATCAATTGCCACATTGCATACCGCAGTATTGGAATTTGTAATCGATTCTATCAATATCATCTCTCTGTTGTAAATATTAGCTGAAATGCTACGGTTCTTGCTTCATAAACAAATAAAACGTGTGTTTGTTGAGTGTGTTCAGCAACACCGTTCCAAGCAGTGAAGATGTTCCGCTATATAAAAGCTTCACCGTCACCTCTATAAGCTCAGTTTAGATTCCTCTATGTTAACCTATACTTCCGTCGCATCGAACCAATATCTCTAGACGCAAAATGGCAACGTTCGTAGCGCTACTGATGGCGATGGTTGTGTTGCCGGTGCTGCTCCAATCGGGCGTTCCATTCACAACAGCTACACTGCTTTATGTCGATCAGGACGAACAGTACTGCGACCATATCAATTGTAAGAAGCTTGCAACGTTCAACGGTGAAAAGTTCTGTAGTCCGTGCGATACACGACACTTTTGTCAGTGCGTTGACAAGAAGGAGTCCTTGCCAAAGTTGGTCACCTGCCCAGATAAGAAACCATGCCAAAAAAGCGATAAACGAGGAATGTGTCAAAAAACGCTGTCGGACGAGTTGTGCAATCGAATCGATCAAGAATTCGTGAGGGTATAGCTTCTTCTTCTAGGTTTAACCACCTGGTTAGTCATGCGGACAATCCAAAGGCTAGATAGCCAGCCCTCACTACAGCGGAATTGTCCAGATAGGATGCGATTCACGGTCATCCAGTGAAAACCCCGGCACGACCCTTTTGACGCCATTGATATGAGGGTATAAAGAAATACATTTTTTATTGTTTCGCTGTATATAAAGGTTTTTCATGATATCTGTACAATCTTTGCGTGAACAAAATATGGAACGCAACTTCTAAACACTTCTTGAAGAACATTTAATTATAAGCATTTACAATATGTATAGTTGCGGTACTATATTAATAAAAAAAAAGCACAAAAAGAGATAATTCTTCCACGTTTTTCACTCAAAATGAAAACAAACCCACTTTATGAGAGCGGAGCTGATTTGTGAAGACAGAACTACTTATAAAGAGCAGAGATTCACAGTGACAGCTACATTGTGAGACCACAGCTTCCTAGTGAGAGTAAAACTTCATGGTGAGGAGAGAGCGAATTTGTCGAGACAAAGCTTCATAATGAGGATACCACTACTTTGTGATGCCAAATCTTCAATGTGAAGCCAGAACTTCGTAGTGAGGACAGAATATATTGTGAAATCAAAGTTACTGAAAGAAGGCAGAGCTAACTGCTGACAGCAGCACTTCTAATTAAGGGTAGAGTTACTTTGTGACGAGTTCTATAAGCTGGTGTGGTAGCGATACTGCACTGGTAAGGTATGGATCCGACGCCTCTTGAAGGTCAACAAAGTCTCTCCATACCCTACTTCTACTCAATACGTCCCCGGCGTATAGAACGGTAACATGTCTCTCCAAATATCTGAGCTTGGGTAAACAGGGAAACCCAACCCCTTGGGAAGATGGGTGATATGGCTAAATTGAGCGGAGGGGGACAGCTAGCGTCTGTTCTCCATGTCAGGGGGCGGCTAGCTGTCCTTTCTGTCCTGGCTTCCTACGGGACTTTAAACAGCTAGGAAGCGTAGGCCCTCCGACGAGACAGAGGGTTGAGGGAGAGGCCTTGCAAGCCACCCCCAATACTACCGCAACGAAAAAAAGGACTCTCCAATTCCTTGGCTTCGCGGATGACATCGATATCATCGCGCGAACATCTGCGACGGTGTGCGAAGCGTACACCCGACTGAAACGCGAGTCCGATAGGATTGGATTGAGGATCAATGCGATGAAGACAAAATACCTGCTTGCCGGACGCTCTGACCGTGATAGAGCACGACTCGGAAGCAGAGTATTAGTTGACGGCGACGATCTCGAGGTAGTAGAGGAGTTCTGCTACCTTGGCACGATCGTAACTTCGGACTACAACGTAAGCAGTGAAATCCGAAGGCGCATTGTTCAGGGGAATCGTGCCTACTACGGACTCCACAAACTCCTGAGATCCAGAAGACTCCAACAACGCACGACATGCGCCATATATCGCACACTGATACGGCCGGTAGTCCTCTACGGGCACGAGTCCTGGACTATGCTGGCGGAGGACGCCAATGCACTCGCCATTTTCGAACGGCGGGTGCTACGGACTATCTTTGGCGGTGTGTGCGAGCAGGGCGTGTGGAGAAGGAGAACGAGCCACGAGCTAGCTGAGCTGTTTGACGATGCAGACATCCTGACGGTTGTCAAAGCCGGAAGGATACGCTGGTTGGGCCACGTGATGAGGATGCCGGACTCATGCCCTGCCAGGAAGGTGCTCGTCAGCGACCCGTTCGGCACGAGACGCAGAGAAGCACAGCGAGCTGGCTGGCTGGATCAAGTGGAGTCAAACCTGAGGGATATCGGATGCAGCCGGGGGTGGAGAAATGCAGCCATGGACCGAGTTTCCTGGAAACGAATTGCACGCCAGGCCCTGTCTACTAGACGTGCTCCGTAGGAGCAGGCCAGCAAAGAAGAAGAAGTTACTTTGTGACGACTGAGCTACATGAGCGTAGAGCTTCGTAGATCGCAGAGCCGTTATCGTATAGTATAAGGGTCTCAATGTAATCAATCAATTGCAACTGTTCAGAGGACTTCAATATCTTCGAAGTTATCTTAGTTATCTGCGAACAAGTCTGTCTCTGCCTGCCATCATGACAGTAAGAGTATGAAAGAGTTACATCAATACACTGTTCTACAAGGTCTGGTCCTGTTTCTACATCCTGCAACAGAATTCAACAATTTTACATTATTTTTTCGTTTGCTTAAAAGCTCAGAAAGTTGATATTGTTTCTTTCACCACACTCAGCAAGAGCAAAACATGGACCAGATTACACATAAGAACAGAAAGTAAAAATGAAAAAAACACTTTCATCGGTAGAAAAATGCTAACAAAATATAATTATTGCTGTTGTGTATGATGGATAGCTTCAATATAGCCCAGACAGCCAGTCCATCAGTGTATACTTCGCTGTGTCTACGTGAAACGCACTGTCAGCGTTATGTTTATGATTTGATTTGGAATGAGTATTGGAATCTAAGTTCTTGAAAAAATGTTTTACTTATGTTTTCACAATTCAATATCATTCTACAAACTACGAAAACTCAGTTTACGATAAACTTTGGTTTGGGAAAGATTTATCGACTAATAAATATGGCTTCAGTACGAACTAATGTACTGGAAAAAAAGCAACTTTAACGAAAACGTACAAGATAACACGCAAGAGTTCTCATACTTTTGCCCCGTACAGACCAAACCGCACCCAACACACGCACCGCTCAGATACGCAAAAAACACTCCGCCGAAACCGTCTTCCCACTCGTCGGAAGATTCTACGAAACGGACTCAAACCGGATTGCAAAATGGGTTGCGTTTTTCCTTTTTCGCGTGACGATCCCCACTTTGACGGGGTAGCTCATAAAAAAAACGTCCTCCTTTGAACGCAGACGCCTCACAATTCCTGTTTTATTTGTGGCAAAACCGACACCGAAACCGAAACCGAAAGAGAAGAAAAAAAACGGTTGAAGGCCGTTTGCAAGAGCGAGGATAGTTAAAGTTGTGCAAAAACGGAGATGCAGTAATCAAAAAAAGGTGAAGAAAAAAGCAAGCAGAACAAAATGTGGCTCGTCAAAAACAAGAGGTTCTATATAAGGTAGCGAAAGAAAAGCGAAAAGACTCTAAAAACGCTGCATGTAGCAACAGTGCAAAAAAAAACAAGGAAGGCCTGCAACAGCATCAACAGTATCACTACACGAGTCCGAGTCAACCGCGCGTTAGGAAGGCGCGTAAGCAACAATTTTCAAAAGGGCAGTCAACAATTTGATGCCAACAAATGGGCCGATTCGGCGAAATGGTTGGACGACGGATGGTTGCACTGGAAGCATAAAAACGTTCTACCCACTCCGGTACACTGCGTTTATGCTTCTTGCTTAAGTCAGTGTAAAAAGAATTGCTGCGCCGGATTTTTATGAGCCAAAAAAACGTTAAAAGCCGTTCACAAAATTCAAAAAAAAAAACACGGGGGAGGTTTTTGTTTTCGAGGGTTCGGGTTGAAAAGCAATCAATCTCGACCGTCGCAGGATGCTGTGAATTTGCTTAAAGAAGACTTCCGAACCGGTAAGCGATACGATGTCATCCGGGCAGCGAAGAATGCATCCCGAGCGGCAGCGTCCTTCTTAATGGTGGGCAGCCATTCGGTGTCGGGTTGTGTGTGTGTGTGTGTGTGTGTGCGTTTGTGCAACGCAAGAATGTACATCTTGATACGCTTCAAACCGTTCGCCCGTTGTGCGCTGTTCGAGGCCAGAGGGCAGAGATCAGTCGGGTTCGTCGCTTGGTCGTCCGTTCTCGGTGGCGTTCCTGTCCCGAAAGCACCTTCCGTTCCACCATTTGCGCGTTGCTGTTGCGCGCACAATACGCCCCGGATGCCATTCTTGATGGGATGCAATTTTCGCTCGGTCTGTGTGTGCAGTCGCGTTACAGCACTGTGTATGTGTGCAGCATCGCCACATTAACAGCGTACCCCTTAACTGCCCCCATTGAATGTAGCACAAATGCACGGACGGCGGTTGTGTCGTGATCGCCGTTTTCTTGCGTGCCGGTTGTGTTGCGCGGCTGTCTGTCGTGTCGCATAAGAAAACTGCGGCAGAAAACGCGCACAGTTAAGCACCATCCAGTTTGCTTTCAGTCAGCTTACAACCCGAAGATATAAACAGAACACAGTTTAATGGAAACGCACAGCAATTGTCCATCAAACTGAGATTTTACATGCAACTTATCTTAACACTAGAACCGCCGATGGGACTGTTTTGTCCCATCGCACTCGAAGAAGGTGTGTTATTCCGTTGTCCTGCGTAACAGATCATTGACATTTTCTGACTTTTATTTATTTTCAACGATCTTTCGAATGCGCCCATAAAAAAATGTGTATCCCTTATGGTTGTGTCCTTGCTGTCCACGCGTCTAATAATTGATATTCTATATCGAATTGGACGGTGCACTGCAATTGAAGCAAGAAGAGTATTGCAAACTAAAGGCTGGACTTTGTCTCTTGCTGATCTGGATGCATTTCTAGCGATTTTGTACATTCGCGGAGCTATTGAGTCCTGAGGCATGGAGATTGATCTTATGTGGTCCGAAAAATATGAACTATCGTTCTGCAAGAACGTTATGTCGCGTCATTGATTCCGCGAAATTATGAGGTTCCTGAGATTTGACGAAAATTAGACCAGATCAGAACGATTGCACACCGGCGAATTAGCCCTGATACCAGATGTGTTTTCAAGATTTGTTTCAAACTGCCTGGTCCTCACATTTCTGACGATGAACAATTGTTTCCAATAAGAACTTGATGAGTTAGAAGTTTATGTTAGAAAACGTTTAATGAAGTTGGTGAGGCATCTACCAAAGTTCCATTTTTTTAATTGTTCAAGGATGCTTGAACGCCAGACCCGATTAAATGCTTTTGACAGGTGATGTTGTTTGTTTCTGGCTTCAGCGATAATACTCTCAGCAGGCAGCAAAGTAGAATTCTGTTCCGCGACCACCTCTGTAAGCATGCTGATGTGCGCTTAGAAGGTTTCTCTCTTCTAGTACCGGAACAAGTCTTCGGTTTACTAACCGAGGATAATAAGGAGATGGGTCTGTAGTTGTCTGCACTGAAGTTGGTTTCATCTGTTTTAGGGAT
>KZ062019.1:133105-172224 GCA_002091835.1 Anopheles maculatus
ACTCCGATCGAATCCGGTTGACTCCGATCGAATCCGGTTGACTCCGATCGAATCCGGTTGACTCCGATCGAATCCGGTTGACTCCGGAAACGGGGAAACACGCAATAATCGACTAAAAACGGGGAAACTTAACGCGCATGTATTAAAAAGGAAAATTTCCTTCACAAGAAAACACCCCCACCCCCGTCAACACACTGCTTACATTCACTCAGATTCAATCCGGAGTCCGATCCAGAGTCCAATCCAGACTCCGATCCGGAGTCGATCCGGAGTCGATCCGGAGTTGATCCGGCAACTCCTGGAGTAGGATCGAACCGACTCCGGTGTTTGCTTCATTTTGCCTAACGCTACTAGACAGTCTACTAGACTTGATTCGGAACAAGTAGATGGTGCTATCTCCAGAGTCGATGGCTTGGTCTGGTGCAAAGTCCTGGTTCAACAAAGCTGGCAAAATATATGGAGTTCATCACCCTTGGGCAGACAGTGGCACCTTGGATCGATGCACCGAACCAACAGGATCAGAGGGTGATCACAAGGCTAAGAATTGGACATACGCGGTTGACCCACACACACCGGTTGTGGAAGGAATCACCGTTGATATTTCAGTTCTGTGGACTTGTAGTTACACCTATTAATAGAATGCCATGGAAATTCCAATGAAAGGATAAAACACCATCTAAGCGGGCACTTGGATGTTGTGCTCTCTCTCTCTCTTGGATGTTGTGATGTGAACTTGTACTCCGAAATTTGATTAGAGGTTATCAGCCGATTTGTGTCATAATAAAAGAGAGGCGAATGCCAAAAAGCCTCGTAAAAAAAGTAACCGCACCAACAACAACCAGTGGAGTCGTCAAGTGCATTAACACCATTCGAATGTCAAAATAAAATGCCAACAAAATTGTTTTTACTTCCAGCAAATATCGTCACTCGAACGCACCCGGTTACCGCTGGCATGCGGCAGAATGTGCAGTCCAGATGCCATAACGGTTAGCTAAACTGATCGATAATCGTGACGCAAAAACAAAATCCAAAAAGAAAAAAGCAAACGCCCAGAAAAGATAAATCGAGAAGCAACACCGCGACAGCCCCCGAAAGCAATCGACAGTCGGCTGCGTATACGCTTTTTTGGGGTTGCGCTCTGTTTCTCAAACGAAGCGGAACAATAACCGTTGCCCGATTGCATACGAACCGTGGTGAAAGAAGTGTGAAATATTTCCCGATTAATCGCAATATTGAGCCGTATAACGCGTGTGACGCGGTTACCTTGCAAACGGCAATTAATTTAGACTGGTGAGTAGCGATGGTAAATAATATTTGTTACACACGAAAAATACATTAAATTCTTTCGTGCCGTGGTTTGTACAGGGTGTAATACATTAGCTACGTGCATGTTTCACGCTTATTTTAAAGTTCGGCACCAAAATACAGCAATAAAACACGTCGGGTAGCAAATATTGCAAGCGAATCGAACGAAAGACTTCAATGACAGTGTACCGGTGGGCAAGCGACGAACCTTCCTTCGTGCATGATAATCGGGAGCGAACCGAACTCGATTGGCGTTAAATTGAATGGGAAACGGTAATTAGAGAAGAAAATGAAACGCGGAACCATTTTTCCATTCGATTATCCTGGTGGTTGGAAGGGGTAGGTGCGGTAATAATGATGATCGATCAAACCTAACAGACTAACGTCCTCAAAAACGTGACTTTCTGTCCGACTAGACAGCAGCTAAGGTTTTTTTTCTTAATTTTCCTCTCAACACCCTCTCTCTCCCACCCCCCTCACACCCCCCTGCCCCCCTCACCGCCTTATAAGGATCGATCTCGAATATGACACAGCCCCCACATTCGTCTCATCATTCGTCGGCCGCGTTCTCGCCATACCGGGCGTTTAATGATGACAGATTTATTATACCAAAACCGGTCCCAACCGTCGCTCACCAAACGATTTTCGAGAAAGGAAACGAACGCGGTGGTGGTGCACAAAACGACGTACGCATTGCGTAATACGCGCGCGCGCAATGACACCTTCAGCACTGTACGGTACGGTAGGTTAACGATTGCTGAAAGCAACCGATCAGTGCTCAGATGTGATTTTTGTATTTTGCTTAGCAACATATGTGCTGCAGATGGTGTCTCTTTCTGATGCCTGCTCTACGCGCAAACGGCATTACAATATTCATCCCTTTCCGAATGCTCCCGCTACCGCTACCAACAGGGAAGGCGACGTAATTATCTTGGGAGAAACCGGAGTAACAAAAATTAACGACGCCTCGCGGGTACGGTGGGTGATGCCGGGCAGCTCGTGTCAAGCTATTGCTGCCGTACACAGACCGTTTTCTTCGGTGCGGTGGTTTAAAGTCCCTGGGTGGGAAATCTAACCGGCCGGCAGCACGCATCGCTTGGGGAAGCACCCGCTCAAATGTATCACCACCAACCGAGCGCCACATGATGTATGGAAAGCTGAACAGTTTGGGTTTTCTTTTCGCTGATCCGAGATGGTGCTGATTGACAGCCTGGTTCGTGCACGATTCTTTGGCAGTGCGCTGATGAAATGAGCGTGATTAGAGAGAAAAAAATATGCAGCTTAACCATCCAACCGTCCAGCGCACAACACGACACGTAAAACCATTCAAATGCTAATTCGATTTGGGTGTCTAACATCGATGGTGTCAAATTGTATCCTCCACCTAGCTTATTTATCTACGTTGCTGTGGATAAAGGAAAAGCAAAACAGAAAATTATTAACACCCGCAACTAATCGGATATCGACCAGCTGAAAATGATGGAAAGACCGTGGAAATTGGAAACCTCACCCGATCGATTGGAACAAGGTGTAGAACACCATAGTTTTGTGAGGCTTGTTTTTACTACAGCAACTAATTTCCATTTTATTTAGCACGCCCACCAAACCGAACAAGGATCACGGTGCCGGACCAGGTCCCATTGCTTCGGCGGAAGAAAAACCCGCCCGGTTTTGTTTACAACCGTCCGTGAAGGTGAGGATTTTGTACACCAAATTTATACGCACTAATTATACAGCGTGGCGTGTATGATGATGGGTGTAACAAAAAAATGGTTATAAAAGATAGGACTGAGCTTATCGTTTTAGATGGGGCAAACAGTGGGATTAGTGAATGTTTGGATCGATTTTTTAATTTGTAAACTTTTGTGTAAATGCTTTACAAAGGCACCATCGAAACCGGAAATACTAGTTTTGTTTTAAACCGTAATAAAAAATGAAGTTTTCATCACCTTTAGAGGACGGACATAAACTATACTTAAAATGGTTTTTTTGTTTAATTATAATTGAATCCATCTTAGTCATTTGTCAATCGGTTCCATATTTGTTTGACATTTTCCCACTAATTTTTGAGTACGATTCATACCGTTTCGAGAGCTTTTCAAATAAGTTTGGAATAATCACGATGATTTTTTACGAATTTTCAAAATAATAGTATTAAACATAATAAAACAGGGCTTTAGCGTTCGTATTACTTTAACCAACTAAAACTAATAGTTTTCTTAATTTTTTATTATTTATTAATTATGTTCGTAAAAAATGCATAGCATCCTCAATTTCATCTAAGCCCTTAAATCAATAAATACTTGTAACTCCGTCATCAAACTATGAAATAAATTCAAGCATATTTGGGAAACCTTTAAAAACCCCCCTTTATAAACTTCCAAATGTGTAGGACTATTTTAAAAATACATTGAAAATTATAAAACAAAACATGGTAAAAAAATTGTAATAAATCTTCACATTACTTCGCATTCTGAATTTGTAGAAATGAATTTAAAATCATGTTGTAAATAATCGTTTTTTTTCCTAGAATGCTAGTTAACCTTATTTACATGATATTCTGAACCTTTTAAAACGATTTCCAAATATTGGAATCTTAAATGACTTAATCTTAATTATCTGATCAATTTAAAACCACTCTCGGTCATCAGTCGAGCAGTTTTAGCAGCTGAACCGAAATAGATAACCTCGTTCGGAAACGTTTGACGCTAAATGTGTATAAATTAGAGATTAGAACTCTCACTCTTTTCAGTGATTTAAAGCAGAGTAAAAGAGTAACTATAACGATTTAAATCTTTAACTCACTCTTTAAAGATTTCTCTAAAGATAACCTGTTCATAATTACTCTCTGTGCCGACTTCTAACTCACTCTTTTCGGTTTATACTCACTCACTCACTCACTCACTCGCTCACTCACTCGCTAACTCACTCACTCACTCACTCACTCACTCACTCACTCACTCACTCACTCACTCACTCACTCACTCACTCACTTGCTCACTCACTCACTCACTCACTCACTTGCTCACTCACGTTCTGTTCCGATTTCTAACTCACTCTTTGCGGTTTATACTCAATCACTCACTCTTTTCATATTATAATTACTCTTTTCGGTTTTAACACACTCTTTTCATATAATAATTACTCTTTTCGGTTTTAACTCACTGTTTTCATATTATAATTACTTTTTTCGGCTTTTACTCACTCTTTTCATATTGGAAAGAGTAATTACAATATGAAAAGAATGAGTGAGTGAGTATAAACCGAAAAGAGTGAGTTAGAAGTCGGCACAGAGAGTGAGTGAGTAAGTATAAAGAGTGATTAAGTTAAAAGAGTAGAATAAACTCTTCGTGCGGATTTGAAACCATACTTTCACTTGCGTTATTTAACTCACTCACTCACTCTTACTCAGTGTACACATCTCTACTTTGAATAATTTTGATTCAATGGGACTTTGGGACAATTTTATGAAGAAGAAAAAAAGAAAACATAGTAATGAAATTAAATAAAATCGTAAAAGATGTAAAATCATGTGATTGTTTACATTTATCTTCTTCTTCAACATTAATCGGAGAACACAACCAACATGAACGATTTTCGAGCATCTGGTTGGATTTGGCTTTAGGCGCTAGCTGAAGTTGAGCCTCGAAACGTCAAAACACTTGCTTAGGTCATCCCTCAATAAAAAGAATACTGTCCACAAACATAGCAACGAAAGAAAGGCTTGATGTTCTGTAAAGAACATCCTCGGGACGTAACCAACAACATTTGGAACACCGAATACTATCTCTGCTTCTCATAATCATTATACTTAACTGCACTATCATTATTGCTTCAATTTGTCTACTTCAAACAAACAGATTGAGCAAAACCTTCTTTTGCGAAATCAATCACAATCAAAATGGAAATAAATGCTACCTTAAACAGTTAAACAAGTTTGTAAACATCATGGCGTCAAATACATTTCCCAATTTTCTGAGTTCCTTTACACAGTGCAAGTCATAGCTTGTTACAAATAGAGAAAGGACGCTTAAAAAACATCGCTTTCTCAACCGATCCGTACTATTGAAACACCATCTCGCACACGAAGACGTTGCCAATCTAATTCCACCTGGAAGAGCTCTCCTAGCGTCATCGGTCGGGTGGAAAGAAAAAAAACCAAGCTCTCCAAAATTCGACAGGAACACTTTCACACGACGTAACCTATTGTGTCCAGGTTTCCGCAAACCGAGCGCAAGAAGCAACCCAAATGCAATCGAACATAACGCACGGCCCATCCATCGGGTCATCGGGGATTTTGGCAGCCGAACCCGCGATCCAGTGATTGGTGCCATCGCCGCAGGAGCACAACAGTTTTCCATGTTCGTGTCCGTGGGGTTTCGCTCCTTTCGTTGCAGCGCCGCCCTGTACCCGATTTATTGGCGCACCTAAGGGGACGGTACCCCAACCTACCCTGCACGAGAAAACATCAGCTTTGCAGCTGTTACAGCTTCAGCCGGCTGCACCATTAAAGAAAAAAAAACACTCCCGTAAAGCTACAGCATGAGCTCCGTCAGATGAAGCGGCGTGTTGATCGCGGTACGGTGGTAATTCACTTTCACGCATCGTTCGGTACTCTCGCTTTCACGCCAACAATATGGCACGAATCGAAAGGAAAATTGTTGTTTTTGTTCTCGCCGAGTTTGACTGCACGGCTAAACGTCAATTAAATACCAGCACACGTCAAACAAAAAACAACAGAAATGTAGACGATTTAAGCACTCCATCAATGCAACACTGATCCCAAATCAAGGAAGTAGAATTTATTCTCAAACGTGTGCTGTCTGTTTTGTTCTTTGCGGGGTGCTATGGTCGGCGGAAAACCTGCCCGAGATGGTGTGAAGATGGTGATGAGCATGATAAAACGATCGTATAATTGGTTCCGTCACGCCAACATATCATGTTAGGCAGCGTGTAAATTGATAAAGCATTGGCAATCACGTGCAGATTGCCTTGAAATGCAGATCAAATCATTTTCGTTTTTCGTTATCTCATGAGTTGATTGCGTAGAGTAGGTATTATATTTCAACTTAGACTCAGCCTATTCAATCTCCTGTCGATTCAACTTAGTTCTGTATCATGTAGTAGAGGTATAAGAACTGAGTATTACAACGCCCTTTAAATCAGCTATTGTGTTTCATACGTGAGCATAGAGTTTTAATTCGTGAGGAATCCTTCGGTTTATCGAGATTTTCAACAAATTCCCATTTTTTTTAAAAGGGACCCTTCACATGTGGCAAACATTGACGAAGAAATTCAAGGCTCAATCAAGTTGACATTTGTTTCCAGGATTCAGAGCGCTCGGACCAAATATTGAGGAATATCCTGAACAACCTTATACTCAACTTCCTGTCAGTGGCGGATCAAGTTCCTTGGAGTCCCTGCGCAGAATGGAAGTTGAGGAACTCGGAGGTCAAGCCTTCGAGACTTTGTTTATTAGACTAACTGCTGGACTCCCCTAGGACCATATACCCGTATAGATGTTGATTCGCCTCTGTCTTCCTCAAAGACTGGAGTCCCAAGCATGTACCTATTTTGCTTATACTATAATCCGTCCCTGCTCACCGGTCATGTTTGAGGCGAAACTGTTTATTGGATAATTGATCAGTATTAGCCGTTGACGAGGCCGTTATGTATCTTGATATAGCTTACAATCACATAATGGAATCTTGCAATGATTTCAGTGAAAATTTGCAACGTGGCTATAGAATTTTGCAGTGAGCTGTAGTTTGAAGGTATAGTGATTAAAACAACTTTTCCAACAAATTTTCACGTTACATCCGTTACAAATGTGAACCATATATGTGTATCGAATAGAGATGTGTACGCTGAGTAAGAGTGAGTGAGTGAGTTAAATAACGCAAGTGAAAGTATGGTTTCAAATTCGCACGAATGTTTTATTCTACTCTTGTAACTTACTTACTCTTTATTCTTACTCACTCACTCTCTGTGCCGACTTCTAACTCACTCTTTTCGGTGTATACTCACTCACTCACTCTTTTCGGTTATACTCACTCACTCACTCACTCTTTTCATATTATAATTACTCTTCTATAATACAAAAAGAGTAAGTAAAAATCGAAAAGAGTAATTATAATATGAACAGAGTGAATTGAAACCGAAAAGAGTAATTCTAGTATGAAAAGTGTGTGTTAAAACCGAAAAGAGTAATTATAATATGAAAAAAGTGAGTGAGTGAGTATAAACCGCAAAGAGTGATTTAGAAATCGGAACAGAGAGTGAATGAGTGAGTGAGCGAGTGAGTGAGTGAATGAGTGAGTGAGTGAGTGAGTGAGTTAGTGAGTGAGTGAGTGAGCGAGTGAGTGAGTGAGTGAGTGAGTGAGTGAGCGAAAAGAGTGAGTTAGAAGTCGGCACAGAGAGGTGATTAGAAACAGGTTATTAAATTTAGCTTAGAAAATTCTTTTTTAATAAATCTTTAAACAGTGAGTTAAGGATTTAAATCGTTATAGTTACTCTTTTACTCTAATTTAAATCACTGAAAGAGTGAGTTTTCTCATCTCTAGTATCGAAGCCCTGACCATAGTTATAATTATTGTTTTAAAAACATTTTCCTCATTGGTTGGCACTTTAAAGAAGAATTTGTTTGTACATGTTTTTGGCAATTCATTCAATCTAAATGTTTTAAGTCTGCACCATAGAGATGTGCACAATGAGTAAGAGTGAGTGAGTGAGTTTAATCTTGCAAAGGAGTTTGTGCAAAGGAGTTTGTTTTGAGTGAGTCAAAGATTCAAATCCATGTAACCACTCACTCACTCACTCTGATTCAACTCTTCAAAAAGAGTGATTATTCTCATCTCTACTGCACCAGTGCTAACATGAAACTGAAGCATTTTCATGATTTGATGATTCATTTAAACGCCTCGTAATTTTGCATGCTACTTTGACAATTATAACAACATTTTCTATGTCATTTATCATGTCCCTATCAACTCTTAATTTATCTTGAATGTTATCTTGAATCTACTAATATTGTAATATTTCCAGCTATCATGTCGAAATTTGAAAGGTAAAATGCTCTTTGCATATGATTCAGTTCAATAAAAAGCGTCTCATCCACAGCTCTACATAGATCAATGGTAGATGTTTAAAGTAGTTGAATGAGAGGCATTAAACTTTAGTTATATTAGAGTGAAAAGAAAATAAGTGAAAAATTATCAAATGCATTAAAGCTACACACTCTTAACATCAGCGAATCTTACCCATAGACTGACTTTTCCGCGAAATATTGCAATAGCTACATCAACGACCATTGACAAACGTTAATGCATCCGCACGACGGCGACACATTTTCCTTGCGCCAGCCGCGTCAAACGCAAACGTGCGGAAAAGTGCAACCAATGTAATTAAGATTACATCATCAGCCCGGCGTCAAAAGCCCCGGATACCCCCTTTACTATTCGAAAGCAATCACGCGGCGCAAAGTTAACATGGGAAGGAGCGATGCTAAAAGATACGCGCGGGTGGGCAAAAGTCTATAGCGCTGCGCGGTAATTATTTTCCATCAATAGCGAAATTACCACCAGGGCACCCGCGTTCCTTCCGAGGGCGCACACACATTTGCGGTTTTTCCGCCACGGGGCTGCTATGTCTTTTCTAATAAATTTTCAATGCTTCCTGCGCGGCAAACCCTGGCAAACACATGGGTTGGTCGGTTTTGCGTTTTTGTTGATTTTGTACACGAAGGTAATAATATCTTGTCCGCTTTTTTTGTTCGCGCGCGTACGTCACACGTTTGTCCCGTTGCCGCGCTGCGAATGCGAATCAATTCAATTCGTCCAATTCGAGGACGTAAGTTAGAGAAAGGTTTATGAAGAGAGAAACACACACACACAGCTACACACAGACCCACACAAGCTGCATACAAACGGCGCAGGAAAATGGGACTAGGATTGCATTTAAAATCACTTCTTCTCACACAGTGCGCGGCGCGGTCCGGCGCTCACTAATCAAACCGGAAAAGAAAAGTGATCAATGCCGACCACTGATGGCCGAGACGAACCAGCGGTGTACGCGGTGCATTTCTTCTTTCCTTCTTGCGTGTTTTTTTTTCCCCCACCCCATCAAATCTCGTTTCGTTAAGTTGCTTCGTTACACCTACATCGCTACCGCCAGCCGCCAGACGTCTTACACCGCTTTTCATTCGGAAAATCAATTGCGAGACGACAAACGAGAGCCCGTAGCAAGCGGGCATGTTAACGGTGTACAAGAGAAAAACCGCAGGAAGTGGCGCGCGCGCGCGATCAATTGAATTAATCCGATTAGACGCGCCTGACTGTGAGCTGACGGTTGTACACGAGCGGCGGCAAATGAACAGCGTGTGACAACGGGTGAGTGATAGAAACGAGAACGAAGAAAAAAAAAATGCAGCAAACCAACCACAATCCAGGATGCAAACCGTGCCGAATGGTCGAACGAAAAATTATGTCTCCACGTTTCGTTCAAGTTCGTTTCCTTTTATAAAGTGGCGCTACTCCTACTACTTCTAGCCACTTTCATCCCATTCGGTGGTCGCATTCATTTCACACAATTTTCCCAGCGTGATTAAACGCTTCACAAACGCTAATGTTTCCGTCAGCAAACTCAAAAATTAAAAACAGCTCAGCTGAGATGAAAGAGAAAATTCAAATCGCACACTGGTCGACAATTTTCCGCACGCTTTTCGCGCACTCTACAAGTTTCGCTTTTTCAGCTCGGAAATTAATTTTAGCGCCAGGCACCGGAGAGGGGTTTTTAACTTAATTTTTCGCTTTCGTCTCGGGCGATGCGAAAATCGTGATCTGCTTATAATTGAACGACATCTGTGTTTAGTGAACAACTCCTGCCACCCGCCCCGACCCTTTCCCTTTTTTTTTTTTTGTTTTCCCCCTCCGGATTGCTTTCCCTTTTTTTTTTGTTTTCCTCCACCAAATAATTGAAACCGTAATCCCTTTCCTTTCCGGTGGCTACTTCGTTCCGTTGCCACAGTTCCGGATCGTTCCTTTCTAATTGCTTCATTTTGGGTTGTTTTCCAATTAGGGTGAGCATCTTCGCTCGTTTTAAACAATTAATGGGGCTATTTTCGATGTTTTTTTTCAGAAAACTAGCAAACTGCTGGAAAATCATGTTTCACAAGTTCTCCCCCTTTTTTCCACCCTTTGCCCGAATCGCTTTAAACGCTCGATTTGTGTAATGGCCATTTTTATTTGTTACTTTACATTTTAAATGGCGTGTTTTAAGCGATCTAGGTAATGAAGCGAATAAAGTCTATTTAACTAGCAAATATTAATATATAAAAAAAGTCTTAGGAAAAAGGCTTTGCGTTCCGATTATATTAAAAAAAATGAGTAAGAAATGCTTGAAGAAATATAAAACTTTATTCAAATATGATAACAAATAAACACATAAAAATAGAAAAGGTAAACATAGGGGATGAAACCTGATTGACGCGGCCCATTGACTTTGTGACCTATTGGAAGTCTCTATGGCCCTCTAGGAGAGATCTTTAAACGGTAGGACTGGCAGATGATATTCTCTCCGGAAAAGTAGAAAAATAAAAGACCAACGAAGCCAGAGTTGGCCTAATTCTTCTACTACTGTATAGTAAAATAATAAAAATATTTAGAAGAAGAGCAGAAGTAGAAGAAAAATAATAAGTGGATGATGATAATGATGAAGAAACAGACATCGTTTTTAAGGTTAAAAATGGTTGTAGACGAGCGAGTCATTTGCGACTCAAGTCCTTCACACTGCAGAACCTGTACCAAATCGTATTCGGACACGCCGTGACCACACATAGCTCGCTTAAGTAGTAGTAGTAGTAGTGGTTGGTTTTATTGAAGGAGATAATTCCTCAGTTTATCTAAACTTTTTCTAAGCTCAGCTGACTTTATTATAGTTTACTTCCTTTAGTGGAGATTGCATTTTGAGTGGGAAAACTTATCTTAATTTAGATATCTCTACAGTGAGTGAGGGTGGTGGGTAAGGGCAAGTGGGAGAGGATGTAAAGAGGTGGTTATAGTTCTGAACGAAAGCAGGATTCCAGTACAGTGGCATTTGGGCTATTTCTGGCTTCTGAAATATATTTGTAGTTCAGGTTTGCTACGAAGGATTCGATAGTTTCAATATTGCAGATTCCATGAATATAGCTAGTTCTGTACCAAGGGGGGAACGTTCAAGAAGGTGTTTAGAAAATTATTTTGAATCCTTTGTACTTTCATTTTGTGTGTTTTAGCACAAGAGTTCCAAACTGGGAATCCATATGCTATTGCAGGTCTACGCAAGGGGTTCATACGCAGGACTGACTATCCAGCTACGGATAACAAAGTCACAGAGAGCTAGAAATAGCAGGCCAAGACCTCACGAGGTTGTAGTGCCAAAGGAGAAGAAGAAGAAGAAGAAGAGAGACTTCGGTATATCTTTTCGCATTTGAATATAAGGTTTTCAATATGTGGCTTTAGTGTTGGGCAAAATGAAGCAAACACCGGAGTCGGATCGATCCGTCTCCAGGAGTTGCCGGAACAACTCCGGATCGACTCCGGATCGACTCCAGATCGGAGTCTGGATTGGACTCTGGATCGGACTCAATGTATGCAGTGTGTTGACCGGGGGGGTTTGATGTGAAGGAATTTTCCATTTTTAAAACATGCGCGTTAAGTTTTTAGTCGATCGGAGTCAACCGGATTCGATCGGAGTACTCCGGATTCAATCGGAGTACTCCGGAGCTCCGGAGTGCTCCGGAATCGATCAGAGTACTCCGGAGCTCTGGAGTCGAATCCGGAATTATATCGGATTCGGAGTCAGTTTTCAACATGTGGATTCAGAGTGGATTCGTGAATTCACTCCGGAGTTCCCATCACTATGTGGCTTGTAGGTGAGAGTTTTATCTAAAGTCATGCCTAGGTACTTAACCTTAGTGCGCCATGGTATATTTATTCCATCTTCAATTTCCATTTGTTGCAGTATTTTTGACAGATCTGTAATGACTTGTTTAGAGTTTGAATAATTGATTTGGAGAGTTTGCTATTTGTGGCTATGGCTGTGTAGTTGATGAGTCCTGGACAGACCGGGTTGAAAGCCAAACTGGGAATTTAAGATTATGTTACATATTTCTGAGTATGATCTTAATCTCGTAGCAATGATTTTTTCGAATATTTTGCTAAAACAGTTCCATAAGCTAATGGGCCTGTAGTTGCACGTTTGATTCAAATCTTTACCAATTTTTGGAATGGGAACAACTGTTGCTATAGCTCACTTAAGAAAACCATCAATGTCAAGGCAAAACTGGTAAACCAAGGCCTCCAAAACTTGAAATCTTCCTAAGAATATTCCAACAGCTTAAGATTAATTAAGCATCGGTTGCTATTACAAATTTTTCTGCAATATCGCCGATCGCGGGTGGTAACGATGAAGCTCCAATGCGCAAGGATGATGCGCTCCCAAAGTTCTTAAACTCCTGACAACCAGCAACAAAAGCACAGATTGCAAAAATAAAGAATCTCTCAAAAGGTAATTTCGCACTATGTTGTGCTCTTGCCAGCTCCAGGTAAAGATGGGAACGAAACACGAAACGACCGTGCCCCGACACAAAGAACTACCCCATCAAGATGGAGCCTGGAACCGATGCAATCGGTGCGAGAGAAATTAATTAGGGTTCTAAACCCGGAGAAGATCCTTTTCCCGCTCGGACTCTACCTGACCTGATGGTTGTTGTTTCATTTATCTTTTGTCTTTTCACTTTGTCAGCAGCAAAAAAAAACGGTAAGGTGAACAGGTTTTCAGCGAAACAAACACAGGAAATTGTCAATCAATCACAGCCCTTTGCCAACCCCACAATGTGTCCGTTCTGAGGCTCAGCAACAAAAGTAACAAAACGTTGTCATTTTCAAGTGGTTCTTGTATGCGAATATCCCGATCAATTTGCGAGTGTGTGTGTGTGGGTTTTTTTTAGTTTTCGCATCTTAAAGGTGGATGCTGAGACTTCCAGGAATGGATCCAAATCTTTCCAACACCAAACAGAATGCATTTTGCTTTACGTTCTAAGTGGTTGACTGACCAAGCAACTCGTTTTTATTGTTTTTTTTTTTATACTGTTGCTTTTTTTTGTCGTACATTGTACCTTCTTTCTGGCTAAAATGTACCTCAATCAAACAGTTTGTTAAGATTGATGTAATATTTCGCTACACAAGTCTGTGTTCGAATCTGTGTTCCGATTTTTTTTCTTTTTTGTGCTGCAACAAGGCTGGTGCCGTGACCAGGATACAAATCACGTTTTAGCACGTTTGTAGCTATCAACTGCACAATAACCTCCGCATTTCGCGTCGTTTATTAACGCGAACGGTACGGGTGTTTGAAAACAATTTCCCAAACAAATAGTCGTACAGGCGAACGCTGAAAAGATTTCGTTCTATTGTCGATGGCGCAAAAAAAAAACGTGAGCGCACGTTTCGATCGTCGCTGTCCGGTTGAACATCGCTTGACAATGGAGCCGGAACTCCTCCCTTCAACAAAACGAGGAAGGAAAGCAGCAACCTCCCCCGTACTGATCGACCTCGTTTTTGTACATGCAACGTCAGGGATGTGCCCGATGACGTGAGGAACTTTCACACCAGTTTCCTTTGGCCGAACGCCTCCACTCACGATTTTAGGATGTATCTCTGGTAATATATCTGTGTGTGTGTTTGTGTATATTTTTTCCCCTACTATTAATACTGCTGTCCAGCATGACGCCTGCCCCCAGAACTACGTTTGTCCTGGAAGCATCACTTTTCACCCCAAAAATTTTCACCATCCTTTCAGGGACAGAGGTTACCGATTGCGACACGACACCGTTGCGCGTCTAATTCACTTTCTCGTCTCTGGTTCGACCGAAAGGCGTATTCTAGCGAGACACGCCACGCAAGATTTCTCCTTTTTCGGCCACCGAACGAAACCATCCCGGTCAAGATGGATGGCCGATGCCCTTTTATTTTGTCGTAAATCATGCACCCTTCCGTATCCACGTGAGCCGAAGACGATCGGTCGAAGAAAGCGAGGCCATTTGGCTCCTTAAACGAAAACCTACCAGTCGTGTCGTAATATAAATCTTACCGAAACCCTACCTTTTTAAAAACTAGCAAATTATGTGACACGCAAAATATTAGCGCTAACCGCTACTTGGGACTGATCTACCCTAAACAGTCCCAATATCAACAACACCAGCAAAAACCTTCCCCGAGCGAAAGGAAATGGTACGGGCGGAAATTGAGCGCGCTTTGTAAGTGGGGGAAAAAAAACGAACGAGAAAAACATAAACTCCCCAAGTAGTCGCCTCAGGGCAACTCAGCAGCTTTAAAGCTCGTGGTTTTTGGTTCTTCTCCCGCTCACCCTGAAGCCTAGACTTAGACCTAGCGAAAGACCATCACTGTGCCGTTGTTGTTGCGCAAGCGATGCAAGGGACGAAAAAGTAACCAACACCAAAAAAAAACACAGACAACGTAAAACAGGGCGTGATCGGGGCAACCATCTCCTTCCCATGTGGTGGAGAATGGTGTGCAAGGAATTAAACTAGCGCACACAAAAAAAGGTGTATGCACAGCACACAGGGTACACATGAAGGAATTGTGGAGCGCATTGGCGAAGGTGTAGCATACAAACGGCACCAAAGCTTTGGTAGCAAGTTTGGTGTCGTAGAGTAAGAGGAAGGCGAATAGGAAGTGGTGCACAAAACAGGCTACATTTGCATGGGTAGCCAAACGTAGTCTTTTTCCGGTGGACTGACTCTCATTACTTCTAATGGTCTTCCGTTGCTGATACTACTGTTACAAAATGAATTAATCTTTTCACAACTGTCCGAAAAGTTCATAATACAACACGCAAATAAGGTCCCACCAAAAGTAAATAGATTGGTGTGTTAAGCAAATATCAATTTGTAATACATTTCATAATAAAAAGAGAAGTTGCTAGACTTGTTAAGCTTGCTATAATTCAGCGACGAGCATATTCATTTTTAAGAGCAACGTTCGCATACGCTTTATAATAAGCATCAACTCCCATTCGAACGCTCTGGGTGGAGTCAGCTCGTAAGCAAGATCCAGCGCGCGGAAACCCCTCGGGAATATATCAACCTTTCGGTACGGTACACGCCGCAGCATAATAGTTGGAACACGCCACATAGCGTTTACATCTAAGACGCTAAGACGTAGCGAAGGTACCGTCGATGCCGGCCATATGGTTTGCGTCTCGTACGGGCTTTCGCAAAAAAACGGCCGCGTTGCTCGTTTCGCTGCCTTCGCGATCTCGACAGTTGAGAGCCGTTTTAAGAGCGTGCTTGCGTTGCCATAGCGTACCATCACCATCAAACACACACACACACGCGGACACATTCAACCCCAGCACGACAGTTTCGAAAGGTTTGCAAGGCACGGACCCGTTTTTGGAGTGGTTTCGTTGTAAACCTTGCCACCCTTTGCCAGAGCTCAACGCCAGCATCCAAATCTGACGTGTGCGTACCACAACGTATGGGGAGTATGTGTATATGTCTGTGTGTTAAAATTGCTTTACTTTGTCCTGTGTGCGATGGATGCAATCGCCAACCAAACAGGTCTGTTTTCGTGGACTAGAATCATCGCATAGAACACGGCGAAGCAATGTGCAACGAATGTGTGTGTGTGCGATACAGAGCCGAAGCAAGGCCGGAGGCGACCGCCCAAAAGGCAGCTCTCCAGTGTCAGTTTGCGTTCGGTAGGAAGAGAGCGAGGGACAGAGAGGGAGAGAGAGAGCGATCTCATAAAAGGCAAACGCTACACACGGGTTTCCCTATCCCCATCCCACGGAGCACGATTTATTCGCTGCGCTTTGTCTGCTGTTGCACTGCGGCGACCACATCTATACGCCCGGAGGGACGAATTGCGAACAAATGCAGTGCCCTGGTAAAGGGAAGGCACATGCAATCCTGGACCGGCGAGAAGGTGTGACGGAACGACTGACCCCGCAAAACATGCCTGAGCATCTGAGCGGTACCTGGGATATGGGGGGGGGGCACAAAATGGAAGTGTAGGAAACGATCAGCGCGCGTTGATTTGTTTCACTTTGTGCACAACTGAAGGTGTTGAGTGTTCAGGTCTGCTGTTCACGAGGAAGCACTAGCTAGGATCCAGGTAGCTCCAGGAAGTGATAAAAGGGAAGCAGCACGTCATTTTTGCAGTAGGTTGAGGTGCTCACTTTACGAACCTCTAGCAGACGGTGTCCTTGCAGCAAACAATTACGTTATTCTTCTATTAGTACGCCGTGGCTTTGTGCGTTTTTTTTTGTTAATAAATAGTGAAATATATTTAATATATTAGGAACACAAATTCAAAATTACAAACAATACGTAGAACGCTACAAAGAACATTGAATCTTTAACATGGTCAAACCATGATATTCCATGGGTTTTTTTGCACATTTTAATCAATGTTAAAGTCTTGGTCGACCTTTTGTGCGTTAAAAATTTGTCCACTTTGTATTTAAAGTTAGTAATAAACAGTCAAAGTATGTAAGTAAACAATCGTTGGGCTTAGCATACTTTCCACTCCCGTGAGAAGAAGGACACGCAGCAATGTGACATAACATTCATGCAGGATGCTCACACTTTTCTAGCTCCCCTGGGCGGGTATGTCGAATCGAAAAGCACGCGCGCAACGGAACCTAATATGATATTTGCATTCCATACCGGTTGACTCGAAGGCCGTTTCATTAAGCGTTACTTGGCCCCGCACCGAAATTGCCCGATAAATCCGCCCCGTTCCCGACGAAACCGTGAAACATTGTGTTCCTTTTTCGGACGCGTAGATGTTGTTCGCCCGCATACACACACACACTTACAGGCAATGATGAAGCAGAATAGTCACTCATCACGAAGCAGCATCCATTGCCCGACCCACGACCCCATCAATTGCCAACCCGCGTACCGGGCGTTACAGTGCAGCGAAGAACGGGATTTTGTTCCGTTTCGGGAAAGCGGGAGATTCGTTTTCGGCAACCATTGCTGGAAGGGAGGAGGAGGAGAAGGAGGGGGGAGAAAAAAGATAGGGCAACGGCAAGGCAAAAAAACCCCCCACGTATACTTCAGTTGACGGAAGATATGACAACCCCGGCAAGCATTAGAGGCGATCGTACCCGCACGGAACGGGGTTCGTCGTCTTGCGCTCAAGTCTTTCGTTACGGTGCGCGTTTTGCTACGGACTGAGCGTTACAAGATGATCGGTATTGGGTCTCTCTTTTTTTTCTTTCATTGAATTGGTGTTTGTGTCTGTGTCTGTGTCTGTGTGTGTGTAAGGGTATAAAATTCATAAAAAGTAAACTAAAAGACGGCCGAAACGCGATAAAGCCGTTCTGTGCGAACTTGTATGATGGGTCCGCACGTACCGAACTTCTTCCTGACGCAGCGCGTAACGGTTTGCGCTTTCGTTCCGGAACGGTTTCAAACCCTATTGTCATATCCTTTCCCCCATTCTTGCACCCATATGAAGCAGACCAATTTACGGAAGCTAATCTTTACCACCGGCACGCAACCATGTACAGCGCGCTCCTCTCAATAAGGAGTACTGCTCATCCCCAACGGTAGCGCTAGCCAAATGAGCTCTTTTGCTAGCAATTTGCCATGCCGGTTGATAACAAACATGGACCCACGGCTGACCTCGTTTTTACGTTCAACGACCAATTCAACGTGTTATTCGTCACAGTTTAATGCAAAAATTTGTAAGCCTCTTTCTAAGCGAAAGAACGCGGAGGCACCCCAACTGGACAGAATGGTGATGCTACTTTATTTTCCGTTGAGTACAAAAGCTAATGGATGGCTTCATTACAACAAACCATGTTCAATTTTCTAATTAGCTATGCTCTTCGGAGTCGTTGTAATTAGCAAAACGCTACGATACGAAACTATACCTTCATTCTGGATTGTACGAGATGAGCTTATGCTGACTCCCAAGAAACAATTCCTATGCGTTTTACTCTCAAACATGTTTTATTACAGTTTTATGATGGGTGTACCAAATGTAAATAGTTTTGTTATGACTTTTTATGATGTCTAACAGCTTTTTTATATTTTTATAAGCTCTAAAACGTTTTGAAGCGGACTGAAAGAGTTATCCTTAAGCCTAGAATGTATGTCAAATGAAATGCAAACTTAAAAGCGCTTTCATGATTGTATTAAAATTATTCATAAAACCAGTTAAAGACTGTTTGTTTTAAAATCAACTATTAATAATAAGTCTTTTCTTTACTTATATTAAGCGCATATGTTTTTATGCCTTACTAAGACCAAGAAGCCACTCATAACACATATTAAGACCATTAAGACTGCATTAAGGCATGTAATACGCCAAAATGCATGCATTCAACGGTACAATGAATTATAGTACAAGTATTGAATTATAGTATTATAGTAGAATAGAGCGAATTGAGAGAATGAGAATAGTATAAACAGTAGCAACTGAACCTCCGGAGTGCCAACACCTATACATTGAGAAAGCGCAAACAGTTCCCTTAAGATTGTCTGAAGAAGTGTCACTACAAATGCTATGTTGCTGTGTTTGATTATAGCCATAATGTGTAACAAGTGGGAAAAAATTAAATCAAGTAGTAATTTCAAGCGAAAAAAGATGCCAAGGCACGAGAATCAGTGGTTTAATCCTCTCGAACAATCTCCTCAGCACAACTGCATCAGCTCTGTTTGTTTACATTGCTGCAGGATTTTGACAGTTCATGCCATCGTGTTTATCTTCTTAAGATCTAGTAGTCTTCATCAGTGCTCCCATAAAACTTTAAAGGTTTTGCATGGTATCACGTATTAACTGCTCTTCTTCTTTCTTGGCCTAACGACCTCTTAGGTCATGCCTGCCATTTCTGGCTTACTAGACTTATTGATACCGCATAGTTGGATAGTCAGTCCTCACTCTATGGGGGAACGGCCCAGATGAGACTTGAACCCCGGTCCTGCCGTGTGAAGACCGGCGCCGCTGTCGCATCTACCACCGGGCCGCCCCTAGGAGGGTTAGGAGAAGAAAATAAGAGTAGGAAAGTGGTTGGGGTTTACGAGGAGTCAGAATGTCGGGACCTAAAGGATGACACTGAGAGATTGTAGTCAGAAAAGATGGTGTACGCGGTTAAATTCCAAACATGCTCTTAGCCATGGATCATTCTGACCAAAAACCGAACGACAGGGAAGGATATAAATGGGAGGTCTATCACGAAGTCTCCGAAGTATAAAGGGGTAATGAGGCATCAATCTTGGAGGAAAGCAAACCGGCGATGAAGCAAGACTGCGCATGGGAATGACGGGACTTCATTTCTGATAGTCCCAACAATCGACAGCGAAGAGAATAAGAGGGCACAGGAGCAGAGTAACGGTGTAGAAATCTACGCACAGCGATACGCGTAAATTTCCTCTGAACTCTCTCGATTCTCTGCATAGCGGTTACTCCAGCTGGGGTCCAGACAATACTTGCGTAATCCAAGATGGAACGGACCCAACAACAGTACAATGCCTTAAGACATAGAGGATCGCGAATTTCTGAGGCCATTCTAGTGATAAGGCCAAGAGACCTGTTTGCCTAATTAGTTACGTAATCTATGTGCTCATTGAAGGATAAACTTTCATCCAACCAGACACCTAGATCCTTCACGGAAGTCTTTCTACTAATGCTTGTTCCACAGAAAGAGTAGTCCCATTTTATGCCACGAGATACGCGACCGAAAGAGACGACAAAAACACTCATGAGGGCATAGCACCAATCCATTAGACGAACACCTACAAAGAAAAGTTGTCAAGGTAGTTTTGTAGACAAATCGTCGGCAAATAAAAGATGCCCTTCAGGTGGAAGAACATTGGCACAGTCATTCACGAAAACAACAAATAAGATTGGGCTAAGGGCACTACCCTGGGGAACACCAGACAAGCTCAAGAAAGGTGCAGAAACTGACTCTCCAAGTCTGTCTGAATAAGTTCGATTTGTTAAAAACGACATATGACCACTAGCTGCCGGTCCTCATTTCAAGTTAGAGGTATTTGAATAGTGCATATTCAAACCAGCGGGGTAACTTAGGAAGGCCCAGGAAGCTGGATTCCATAGTCGTACCGCGGGAATACCTCAGAGGACAGAGAGAGAGAGAGAGAGAGAGAAAAACGACCTCATCTAAAATTGGAATGCCAAAGTCCAATTTCTCCAGTTTTGCTAACAATAGCCTATAAGGCAAATTGTCAAAAGCTGCTCTAAAATCCGTATAGATAGCATCTACTTGACGTTTACTGACAATATTCGACATTAGACGTAAAATTAGTCTTAACAAAATGACACCAACAGCATTGCAACAACTATGATAAATCTTAAAATGTTTCTTGAGCTAGCAAGAGCGAAACATGAGTTCAGCTCTATCATTCTAAGCGATATTGACTTGCAGGAGTTCAAGCTCCAACAACTATTCGTTCGCCTGTGAGGAAAACCTTCTTTGCATGACACAACATAAAACAACAACAAAATATTCACAAACCACTAACGCAATGGGGTACGCCGTCTTTCATTATTACCCTTTTTCGTTCGTTGCACCAACGCCAAGTGATCAGAATCAGAATGGTGCAGGAGAGCAGAAAAAAAAAGTATAAATATAGGCAGATAATCATCCCGACAGCATCGCATCTTGCACGGGCACAGCAATGGCCGTGATTTATATCAAACCGCTCCATCCGATTCATACCCCCCCCCCCCCCCCTTTACTGCCACCAACATTCCCGCAAACATCTTCGGCGAACTCGTGCAAACTTCTTCGAGACCGTGAAAACACCTACCCTACCCTAGTGGAAAAACTGGCGACTGGCGCAAACAATCATGATGAAGATGAACATCGGCCATTTTTTCGTTTTCTTTTTTTTTCTCTCTCTAAAGTAAGTGAGAAACGCGCAGCAACCACGGTGCATCGATGATTGCTACGAGAGAGGTGCGAGACGAAATTTATGCACCGAAGAAAATCGATCTACTGATCTACGAGCAGAACACCACCATCACACGAGCTGTACCAAACCCCATTGCCAACCGCGCACCGTAAGGGAAGCGACGAGACAAAGCAAAACGAAAGACAAGGCGAACGCAAGATTAACGCAACGAGTTACCCACCGGGTGCTCCGGTGCAGTCGGCGCGCCCGGTACGAAAGCGTTTTCCTGTTCGTGTGGAGCGATGATGATTTATGGGACGAAATTAAAGCGTTTCGGAAAGGCTCGGCCGGCCGGAGCTATTCTTCTTGACTTTTCGAGCAGTTCTATTCTGGATGCCGAAAGCTAGAGCGAAAATGGTGACGACCATACAAAGGGGGGGGGGAGGGGGGGGGTTATCGTCGGTTCTTGATTGAATGGGCCACGATTGGGGATGATCTATCTTTCCCAAGGAAAAGCGCTGCCCAAGAACGAACCAATGATGGATGACGCTCGCTTGTGAAAGCATGCTGTGCGCAAGAAAGATAAATCCTGCCACCTCTGCCTAATGGTCGAATACGGATGATACGGGTAAAGGATGGAGGTAGAGGAAAGGCAGTGGTAAATGGCAAGGTGTGAAATATTACGACCCATCGATATCGAGCAAACAAGGCGAAGGTGTAAAGGGTGTGATAAGGTTTTTTGGGGAACAAATTTTCATCGCCCGATATTTTCAACACTGTACTTATAATAAAAGATGTAGAAACTTCTTCAGTTCTTTTATCTATTAAAGAAAAGCTTGCCCTTGATTCTAAATCACAACTCAGCAAAACAGAAACGACACGACAGTCCCGGTCCCGCTAGCCAACAAACGGTTTTGCCGCTGCGCAAGCGTTGAAGTCGGCACGAAAAGGTCGAGTTTTTTTTGTTGCTGCCGTTGTTCTTCCTATATTTATCCTTCATGGGCAAAAAAATATGGCTTCAACGTAAGCGTCCGTCATGAATCTGGGTTACCGGATCGAAGATCAACTCGTTTTTTTTTTTGTTTCCCTCGGGCCATTTCTTTTTTTTTGCTGGTTCGCTCATCCCTTATTGCAAAAACCGTCAGCGGGCGGTGGTGAAAAAGGGGAGTTTAGTTTTCTTTTATCGTTCTGTACCAGCGCGGATCCTTCTGGCCAAGCAATGGAAAACTCTTCTTGTGGCGGTGAATGAAACAAGTTTTTTTTTCTTCTCCATATTGGAAATGTGGCTTCTTGGTGTTTTTTTTCTTGCCATTAGTTGTTGTTTTGTAAGGTGCACTAGAAATGAGGTTACCGTGCATGCTTCATCTTCAATTGAATTTCGCAATAATTTATGCTTTTATGGAGAAAAACAAAATTGCATCAGAGTTTTGCTTGTCGATATCTTATGTAAAATCTGAGACTCGAACTCTATTAAACTCACGCCTTAATATGTCTCCTGGTATTCGGGAAACGTCGACTAACGCTGGAGAAGCGTAATTCTCAGCATATGATCGTACAACCAACGAGCATAAAAGAAACAAGCTCAAGCAAAAATGTATCAAGTCACAATCAACGTAAGCGTCCGTCATGAATCTGGGTTACCGGATCGAAGATCAACTCGTTTTTTTTTTTTGTTTCCCTCGGGCCATTTCTTTTCTTTTTTTTGCTGGTTCGCTCATCCCTTATTGCAAAAACCGTCAGCGGGCGGTGGTGAAAAAGGGGAGTTTAGTTTTCTTTTATCGTTCTGTACCAGCGCGGATCCTTCTGGCCAAGCAATGGAAAACTCTTCTTGTGGCGGTGAATGAAACAAGTTTTTTTTTCTTCTCCATATTGGAAATGTGGCTTCTTGGTGTTTTTTTTCTTGCCATTAGTTGTTGTTTTGTAAGGTGCACTAGAAATGAGGTTACCGTGCATGCTTCATCTTCAATTGAATTTCGCAATAATTTATGCTTTTATGGAGAAAAACAAAATTGCATCAGAGTTTTGCTTGTCGATATCTTATGTAAAATCTGAGACTCGAACTCTATTAAACTCACGCCTTAATATGTCTCCTGGTATTCGGGAAACGTCGACTAACGCTGGAGAAGCGTAATTCTCAGCATATGATCGTACAACCAACGAGCATAAAAGAAACAAGCTCAAGCAAAAATGTATCAAGTCACAACCACAGTTTTGCGACAACAGGCAGATCTAACTGTAATATTCTCTCCCCAAAACAACGCGTTCCTCCCATCCGACCAACACCGACGGACCACGGAGCGCAGCGTGATGCGATCGGACCACTGTGGCTTTCAAGGGCGACAGTTCCCATGGGGAGTGGCGAATCGTGATGGGGAGATCATGTGGACACGATAGACCGTCTGTTTAAAATTAATTTTGTGGTAACGTTTCGATGGAGAAAATGAAAAATATATGCACACATTAATCTAATTTATGGTGCTTCTTCCAATTCTACAGTGCTGAGTTATCAAAAGAAATGCTTTAACAGTAATAAAAGATGTTTTTAAGATGAGAAAAAAAAACAGATTGATATAGAATAAAATAAGAATTAAAGAAACTATCTAGCATTAAGAAATTATAGTAATCATGCTTCAAGAGAAAGATCAAGAAGCTCAAATCGAAATTATTTTTAAGAAATGAAACTCGCTGAATGAACTTTATCGTGAGAAACGATCTTGTCGTAATGCTAACTCACTCAAAATTAATCACTAAAACAATCAACAAAAGCACATGACAGTTAAAACATACTGTCAACAACATAAAATATAAAATATCTGTAACAAATTTTTGAACTATGTAGTATAGCCGCTTGCTTTACAACACGATTTTTCAGATTACAAAATACTCAGTAGAGTACTTAAAGCAAGATTAACAAAAGTCCTTGATGAACGCGACGTTTTGACTACATCAAAAAACATTAGTAACAAATCCAAGAACATATTCCAAGCTGTTCTATCTATTAAAGACACATTTTTGGAAATTAACGAAGAGAAACAAACTGGGAAACTCATATCCTTTGATCTCTGAAAGGCTTTCGATAGAGTTAACCACAACTTGCCAATCCATTATCCCAGCCGTTCTGGCGGACGCATCAACGCCATTACTCCATCTCAGTTTGGAACTACCACGCCTCCTCTGTTCATGTGTACGGCCTAAAAGGACTTTACGGGCTGGGTCGTCCGGTGCCATTCTCATGACATGACCAACCCACCGGAGCCTGGCGAGCCTAAATCGCTGCACAATGGTAAGATCACCGTACAGCTCATAGAGCTCGTCATTATAGCGGCTCCTCCATTGTCCTTCCACACATACGGGGCCAAAAATCCTTCTGAGCATCTTCCTCTCGAACGCGGCTAAGAGGGTTTCGTCAGTTTTGGACAAGCTCCATGTCTCAGAGGCGTATGTGAGTCCTGGGACTACAACTATAAAGGTTTTGTACAGTCCCAGCTTCGTCCGTCGCGACAGGTATTTTGAGTGGAGAAGTTTCCTCAGGCTGTAGTATGACCGGTTGGCAGCCAGCACCCTTGCACGCAACTCAACGTCTATGTTGTTGTCGGTGCTGACTTTTGACCCCAGATAGGTGAAGTTTTGGACGACTTCGAAGGTACGATCCCCTATCTGTACATCACCCCTGCGCACCCCTGTTAGCAGGGCCGCTGGTGGTGCCACCATCATTTTGGTTTTTGCCTCGTTGATCTCCAACCCGAGGTTCCGTGCCGCATGCTCGATCCTTTGGTAAGCTTCTGCTACATAGGAGAGCCTCAAACCAATGATGTCTATGTCATCAGCGTATGCCAAGATCTGGAGCGACTTATAGAAGAAGGTCCCCGAAGTTTCCACCTCCGAGTCTCGGATGGCCCTCTTTAGCGCCAGATTGAATAGGAATCAAGCAAGCCCGTCTCCCTGGCGCAGACTCTTGGTGGTAGCAAAGGGCCCTGAGAGTTTTCCATCCACCTTCACCTGGCATATGATGTTGGTCATCGTCAGGCGTACAAGCCTGGTAAGCTTGGCCGGGATTCCAAATGAGCTCATTTCGTCGTATAGTTATACCCTGGCTACGCTATCGTATGCGGCTTTAAAATCAATGAAGAGATGATAGGAGTGTACCTGCTGCTCCGCCATCTTCTCCAGGATTTGCCGCATGGTTAACATCTGGTCAGTGGTTGATTTTCCGTTTCGGAATCCGGATAGTTTCCAACTATCTCTTCAACGAATGAGACAAGTCTATCTTGTATAACTAGGGAGAGAATCTTGTAGGCGGTATTCAACACCGTAATACCCCTGTAGTTGCTGCACTCTAGCCTATCTCCCTTCTTGAATATGGGGTAGATGATGCCGAGATTCCAATCACAAGGCATCGATTCGCTATCCCATACCTCAGTAATGATTTGATGAATTTCCTGTTCGAGTGCTGCATCTCCGTGATAATAGCTATTATGCTTAGTCTAGGTATAAATCCAATTTTCATAAACATAATTCGAAAAAAATAAATTCAGTTTCTTATTCACGTTTACATATCAATGGAAGTTTGGAACCGAAAATACACATTAGAAAAGTAGTTCGTCAGGGCGACCCAAAGGCCATGCATTTGTTTGCAATCTATCTTCATCCTTGTTGGAGCCGCACGCAGCCTCCAGGACGCAGCCTGATGAAGCACCGTGAACGCGCTAGCCTCGGCTTCCGAAGCATTCTCTTCTGGAGGATCGAGTAATCCGAGAAGGAATCTGCCCTGAACCAACGTATTTGTAATACCCTGGATTACAACAGACTTCAAAATTAAAATCCTAGGAATATGGTTTTCAAATTCGCTAAGACTAACTATTAAACTCAACTGGGATGTCACTACCAAAACATTTGCGCAATTAATTTGGCAACACAAAATGAGAGACATCAATTTACAACAAAGTGTTATTCTGTCAAATACTTTTCTTACTTCTAAGTTATGGTACCTAGGATCCATACTTACTCCAAACAAATACCTTAATGCCAACCTTACTTCCACACTAGAGGTAAGTGGTCTTAGAGTCAACATACAACAGCTAGCATTACTAGCTGTTTAACTATTTATTAAACTGTATTGTTTTAATAAAAAAAAAATCATAACAATCCAAAATTTTGATAAAAAAAATAAATTAAAATAATATAAATAAAAGCGCTTAAATTCATAATTAAATTATGTTTGAGAGTTGTGTTAAAAATACAATCATTTGGAACAGATAAAAATCACAACAACAAAACAAGCGGAAGCAGAGAACGTTTGGACAACAAAAAACCAAACCAGATTCATCGAGAAACGAAGGAATTGCAAAACAAAAAAACATTTATTCTACCGGAACGGAAGTCTGCAGAAAGAAAGCGAACCAGATCGCGACCAACAAGCTAACTGTAACTTCCTTCTCCAGAACCGGATGCAAACCCGAGGTCAAACATGATGTGTTTTTTATCGTTTGTTTTGTTTTTCCTGCTGTATTTTTATTATAAAACTTTGGCGTGTGTGTGTCATACAAATCTCAATGCCATTTTTTCGCTCTCTCTCTCTCTCTCTCTCGTTCTCGTTTGCCGTTGCGTTTGTTTCCCGCAAGTTATCTGAAAACATTCCGCAGCGGTAAAAACGCTTAACCGTAAAATCACATTTCAGCGCAGGCATTTTGCAGTGCACCGCAAAGGGCATTCCTTTTTGGCAAAGCGAAAGGTGCAGCCGTGCAGCAGTGGCGATAAATTTCACGATAAACCGTGCAGAGAGCAACGGCACTGTCGGTTTGTTCCTTCTTGTTATTTTGTGTGCAGGCCACACCTTGGAGATAACAGGCGCGCGTGGGACTGACGCCGAAACATGGGAAAGTTACAATCGATACCCGATTGCCACGCCGGCCCGAACGTTCATCTGTGGCAGCAGCAGCTGCCAAAGTCAGGCAAATTCTTGGCTTTGTTTTCTACCGTCTTTCGTCTCCCTTGCCACTGCTACACTTTCACTTTCACGCCGTTCGCAAGAAAGTGCAAGCCTAGCGGTAAGCGGAACGTAAGGAGCAATAGGGAGCGATTGCATAATGATGCAATGTCTCGTGTCGGGAGGGTAATAATAATGGTAATAACAATCACTCGCGAACACGGAAAAGAGGGCACACAGGGAGTCGGATCAGCGAGAGAGAGAGAGTAAGAGAGTGAGACAGATGAAGTCTGCAAAATTGGAAACAGGAAGTGAAATAATGCCACACCGCACTGTACGGGCACCGTCTGCAAAAAAACAAAACTATGGTAAAATGGAACACAGTTTCCGACGTGCGAAGGGCGAGCGGAGAATTGGCATCGGAGAAGGTGAGTTGCTGGATGGAGCAGAGAAAAGAAAACGGAAGCACAAAAATATAAAACGGCAGTTACTTTCACGTTGCATTTTGCAACTGGGAAGAGAATTTAAGCTCGAAAATAGCCGTGTTCAAGGCAATTAATAATCATGTTAAAATTATTGCGTCTGTCTTTGGACGTTTTCAATGCATTTGCAATGGTTATGAAACTTTAAAGAAAAAGTCTTAAACGTTATTATAACTGTGTCAGTTAAACACTCTCATTAATCTTTAAATGTTACAAGCACTGCGGTTAATAATGATTATTATTATGAAAGTGTTCAATGCACCATAACGAGTACGTCGAGATTCTGGTATATGCAGAGTAATTTGGGATAAGAGAACAAGGCTTGACTTCCGATTCTCCAGTGGCACCAAACGCAACATCCGGCATTCAACTTAGTAAGTTGGTCGTGATAAATTGGCGCGGCCAAGAAACCGCCAGGTGACGCTGTATTTAAGTAACTGCTTCTTTTGTTCTATAACCTCGCAAGGTTTTGGCCTGCCATTACTTGATTCTTACTCAGAGACGGTCCGGCGGGATTTAAACTACGGTCCAGGCATGTGAAGATCGACGCCAATACCGTCTCGACCACCGGACCATTAGAGTAACACAAGAAACAAATCCATTTTAGTGATGTAAGTCCTACTAGGACAGCATATCCGAAGTGTATCCTAGAGTAAAAACGAATAAAGGTTAAGTATAGAAAGTAGAATATACAAATAAACGTTAAAGGTCAGCTTCTAATCAAGAATCATCCAGACTGACGATTTCAAACGGCAGGACCGGGGTTCGAATCCCGGCGGATCGCCTCCCCGTAGGCAGGACTGACTATCCAGCTACGGGTAAAACTTAGTCATAGAAAGCTAGCAATAGCTGGCAGGCCAAGACCTCACGAGGATATAGTGCCAAAGAAGAAGAAGAAGAAGAAGTTTGCGAGAGACCTAGTCATTCCATGCGACTACAAATGGACTGTCGTGTGTTCTCCACCTAAGATTTATGTGCGAAGTTATTGGCAGATCTTGGAAAATAGGAAAAGAAACTTCTCTTGGCAGGATCATTCTTCAGAATCTTCTTCTTCTTCTTTTCTGGTCTGCTCCTACGGAGCTCGTCTTGTAGACAGGGCCTGGCGTCCAATTAGTTTCCAGAAAACTCGGTCCATGGCTGCATTCCTCCACCCCCGGCTGCATCCGATATCCCTCAGGTCTGACTCCACTTGATCCAGCCAACGAGCTCGCTGTGCTCCTCTGCACCTCGTGCCGAACGGGTCGCTGACGAGCACCTTCCTGGTAGGGCATGAGTCCGGTATCCTCATCACGTGACCCAACCAGCGTATCCTTCCGGCTTTGACAACCATCAGGATGTCTGCATCGTCAAACAGCTCAGCTAGCTCGTGGTTAGTTCTATAAGCTGGTGCGGTAACAATACTGCACTGGTAAAGTATGGATCCGAACCCTCTTGAAGGTCAACAAAGGTTCTCCATATCCTACTTCGACTCAATACGTCCCCGGCGTATAGAACGGTAACATGTCTCTCCAAATATCTGAGCTTGGGTAAACAGGGAATCCTAACCCCTTGGGAAGATGAGTGATATGGCTTAATTGAGCGGAAAGGGACAGCTAGCGTCTGTTCTCCATGTCAGGGGGCGGCTAGCTGTCCTTTCTGTCCTGACTTTAAACAGCTAGGAAGCGTAGGCCCTCCGACGAGACAGGAGGTTGGGGGAGAGGCCTTGCAAGCCACCCCCAATACTACTGCAACGAATAGCATCCAAATTCTTCAGAATATATTCCTGAAATTTTATTGCTGAATTGGGCACAGTTTAACCACATTTTTGTAATTCTTCATAGAAATTTGGAAAGTCAAGAAGACGAAAGAGGTCAAAGAGTCCTAAAATCTCTATATTCAACAACACTTGGAAAGACACAACGTGTAAGTATTATCTAATTTTTCACTAACAAGTTCAGCAATATTAGTACAGTTCATTATTAAAGTTATCAAATGCTTGTTAGAATACCTTCCCGAAAGATATCACTAGGCGATTGTCACAACTTTCCTTTGCGGGCAGAATTAAAAAGACTTGAACATCGCATCTAGCCCACAGGTTATATGTTTAATATGTCTGACCTAGAGAATGTTCAGTATAAGTAAACTCTAGCTAAATACCAAATAAATAGTTGTTTGTCTAGAGTCAAAGAAATCTTACAAAAAATCATCCTTAACTCATAAAACATGCCACAAAGCGGTCTCTGCATGCACAAAATCTAAACAACCGTTTAAACAGCCCTCTACCACAAGCAAGACTTGCCCAACCGAGTGTAAATAATTTAAACCGATTTGGGTAGCAAAGAATGAAAACAGATTCGAAACAGTTGTTGCTAAACACGCTACCCATCACAGCCTTTACCTTCCAACCGCGTAGGTGTGTCCACGCAGTTTGTTTACAATCATGATTTACTTAAATAAACACATGTTTTGCAAAAACCCATAAGCACTGGGCCCTGGTTTGCAACAGCGCGATACGTGCTCACTGATGCGTAACGGATTAACCAGCTTAGTGTTGTTCGTGAAAACTCATCAACACGCGTGTGCATAACATGCACGGATCTACCTTCGTTACGTTGTGCGTGTGGGAACGCTGTCCATCTGTAACCCTGAACCTTTTTGCTCTGTTTAAATCGGTCGAAGAAAAAAGAAAATTTGGGAGTATGTCGTCATAAAAAGAAAGGGAAACGACACGACCCCCAAGGGTAAAGCAACCAGCGGAAATGGTTAGTCCGCTTGTTTACTAAACGGTTTGCTTTGATTATTTTTTTTTTGTGTTTGTTTTATAAGCCGAAATGAGGTTCGCCTAAAGTAGCTTGACAGCCTTCTGCAGACCTTTTGAGGATTGACACTGGTTAAAGTTCAGTGGTTTTCATATTCGTTAACTGTTGGAGCTGTGGTTCGTCTTGGTGGACTGTTTATTTGATTTTGACGCACCTACTTGCTGTCTGCGTGTACTTGAACAATACCATCCCAGGTTTGGCCATCTAGTTGCCTCACGGTATAACATTTCATAGAGTTTCACTTAACAATTTAAACAAGCGATTCTATACAGTCCCAGCTTTTGCAGCTAACGACATCCAACAACATGTTCATTTAAAACCTCGCATTCGTAGATTAAAATCCCACCAAGGCATGTCCAGGAACCACTTTCTTTATGTCATACTCTCTGTGTGTCACCCACCTTTTTGGCAGTACGCCTCGATGTGCATGGCCATGTCCGCGACCGGTGCGGACATCGCCAGCAGCAATCCATATTACTTTACCGCTTTTCTGTTTGATTGAAGCCAGCCAACGGCAACAGTTTGATTGAGTGAGGCTGCAGCCTGAAGAAAAGGACAGCTGAGGGAACAGATTCTCGGACCGAGCCTTTGATTGTTGAGATAGTAGTGCGGACACACACAAACGTTCGCTTCAACGAGAAAATCAATGGAAGCTCACCAGCAAACGCTCAAGTCCGAAGGAACATTTTGCAAAACCAAAACTACGGTCCTATAGAAACTGAACAAAGTAAGGATAGCTAGGCAGCACTGAGAAAACAATGCTTATCTTACTTTTCGTTGTCACGATGAAAAGTCTGCAAAAAAAAAGAAAAAAAAAAGATACTGTATTAGTTATTTGCTTAATTGAATGCATTTTTTAAATATATTTTTAAGTATGACGTCTTGACTAGTGTTGTGCTTAATGAATCTTATCAAAAGAGTCATTCATATGAATCTTCAGTGAAGAGTCATTCAATTCATGAGTCGACTCCAAAAAGGTTCATGAATCCACAAAGATTCATGAATCCCCAAAGATTCGTGAATCCTCAAAGCTTCATGAATCCCAAAAGATTCGTGAATCCTCAAAGATTCATGACTTTACGCTTCTTGACTTCAATTATAACTCGTTCGTAGATAATAATCGATATAATTATGATAAATGATTTTTCTTCTTTCTTCTTCTTTCTTGGCCTGACGACCTCTTAGGTCATGTCTGCCATTTCTGGCTTACTAGACTTATTCTTACTGCATAGTTGGATAGTCAGTCCTCATTATGGGGGAACGGCCCAGATGAGACTTGAACCCCGGTCCAGCCGTGAAGACCGGCGCTGCTGTCGCATTCACCACCGTGCCACCCCGGTGCTTAGTTAACTAACATCTATAGATCGAACTTTAGTTTAGGGAAATAAATATGCTTTCCCGGCGGATCATCCTGTTAATATCCCGCAAAAAACATTCATCTAGCGAGTTAAAATAGAAATCAAGAAGCGTAGAGAATGCGTAAAGTCATGAATTTTTGAGAATTCACGAATTTTGTAGGATTCATGAATCTTTGAGGATTCATGAATCTTTGAGGATTCATGAATCTTTGAGGATTCATGAATCTTTGAGGATTCATGAATCTTTGGGGATTCATGAATCTTTGAGGGTTCATGAATCTTTATGATAGAGATTCAGAGTCATTCATTCAGTTCAAAGATTCATTCAGATTCATGAATCTGAATCAGAATTACCCAACATTAGTCCGCATTGTTCACACCGCATGTTCGTTCCAAATATAAATGCATGGGAGTTATATTAATACCAAGGCATTCCCTCCTTGTTATTTGTCTTATCCCGAACATGCTCGAATATAAAATATTTGCGTACGAAAGAGAGTTTTTTAAATCACAAACATTTCACAAACACAAGTTTCACAAACATTTTTTTTCCTAAATTCTTACTCGAACGCACTCAACCTCATGAAATACTAGGAATATACATAATCAGCTATCTAGCATTGCCTAAACTGTTCCTCCGGTTACGATGAATCGTGCTGGAAAATACTTTGATGGGTTTTCCTCGCACAAACACAGATCCACACATATACACCTCATCAAGCTTTCAACCGGACCGGCCGGCTTTTCCGTCATCAGGGGTCGTTGTCTTTCGTTTTACGAGGAAAAATCAACCCAAAAAAAGAAAAGAAGAAAAAACATAACCAATACCTTCAGCTCCAACACAATATTCTAATTCTATCGCAACCGGCACCAACTCTTCACATTAACCGCACCACAAGAAAAGCTCCAAAAAAAAACGGGGAGGGTTTTCCGCTTTGCCGTTACATTCTTACCTCGTCGTTCAGCGACCGCAAGCCTGAATATTCATATTTGATGTTTGATTTTTGCCCAAAAATGACCGCACTCTGACCGGCAGCACTGAATGTGTGTTTGTGTTTGTTGGTACAGGTGAAACAGGGAGTCCTTGTTCGGGGTTTCTCGCGTTTTGCCCGTACAGAACGTTCAGAGCACTCTCACCGACACCGGTGGAAGGCTACGGCCCGATCTAACGACACAAATGACATAGGGGAAAAGTTCAGTGGTCTAGATTTTTGTTCATTCGAAGAGTGGCGCTAGCGGGAAGAAGAGAATGCCGGTGCACGGAGTGGAGCACATGCCATACTAATTCATGCGGAAAACTCAGCTAAAAATCTTGAAAAGCAATTCTTGGCAAAGTAAACGTAGGCGAGACTAATTAATGCCATAGGAAAGACTTGTAGCACTCTGGTTGGAATATTTCTTTACACCGATTACATTTGAACAACGTTTCTTTGGAAGATGTTAATCATTCTATCTAGCTTCATGAGGTAGTTAGAAAATGTAAACCACGTATTATCGTAAAATAAAGACACCAAAGACCAACGGACAAACGAATGCAACCGGTGATTCACCGTGACTAAGAACACAGTTCACCATCGGAAAAACCCTAGCTCACGTTTCAAACACGAAAACACGAACATACATCAACTTGGCTTTGTTTTCATTAATTCGCTTTCATTAGGTCCTGGTAACCGAGCGTACTGATTCTCGTGCATGTATATATGCTATGTAATTGACACTGTAAGTCGTATTCCTGCGCTGTGCTTCTTAAAGAATCTTTCCGAATCCTTTAAGCCGTCCGAACTCCGATTGCCTAGTGGCGTGAGGTTTCAGGTGCAATCTTCTTCACACAAGCTATTCCACCATGCTTTCGTTGTGCACCCTGCACAACTACAAGACAATCGACCGATTGTGATGTTCCAAACCCAGACTGCGCTACTGCAAAATGGCACGAAAAAGCAGGACAAAGCTATATGCCGTGTCATATCAAATTAGTAGCTTCTGCCAAGTAGCAAGTCAGCTCCTTCTGCCAACTTTATGGCTCCGTGTGCTTACAGGACGAAAATTGGACCCCCGCGCGCCCGTGTGAAAGCACACGCCGTAGCCCATACATTCCGGTACCGGTTCGATGTGGTCAAGCAGAAGTAAAGCCTGCAAACACCGCAAGCATCCCTCCACCAATGTCACGTCTAATCCTCTCAACCGTAAGCCTTACCAAAACTGCTGCCTAAAGCACGGTCGGAAAGTGTTGATTGTTATGATTGTTTGTGGATGATTTCGTTGAACTTTGACCCAATTACACCAACCAAGAAACTCTGCAGAAGCCCCTGTTCACTCGCTTCAAGCCCGCGCGTCACCGAACAACAGCCGGTGTGTACTTATTCCGTTTTCTTTTCTGCGTCATGACGCTTTAGTGAAACAGAAAACGATTTTATTTCGTTCTCAGCTTTGGGGTCACTTATTATGCCACCCGCACACACCAACACGGGTGCAGAAACGACACAGAATACGTCACCTTTTTGTCGGTGTACGTAGCGTCTGTTGGCAAATGAAGCAGAGACGCCGGCCGGTAGCTACAGCATGTAGCCTGCCTGTGACTGTGTTTCTTTTGCGAGAGGTGTTTGATTTTAATCAGTCACACAACCAATACATACCGGCACTCGACTTACGTCCAAGTGAACTGTGAGCCACGCATATTGCCATATGGGTGATTGTGTATGTAAGAGCGCTTAGCTAACAAGTAGCTGACAAATACGACTATTTAACGCTTGTGCTGTCGTTGAGAAAGAGACAAACTTGTACAACATTTCGACATTCTAACTATGGCTTACAATATCTTCTTCTTTGTTGGCTTAAACGACCTCTTACTCTTAGGACATGCCTGCCATTTTTGGCTTACTAGACTTATTTTGTTACGGCATAGTTGGATAGTCAGTCCAAACTATCTACCACCGGGCCGCCCATGGCTTACAATAGACAGTATAATTAATATGTCCGCATTATTAATCATCAATTTACATATTAGTTATTACCTTTCAAAGAAATTGTTATGAAAACATTGTATTAAGCTCAGTAAAGTTATATTTATTATATTCGCCTGTCAGTTGTTCTTCATGATCTCTTCTTCTTTTGTGTTGCACCACAACCTCTATAGGTCGAGCCATATCATTATTGACTTCCTTGGCTCGATTATTACTCGTAGCTGGATAGACAGTTCTGTCTATGGGAAGACGGTTCAGACAGGATTCGATATCTGATCGGCCACCATATTCATCGCCAATCAGGTACAGGACATTTGTTTTCGCATCCAAATATCCTTTGACTACGTATGACAGAAAATACAACAGCCAAACAATATGCGTGATGAGATGTTTTGCAAATATTTGTGTATACTCTTTTGAAAAAAATTTCTAAAACTGGAAAATTCTTATATATTGTACTGATCCTTAATTTTCCTTAACATAATGATTAATACATTATGTATGATTTTTTTCTAACGATCTCAATGATATCTTATTAATCCTATCAAATTATTTATATTTTCGACGGCTTCAACAACTTTGAAGTCACTTGTACGTAGTGCACCTAAATAAATCTAAATTTCCTGACATTTTTCAATGCCTTCATCTTTTTACTCAATTTTAAGGATTTACGCTTAGCTATCCTTCATTCTGAATTTTAAGACTTCCCCTACCCTAACAACCTCCCTTCCTCCACAATCCTCTGCTCATCAGCATCAAAGTCTAGTACGTTTTGCTATAAAATTACGCGATTTTTCATAGGAGTGAGCGTTTGCCCTTTTTCCGGAAATAAACTAAATGCATATGCACCCACCCACTCAAGACACACGCGAAGCGGTTGCACCATTCTGCATCTTACCGCCCAACGCTCTTTACCGTGTTCTTTATTTAGCTCGGTAAATGTAAAGCGAAAGGCTCCTTCGAGGTTCGTTTTAACTTTGTGGTCAGTAATGTTGCTGGTATCCGCGAGACCCGGAGGTAAGGTAACTGTACCGGAAGCTAAAAACCGGAAACATACATACACACACACACTAAACACAACAGTCGGTTTGATGAAATGCTCCCCCACTATTGTCGTCTGTCATACAGAGAACCCCATCGAACGCACATAGAAATAAGGTAAGGCTCACCTTAACGGACGCACCAGGTTGATTAAAGGTGCCGCGCGCAAAACGACTATGGAAGAATGGTAGAATGGTGATACAGCGTACCCGGTCACGACCCTCCAGAGCCGTTGGTCAACTTGCTTTTGATTTAAGATTTGATACGGTTCACGCGATCATTTCGTTAGTCGGTGACGTTCTTTCACCTTTCGAACCCTGCTACAGGACGTTCAGGTGGACGCTTCCAGGAGCGATCCACTTGAATCGCGTCTACGAATAGAACTCGGACGGCGACTGGCGACTTTTCTGTCGTCGGCACGCCTTGCTGCACTTTTATTTTTGGTTTTTGCTTTGCGTTTGCGAACACTTTTTATCCAACAACTAACAACTCTTTTAACTGTGAAAACTAGACGGTTCTCCCGTATGACGAAGAATTCAACTTTTTTCTTTTCGACACCACAACAGCACACACTCTAGAACACTTCCAACAAATGATCTTCGCACATAGGAGGATCCACTACTTCATTCTAGGTGTTAATTGAATGCGCTGGATGAAACATTCCAACCGCAGTGTTGATTGAATTAACGACATTCCTAAACTCCCTCAACTTCTTCCGACATATAAGCTTACACGGCCGCACAATCCACCGAACACCCGTCGAAAGTGGAGCATGTCCACAATCTCCACAACACTCCGCACGCTCGTTGTGCGTCACACAAACAAGAGAGCGTAACGTTCACTCACGCTGCTAACGCGACATTTAGGCGTCCAATCGGTACGACGTCCGAGGCTCGTCTAAACGGTGCCCAGCACCGGTCAGTCGGTTTTTGTATCTGACACCAAACACTCCAACTAGCGACCCTCTATTACCATATATTTCGCTCTGTGATCCCCTTCGGGTGACTCTGCCTTGGTGCTGGACCTTCGCGCTTTTCCTACACATACCTACACACAGGTAGCTCCCGCATGCCGATAAGAAACTTATCGACGCGGGACGGGGAAAGTAGAAGCTACAAAGCGTCACCACGCAATGGGCAAAACTGTCCACCTACCATCCATACATCTCTCCACCTCTGTGTCACAAAAGCATCGAACGGTCGCAAAATAGGCATCAGCATTCGTTTGTGGGACACCTTGTGGACCATCACTTTCGCTACCGAAGTCTGCCGGAGTAGCAGATCCTGCCGAACAGGACTCGTGCTCGATGTCTCAGTCTTTCCGGATGTTCCACTTTCCCTTGGATGCCCGGTAGATGGAAAAGGAAGCAACACTCTCGCTTTGCGCTGGGAAGTACGAGCAGTCATGGCAACGGTACTGACCACAACGAATAGGGACATCGGTCAGTGTATCGGTGGTCGGCGCACCGAACGCAAACACTTCACCCGAAGCAACTGACTGCTTGTAGTTGCCGGGTTTTACTGAGAAAATGCAGTTCGAAGGGAGGATTAGGCTAGTTTGAAAGTTGGCGTACATTTATTTTTAATGATTATTCTAAGTTGAAGTCACAGCAACTTGGGGCGGCCCGGTGGTGTATACGATAGCGGCGCCGGTCTTCACACGACAGGACCGGGGTTCGAGTCCCGGCGGACCGTCTCCCCGTACGCAGGACTGACTATCCAGCTACGAGTATAATTAAGTCACAGAAAGCTAGCAATTGCTAGTAGGCCAAAACCTACAGAGGTTGTAGTGCCAGAGAAATTTAAGATTTGATACGGTTCACGCGATCATTTCGTTAGTCGGTGACGTTCTTTCACCTTTCGGACCCTGCGTCCGGACGCTTCCAGGAGCGATCCACTTGAATCGCGTCTACGAATAGAACTCGGACGGCGACTGGCGACTTTTCTGTCGTCGGTACGCCTTGCTGCACTTTTATTTTTGGTTTTTGCTTTGCGTTTGCGAACACTTTTTATCCAACAACTAACAACTCTTTTAACTGTGAAAACTAGACGGTTCTCCCGTATGACGAACTCGGACGGCGACTGGCGACTTTTCTGTCGTCGGTACGCCTTGCTGCACTTTTATTTTTGGTTTTTGCTTTGCGTTTGCGAACACTTTTTATCCAACAACTAACAACTCTTTTAACTGTGAAAACTAGACGGTTCTCCCGTATGACGAAGAATTCAACTTTTTTCTTTTCGACACCACAACAGCACACACTATAGACCACTTCCAACAAATGATCTTCGCACATAGGAGGATCCACTACTTCAATCTAGGTGTTAATTGAATGCGCTGGATGAAACATTCCAACCGCAGTGTTGATTGAATTAACGACATTCCTAAACTCCCTCAACTTCTTCCGACATATAAGCTTACACGGCCGCACAATCCACCGAACACCCGTCGAAAGTGGAGCATGTCCACAATCTCCACAACACTCCGCACGCTCGTTGTGCGTCACACAAACAAGAGAGCGTAACGTTCACTCACGCTGCTAACGCGACATTTAGGCGTCCAATCGGTACGACGTCCGAGGCTCGTCTAAACGGTGCCCAGCACCGGTCAGTCGGTTTTTGTATCTGACACCAAACACTCCAACTAGCGACCCTCTATTACCATATATTTCGCTCTGTGATCCCCTTCGGGTGACTCTGCCTTGGTGCTGGACCTTCGCGCTTTTCCTACACATACCTACACACAGGTAGCTCCCGCATGCCGATAAGAAACTTATCGACGCGGGACGGGGAAAGTAGAAGCTACAAAGCGTCACCACGCAATGGGCAAAACTGTCCACCTACCATCCATACATCTCTCCACCTCTGTGTCACAAAAGCATCGAACGGTCGCAAAATAGGCATCAGCATTCGTTTGTGGGACACCTTGTGGACCATCACTTTCGCTACCGAAGTCTGCCGGAGTAGCAGATCCTGCCGAACAGGACTCGTGCTCGATGTCTCAGTCTTTCCGGATGTTCCACTTTCCCTTGGATGCCCGGTAGATGGAAAAGGAAGCAACACTCTCGCTTTGCGCTGGGAAGTACGAGCAGCCATGGCAACGGTACTGACCACAACGAATAGGGACATCGGTCAGTGTATCGGTGGTCGGCGCACCGAACGCAAACACTTCACCCGAAGCAACTGACTGCTTATAGTTGCCGGGTATTACTGAGAAAATGCAATTCGAAGGGAGGATTAGGCTAGTTTGAAAGTTGGCGTACATTTATTTTTAATGATTATTCTAAGTTGAAGTCACAACAACTTGGGGCGGCCCGGTGGTGTAT
>KZ062019.1:189682-202376 GCA_002091835.1 Anopheles maculatus
ATAGCACTAATACGAGGACACATATACATGAACCATACTATGTTACCCCCAATACAAAGTAGCCAAAGAGGAGATCGTTAGTGGCCACATATTCAAACCACCGTAAGATCCTAACTGCTCCATTTTAACGATAGAGGTATGGGACATTTGTAGAAATTTGAATCCTTGATACTCTAATGTATTTATTCCAAATACAATACAAAATCATTTCCAAATAAGTTCAATCGATATCGATAAAAATGAACTAACAAAATGCCAGCTCTAGTTTTGATACCATGTAAAATATTCAATCGATCATTTATCACATATATAGATCTACATATATCTTCAAATTGTTACTTAATGTCAAACCAGCTCCCATAGTATCATCCCTCTCGAATTTCCTGAAGAAGTATTTGGAATGAAATACACAAAACCACACAAATAATCTGCTTAACTACTGTTGATATAAGAAATCGGCCCAAAAAAAAACGATTTAATGCTCGCTCAGTGACAACTGAAAATTATGTAGCCAAATGCAATATCAATAAACCAGTCAAGCAAGCACGAATTATTTTTATGACTAAATTCTCGGAATGGCACAACGAATCATTCCAACGGTCAACGGTTTGTTTATCTTTTTTTCCACATTCAGGCAACGAAAAACTTTTCGTAGAACTTGAAACCACTCCAACTAGCAACTGAGAATTGAGAAGAGAATGAAAATAAAAAAAAACCCCAAGACAAGAACATCGAGATGAAATCGATCTTTTCTGTGCTCCGTGCTTCGCCACTTCACCACTCAACAGCCACTCATAAGCAGTGGCGCAGGATCAACCGCGAAAGAGGGTGCGCATTGAATCGTTTGGCCGTAGCCAGCGAAAAACAAATTGAAAATAAAAAACGCAAAGCAGAAGATTCACGCGAAGATTCAAAACCGTTGCACAAAGCGACGGCGTCATCTTGAGAAAGTCGCCACACACAATAAAAGAGTGAGGATGAAAGATCTTTTCGGTGAAGAATAACGAACAACAAAACGACACAGATCATCCAAGAAGCAAGATCGGATGGGGTGCAGTCCCGCATTATGTATGCGTGTGCGTGTGCCCGGGCTTGAACACAGGAAACTTCTTCATCTTCATCAGCAGCATCTAATTGGAAGGAAGAAGTTACTTATGGCAGCGTTTAGCGTGATTGGAAAGGTCTGAAGAAAGAACCATAACCGAAAACATAACGAATGTGTTCAAGCTCGAGAACGTTATTTAACCAAAAAGAAATAAAACAAGAAGAGAAGGGGGAAGCTCAAACCCATAACAGTGGGTGGCGGAGGGTGCAGTTTACCGAGAGGGTTGAAACGTACGTGTCCGCTCGGAAAAGATGAATGAGAGTCTCCTGCCAGCTGCCCGGTGCCCACCACGAAGGCCCGAAACCACTTTCTTGCTAATGTGCCCATTTTCGGAGGGATTTTCCCTGGCGTAAGGTAATCTGCCCTAACTGGTACCGCTGATCGGAAAGCGATCGAATGCGGCGATGGGTTCTTAACTGCGGTAGCTTGGTGATGATGCACCCATCCGGCGGGGCTGCATGAATAGCTAATGAGTGCGATGAACCTTCGGCTAACAGAATCAAAACTCATGCATTTACGCTTGCTGTACTGGGAGAGGATGAAAGATTCGATATTTATGGAATGATCCGAAGAATGATTCGGTATTGTGTGTGTCATGAAAATAGTATATATTTTTTTATAAATGCTATAATAATGCTATAATTATAGAGTAAAAACTATGTTTGAATTCTGTAGTCTACATGATCTACAACTTGGACTCTAATATAGTTAGTTGTTGCACAAACGCTCATAACAGATTTGAGCATTCTTCTCATTCATGTCGGCCATCTAATGGCTTATCAAACTTATTGATAGTACGTAGTAGGATAGTCAGTCCGTACCACGGGGGGTTCCCAAAACTTGTTCTAACTTTCCGTCACCTGATGCGTTCCATTTGGCAGCTTGCGAAGAAAGCCAATATCACTTAACTTCCCTGTAACTTCTAAAATCACAAATAAATCTTCATTTGATCAAAGAACAAGAAATACCGATAACTCGTCTGAAGAAATTGTTTGAAGTAACATATGATAATACTGTTCTTCGACGAAAAGCTTCAATACCAAAGATCTGTGAAGATGTGTGAAGATCCTGAAGTCTTTTATAAGACATTCGATATCTGGACACTACATTCGAAAGACATGGACATATGCACTAATGGTGTTTAAAGAAAACTTTAGATACTGTAATGAGCCCGACACAGTGGCGGATCAAACGGTGGGTGGAGTAGGCGTCCGCCTAAGGCCCCGCCATTTGGAACGAAGGCTTTTGCAACCCCCGGTCACGTCCTTTAGCAGAAGCAGTTCGTAAGGGGCCTCCTGATAACCAATGACCAATGGGTTTGCACGGGCCTCGGGTTCCGGGTTTCGTTTTCTGAGGACCCCGTATCTAAACAAGGGGGGCCCCTTGGCCAAGCAAAACTTCAAGCGATGTCACCACAAGAAAGTAAAGACAATGGTTTGAGACACGCGTGTGTAAGTTAATAGATACATTTAGATAAACCGATTAAATTCCTTTGTTCCTAAACGATCAACTACTACAAATCTGGTACAATTCGTCAGTTTTTGTAAACTCGACGCCGGAAATCAGGTGGACACGATCTATACAGATTTAAAGGCTGCTTTCTACTTGGTTTCTCACGACATACTCCTCGCGAAGCTTGAAAAGCTTGGAGTATCTTACATGGCTGTGAGATGGATACGCTCCTATCTGACTCAACGCACATACCGTGTAAAGCTGAAGAATAATTTCTCTCGCAGTGCATCTTCGTGCATCTCCGGTGTCCCACAGTCTGTATGTGAATGATGTGACAATTCTGTTGTCTAAATATGATGTTTTGTTGTTCGCTGATGACGTGAAACTATACGCAGCAGTGAAAGATGCACATGACTGCCGACGACTGCAACAAGCGTTGGATATTCTTCGTTCGTGGTGTCTTCGAAATGTTCTGTCCCTGTGTGTTGATAAATGTCGCGTAATTTTGTTCGCTAGTACCAGATATAACGTAATTTTTAACTACAAAATTGACAACCACACACTAGAACGCACCAGTTGCATTCGAGACTTGGGAATCCTGCTAGAGCACCGTCTTAGCTTTAGGCCTCATATAGAGTCGGTGATCTCAAGAGCAAAACCAAATGTTAGGCCTTAAATGACGAATTGCAAAAGAATTTCATGACCCTTTGACGATAAAAGCTCGCTATTGCTCCCTGGTGAGATCTGTCCTTGCATACGCTAGTATAGTCTGGAGTCCTTCCGCTCAAATATGGTCGGCGCGTGAAGAAACAATCCAACGCAAACTGACGCGATTTGGAGGGATGGAGACACTCGTCCATCGTATGAAGCTAGGTGTTTATTGTTAGGCATCCAACCATTATCTGTTCGTCGAAGAATTGCTCAATGTCTTTTGTGTAGCCGGCCTTCTTGACAACTCGATCGACGCTCCTAAAGTCTTAAGTTTGTTAACATTTTCGGCACCGGCAAGAACCCTTAGACCATGACAACTGCTACATGTTTTGCGTTATCGGACAAACTTCGGTCAAAGTGATCCTATTCATGTTATGTGTGTGGCGTTTGATGATGTGTCAGAAATATTCGATTTTAATGTTTCCAAGTCTGCATTTCGTGAGCGTCTGCGTATTTTTTAAAACTAAGATAATTTAAAGAAATTCATGTAGACTGTTGTCCGACGAATAACGTGAATAAATTAAATAAAATAAATTAAATTCATTTAGGGCAGATCTTCAAGCAACCAAACAGTCTAATGTTTCCAATTATGTTGAAGCCTATTTCTTTGTCGCTACTCCCTTGGGAGTGCTTTACGCGACATTGCTGAGACCCTTGAATTGATTTTACTTGTAGCTATGTAGTGATTCTTAACTAAGTAATGAGTTTGAACTTAATCCCTAACTACTAAATATTTTCTAAAAATCTTACTAGACAATCAAACATTAGTGTTTGCAGAAATCTAACAAGTACAAACTTATCCGGAAGCTTTTCAAACCGAATCGAGCAGACAGAACAACTGCACAACTGACTTTTAGCGCATTTTTAAACGTTTTAAATTTTCAAAATCCATTTTGTTCATTTACATACCCTTTTATGTTTAGCTTCAGATAAAAACACCTACGCACACAAGTGGAACGTACTTCAGTCAAAAAGTGTTTTGTTTTTTATATAGCTACCCCCAACGTTTACGTAGACAACCATTACCAATGGTTGGTGATTTATGAGCACCACAAGAAGGTGAGGCGTTGAGCTTTAAGCTTTAACATCCCCAAACCCTCCCGACCCGCCCACTTGTCTACCCAATAGACACACAAACACGCACATTTATAATACAAAAAAAACAGTGCAAATGATAAATTAACTACACGCCAAACGAACCCGCTTTTGACACACAGGATGAAGAAGCTTAGACAAGAGGGAGCGCACAAAAAAAAACAAAATTAAATAAAACGGAACGGATTTTGGGGGTCCACCAAACCAACGCCGGAATCGGAATCGAGCCGAGATCGAGAACAAAATCGAGCAACCTTCGGGGTCGATTAATCATCGCCTTAACTGGCGATTTAAGTACGAGATTTCAGTGACGAAATGGTAGAACGTGTTGGTGTTGGCTTTCGGCAATAGATGTTGGGACGTATAAATAAAATTGAGCTGAGTGTACCTTTTTTTTTATTGCTCGCTATACTCGCTGTTAGAATTTCTTCGAGCAATAATTATTTATTTAAGGTTTATTTTTGTATTTACTTGATAAGTGTATGATATGGAATTGTGTTTATGTTACAGTCGTTGCCGTCAAATTTTGGCCCTAAGTCACCGATTTTTGTCTCGTAATCTCCAATTTTTGACAGAGCGCATCAATTTTTGACAGAGAGTCAACAATTTTTGACAGAGCGCATCAATTTTTGACTCTAACGCACCAATTTTTGACTCTAACGCACCAATTTTTGACTCTAACGCACCAATTTTTGACTCTAAGTCTTCAAATATTGTCACATTACAGCAAATTTTATACTTTTGTATCGCAGATTGAAAAACTAATTTTCTTCAATTGTCCATAAACAACTATTGAAGTTTTCCTCTTTTTATTCGGAGTCAAAAATTGTTGACTTCCAGTCAAAAATTGATGCGCTCTGTCAAAAATTGGTACCTTCGAGTCAAAAATTGATGCGCACTGTCAAAAATTGGTTACTTAGAGTCAACATTTTGCGGCAACGACTATATTACATGCAGATTTATTTACTTTTTAATTTAGTTCTCATATAATATTACCACGGGCTACATGGAGCGCAAACATCAAGCGCAAACCCAAGCGTTTTGTCAAACTCATTTCTGGGTTTGGTTTAGTGATGGGAACTCCGGAGTGGATTCACGAATCCACTCCGAATCCGATAAAATTCCGGATACTCCGATTGAATCCGGGAACGGGGAATAATCGACTACGTGTCGCGCATGTTTTAAAAAGGAAAATGTTCTTCACATCACTACCCCCTCCCCCCCCGGAGTTGATCCGGCAACTCCTGGAGTCGGATGTTTACTCCGGTGTTTATTTCATTTTGCCCAACACTAGTTTGGTTGGTATAAACTTTGAGCGCAAACATGGGTTGACAGGTCTTCAAGCGCAAACATTTGTAAACAAACCATGCCTGTGCCGAACGAAAGATGTAAGCACCGATTATTACTGGTTTTATTAGCTTTTTAGCAAATATTTGATATTAAATCAATATTATTATTATGGAATCAAACTTTACAGGAATATAAATCAATTTAATAATAGTTGTGCTTTCACAATGCCTGGATGCAACTGAACAAATGACAGTGTTCAACCCACATGGTCATGCCATGTTGAACAGTCATGACTTCAGGAAAACCATGTTCCATTGTCAGCGCAAACCCGAGCGCAAATATATCGTGGCTACAAGAAACGCAAAATATTCAGTACATTTTGACACAACGCTTGGTTTTGCGCTTCATGTAGCCCGAGCTATTTATTTTATCATGTCTCCATTTTATCTAGCATCATTTAGCTTGTCGGTTTACTTTTTTTGTACTATTCTGTTTCAGATTTTCATTCTTTTTTGTTTAAAATTTAATTGTTTTTTTACAGCATATTGTTACGCGTTAAGCGTAACAAGTAAATTTTATTCCCAAACAATAACATATTATAAATGTTTAACAAAAATTAAAAAAAAACGATCAGGAGAAAGGTAAACGAGCCCGCCGCACTATAATCTCCATGGAAAAGACATTCGAATGCTTTTCTAAGATACAGGAAAATCGAACGCTCGCCGTTACGCTCGCTCTTTTTTTTTCAACCAAAACGGAAGCAAAACTGTCCAGCGCACAGTCCACAGAAAAACGAAAAATAAACGAAAAGCCGTTTCGACCTTATCGATGTGCCCAACCTTTTACCCTTACTCGGGCGGTGGTGGAGATACGAGACCGAAGGAGACGAAGGGCAGGTCGCCAAATCGCCTTAAAAAGCCGCGCGTAGGAGAGAAGTCCGGAGGGAAGTCTACCAAAGGTGCGGCTAAAACCTTTAAACCGGATTTACCGGCCCTAACGTTCGTCAACGTTGGTGGGTGCAAGGGCTGACCGAACTGGGAAAGGTTTGTTATGCTCGTTATGTTTGGTTGGCCCGCTGCCGTTACGCTGACGACATAACGCAACCGAAGGAGAAAAGGGAACGTAAGGGTCCACGATGCGAAGCTGGTAGGAAGGCCGTTTGGAAGGTGATTGAACATACGCTTGGACATACCTTTTACTGCACACTCGCCAGCGGTCCGACGTTCGTCGTTCAGCGTGACATTTCCTTCCAATTGGATCCAATTGAAAACATTTATTTTTTTTTTTCGTGAGGTTTTCCTCGTATTATTCAAAATTCTACCACGAACGTTCAGCATAACTAGGGAGGCTGTGTTTGAAACTGTAACGTGCGGACACAGCACCAAATTGGATTGTTTTCGCACCTACCGATGTATTCGAAGGTTTAAAAACTTCTCATTGTCGCGGGTCAGAATAAATAACATCGGAGTCCATCGGAGTTTGCATTGCTACGGATTCCTAGGATTCCTAGGAAGCTAGGTGATTGGTTTTCCACAAACACTTATTGAAGTACTAGCGTTTTGTTCAATAGCCGCTGATATCAATTCCTATAGCCTCAAAACCCAACATTAAACACTAATGCATTGCTTTTTCTATAATATTTTTGTTATTCAGCTTGTTTTACTTTATTTCTTTAAATGAAACAACCATTTTCTATTGCCTCATCGAGTAGCTTCGAGAAAAAGATTCGGGTGGACAACAGTCAAGACCTGCTGTTCAAATATGTGCCAGAAGGTGCCGTCACTACAAACCAGACACAAAGAGATACATTTTAAATATTTAACTCAAACATTTTTCGGCCCAATCTTAAAACCCTGCAAAGTTTAAGTTGTGCTCGGACATCAGGACGTCAGAACAAAGAAAAAGACAAGAATTTACAGACTATCTATAATCTTACTTTAAGTTATAAGGTGACCAGACACAAAGAGATACATTTTAAATATTTAACTCAAACATTTTTCGGCCCAATCTTAAAACCCTGCAAAGTTTAAGTTGTGCTCGGACATCAGGACGTCAGAACAAAGAAAAAGACAAGAATTTACAGACTATCTATAATCTTACTTTAAGTTATAAGGTGATGAGACCATTTTATTCCAACTCCAGTTTTCTGTAACTATTTAGGTTCTTCTTGAGCTTTGGTGGATTTTACGAAGAATTATTACCGGGCGGCCCGGTGGTGTATCCGATAGCGGCGCCGGTCTTCACACGGCAGGACCGGGGTTCGAATCCCGGCGGGCCGCCTTCCCGTACGCAGGACTGACTATCCAGCTACGGGTATAACTAAGTCACAGAAAGCTAGCAATTGCTAGCAGGCCAAGACCTATAGAGGTTGTAGTGCCAGAGAAGAAGAAGATTTTTTTTGAGTATGAACAATATTTAGACCAATTAAGGTTAAGGTAAATTCAACGTATTGATTGATAACATCTCAAAGTTTGACAAACATTTCATTTCTTCCACAAGCCCCAAGGACATTTTAAATTTAAATTAAATTATCTACCCTTAGTTTAGTAACTGGTTTTACTTACAGCAAAACTGATAGAGATTTCGGAGCGGCCCGGTGGTAGTTGCGACAACGGCCCCGGTCTTCACACGGCAGGACCGTGGTTCAAGTCTCATCTGGGCCGTTCCCCCATAGTGAGGACTGACTATCCAACCTTGTGGTAACAATAAGTCTAGTAAGCCAGAAATGGCAGGCATGACCTAAGAGGTCGTTAGGCCAAGAAAGAAGAAGAAATAGAGATTTCATGACACTTGAAAAGAAAAAGAAATTTTATCTCGAGCTTTGCTCGAACATTTTTTTAATTTGTTGATGAATTGTTTCTGTTTCGTCTGGAGGTCATTTTATAACAAAGTTTGATTATTATTTTCTATTATATGTCAAAGATTTAGGTCATTGTGATTTTGAAATCTAGTTTTTTCATTCTTTTATTATAATTTGACCTGTTCCAACTTCTTTCAAAAAGTCCTGATCTAATGAAAATAAAATTTTAATGAGAAACTTGTGCATTGTGGAGAAAAAGGATTTAAAAATGTGGTCTACAAAAATTGAAAATGGTTTCATGGTATTTTATACATCCAGAGAGCTACACTTTTATTCAGTATATCTCACTATTTTATTTAGGGGCTGCTCTAGCAATTGTCGTTAACGACAAACGACAAAAACAAACGTATCGGGCTGCATTGAGGTGCTCTAGCACAAGCTGTCAAACATCAACGAACATTTGTCGTAATACAAATCGGTTTGTATTTGTTCGCAGACACACCTTCACGCTAGCAATCTTGGTAAAAAACATTGCTTCGATTGTCAAACATATGCGTTCTAGCCGACCGGTACGGAAAAATCGTTGCTTTGAATTAGAGATGAGAATACTCACTCTTTTCAGTGTTTTAAATCAGAGTAAAAGAGTAACTATAACGATTTAAATCCCTAACTCACTCTTTAAAGATTCATTAAAAAATAATTTTCTAAACAAAATTTAATAACCTGTTTATAATCACTCTCTGTTCCGATTTCTAACTCACTCTTTGCGGTTTATACTCACTCACTCACTCACTATTATTTCATATTATGATTACTCTTTTTGGTTTCGGCTCACTCTTTTCATATTATAAATACTCTTTTCGGTTTTAACTCACTCTTTTCATATTATAATTACTTTTTTCGGCTTTTGCTCACTCTTTTCATATTGGAAAAGAGTAATTACAATATGAAAAGAATGAGTGAGTGAGTATAAACCGATAAGAGTGAATTAGAAGTCGGCACAGAGAGTGAGTGAGTAAGTATAAAGAGTAAGTAAGTTACAAGAGTAGAATAAACACTTCGTGCGGATTTGTAACCATACTTTCACTTGCGTTATTTAACTCACTCACTCACTCTTACTCAGTGTACACATCTCTACTTTGAATAATTTTGATTCAATGGGACTTTGGGACAATTTTATGAAGAAGAAAAAAAGAAAACATAGTAATGAAATTAAATAAAATCGTAAAAGATGTAAAATCATGTGATTGTTTACATTTATCTTCTTCTTCAACATCTTCATATTCATGTTACATGTTCCGAGCTTGTCCTTTGACAGCTTGACCAACAGCTATGTGTGGCCAACAAATGCTAGAGCACTTCTAAGACATGTCATTGTCGTTTGTCGTAAACGACATTTGCTAGAGCAGCCCCTTAGTCATTTGACTTCTTGCGAAATTTGTAAAAGACGCCAAATAAAGAAAAAGTTTAATATTAAAATCGTCAACATCTTATGTTAACGTGGTTAACGTTAAGCATCTTGCACGAAATGCTTAGTTTTTGGTCAATAATTGATCTACTTACGATTTTCGTTCTTTTTTTTTTGTCTTCAATTTAAAGCTTCACCCTTACAATATTTAGTCGTCGAATTTCCATGTTTTCCAATCAATCCAAAAAACCCCCAATCCTCTGGTGACGTTTTGGTTTTCTTTTTTTTTCTTTCTCTCTTACTCTCTTTCATTCTTCCATTAAAAACACTCAATCCATAGATCTAGTTACCAAGAACGAATTATTTCGATTGATTTTGTTCGGGTTACGGTGACCCACCAACACAATCGATACCGGATCCCTTACACCAAGCACAGCCTCGGCTAACAGTCCCCATTCGGCTGATGATAGAGTGTTTATTGGTACTGATTTCCGACACATCCCTGCTGAGGAAGGGAAACCTTTCTTTGTTGTTCAATGTGCCAACGAGTGTTTGGCACGTGACGAGCGGCATATTGCAATAAAATGTTACAGCAAAACACTAAACTAGCGCGAGAAAAAAGAGGAAAACCGACACAGCTCGATCTTAAGGATGGCAAATGCCAACACTTGGGTAAATCGGCAGCACTGGAATGGGCCGAATGAGTGTTTGTTTACAATTTTACGCTCGAGTAGCTTTGCAGCTGTGCAGCTTGGGGAACAGGGATACAGGCGAAAGTGATGCCGGTTTGTGGTTGTGTGGCGCGATAGAGGTGATTTAATTTTGCACTCATACATTGTAGGAAAGCCTGCGCTTTGAAGCGGTGGCTAGACTAAAGTTGAGGCAAGCGCGATCTTTTTTTTTTATGAGCGAACTGTCAAATTTCGCGCTCCTGATTTCGCGCTCCGATCCTGCATTGCAGGAAAAATGAAGCGTTCGCGCATTGATCGCGCTTGCCTCAACTTTAGTCTAGCCACCGCTTGAGTCTCCCATGGGATGGGAGCAACTGTCAGATTTATCGAAATGTTTGATACATATTAAACCTCGTTTGAGCGGTATTCAGTTAGATTTAATTTGCTTAATAGTAATTATTATTAGTGTTAGATTTGTAATACTCTGTAACCAACTATAAGTATTTCTTATGGTTGATAGAAGACATTTTTCCTGCACTTTTTTAAATTTAAATTTGAAGTTCTTCGATGAAAACATATTTTTTACTTTTTAATTTATTTTTTTTTTTATAATTATGTTGCGTCACAGCTAATCACTTTTCCGGACATACTAGTTATCCGAACCATCCAATCAGTAACAACACATTGCAAAAAACGTGTTGCGAGTGGACCACAGACATTTTTCCACCCTATTTTCCACACTACAAAATCACATCACATCACTACGTGCACACATCATTCACTCTTAATGCGCCGTCGACGAGTCATCGATGAAGACCGGCTTATGACCTTTAGGCACGCGTTTCGATGTTATCGCTCCCCCCCCCTCCCCCCAACTCCTTCCCGAACGCATCAATTTTCCAAACGGTGAATGGAAACACCGCGCAAGGACACAAACAGTGTCCACACGCACTTTCGCGCTCTGCAGGACGCGCCGTTTGACGCGGGCGAAACGGGTGACAAGTGCAATACGTCACGGGAGTTGTCCCACTTCTAGTTGCTCGCCTTAATTGAGTAATCGGTTTCGCGACTAGTAACATTTGCAATCATCCTTTTGCTTGGCTTACCTGGTGTTCTGATGCCGGTTTACGGTCCTTCTTACTGATGTCGTTGTCTTGCTTCGTTGTTCAGCGTGGCACAACCATCATCAACAGCCCACGCAAATCCACCCCTCCAATCGTAACCGTGTATATGTGTTGCGAATTTCGGTATTCCGTTTTTGCTCTGGCCCACGCACGGACCCTCACAGCGGTCGGGTTGATCGGGTAAGGACGGTTTCGGTGAGTGTCGGTGTTCTGAGGTCTGATTTCTGCACATACACTACACTGTGTTGGTGACATTCGCCATCCACGATAGTGAAGCGGTTTTGGGAACAATTTCGGATTTTCGTATACTGCCGCCACCACTTAACTGCGGTGATCGATTGAAATGCTGTCGCCACGGTAAAATGGTGGTCCACCCTCCGCGTTTGCCCTAGCACTCACGCACGCACGTACACACCAGAGTACACCCACACTGCGGTTGAAGGTTTCCTTTCCCTTCTGCCCTACTGCTCCCCCCAAAATCACCGGTTGTTGGCACTTTGGAATTATTCGAAAACTTTAGTCACCAATTTGTTGCGCACTTGTGTTTCGCACTGTAATAAAATCAAACTTCCTTCCGATACGAGCACAGTAACACAGGCACACATGCACTGCAGGAGAGACACACACACACGCATAGACGTACGGCACACACGTTTGGTTAGTAAATTTTTCGGCTGTTTCGTATTCTAAGCCACTACGCACGCCACTACTACCTTCACACAGAGCGCAGTGGAGCACCAGAACGGAAGGCACACCGGGTACACGGTCCCGGTGTCTGTCAACAACAAAAAGGCGGTTGACGCGCGTGATGCTTCTGCTGGGTACGTAGCAGCACCCGCGTACACACCCGTCAAAACACAGCAGTGTATCCACGCTAAGAAAATACACAACCGACGACGTCCACTGTCGGTGAGCGGCCGAATGGTAATGGGTTCGGTCGGTGTTCGGCTGAAGCCTCAGAGCGTCTCCGTAATCGAAAAGCGACAGACAGTACCTGGGGAGAAAAAGAATGCGAAACAGCATTCAGACACACACACA
>KZ062019.1:203245-229929 GCA_002091835.1 Anopheles maculatus
CACAGACATTTTTCCACCCTATTTTCCACACTACAAAATCACATCACATCACTACGTGCACACATCATTCACTCTTAATGCGCCGTCGACGAGTCATCGATGAAGACCGGCTTATGACCTTTAGGCACGCGTTTCGATTTTATCGCTCCTTCGCCCCCCTTCCCCCCAACCCCTTTCCGAACGCATCAATTTTCCAAACGGTGAATGGAAACACCGCGCAAGGACACAAACAGTGTCCACACGCACTTTCGCGCTCTGCAGGACGCGCCGTTTGACGCGGGTGAAACGGGTGACAAGTGCAATACGTCACGGGAGTTGTCCCACTTCTAGTTGCTCGCCTTAATTGAGTAATCGGTTTCGCGACTAGTAACATTTGCAATCATCCTTTTGCTTGGCTTACCTGGTGTTCTGATGCCGGTTTACGGTCCTTCTTACTGATGTCGTTGTCTTGCTTCGTTGTTCAGCGTGGCACAACCATCATCAACAGCCCACGCAAATCCACCCCTCCAATCGTAACCGTGTATATGTGTTGCGAATTTCGGTATTCCGTTTTTGCTCTGGCCCACGCACGGACCCTCACAGCGGTCGGGTTGATCGGGTAAGGACGGTTTCGGTGAGTGTCGGTGTTCTGAGGTCTGATTTCTGCACATACACTACACTGTGTTGGTGACATTCGCCATCCACGATAGTGAAGCGGTTTTGGGAACAATTTCGGATTTTCGTACACTGCCGCCACCACTTAACTGCGGTGATCGATTGAATGCTGTCGCCACGGTAAAATGGTGGTCCACCCTCCGCGTTTGCCCTGGCACTCACGCACGCACGTACACACCAGAGTACACCCACACTGCGGTTGAAGGTTTCCTTTCCCTTCTGCCCTACTGCTCCCCCCAAATCACCGGCTGTTGGCACTTTGGAATTATTCGAAAACTTTAGTCACCAATTTGTTGCGCACTTGTGTTTCGCACTGTAATAAAATCAAACTTCCTTCCGATACGAGCACAGTAACACAGGCACACATGCACTGCGGGAGAGACACACACACGCACACACGCATAGACGTACGGCACACACGTTTGGTTAGTAAATTTTTCGGCTGTTTCGTATTCTAAGCCACTACGCACGCCACTACTACCTTCACACAGAGCGCAGTGGAGCACCAGAACGGAAGGCACACCGGGTACACGGTCCCGGTGTCTGTCAACAACAAAAAGGCGGTTGACGCGCGTGATGCTTCTGCTGGGTACGTAGCAGCACCCGCGTACACACCCGTCAAAACACAGCAGTGTATCCACGCTAAGAAAATACACAACCGACGACGTCCACTGTCGGTGAGCGGCCGAATGGTAATGGGTTCGGTCGGTGTTCGGCTGAAGCCTCAGAGCGTCTCCGTAATCGAAAAGCGACAGACAGTACCTGGGGAGAAAAAGAATGCGAAACAGCATTCAGACACACACACAAACACGAGCGATCGTTCGTTTGGCGCTCTTTGTCTCTCGCACGCACCTTTAAATCCCCCCCCAATTCCAGTGTAAAAAGCTCAGCCTCCACACGATTTGATGAGGGAGCATTAGCACCCACACACACTATCCTCTATCTCTCTCTCTCTCACACACATACTGTCTCATAGTCTATCTTAAGACCCCTCAACGCAAAAGCTTCTCTTCTTGCTTTAAAGAGAGAGTGTGTGCTTTAAACCTCGCTCACGATCGCAAGTGGTCGTCGTCGTGTTGCTGTGCACACAGTTGACTCCTCTCGTACTCTCCAGCTCTGTTGTATTTTTTGGTCTCATGTAAACACTTGCGTAATTGTGTTTCTCGCTAAAGTGGAAGCTGATTCTCGACCTAACACCAAACGCATCCGAGAGCACCGCGCTAAGGACGAAACCGTACGGCAATCTCGCTCAGGGATGAGGGTTGAGTGCAGAAAAATAAATCACAGCCGTGATCGTGATCGCGACTGAGCTCGGGGGAACATAGCGCTCTAGTGAGTGAAAGAAACGCTGGGGAAAACGAGAAAAAAGCTTTCCATTTGGAGCTTCATTTCCTGTCTTTACTGTTCCCTAAGGTACCTTATCCACTATATCGGCACTACTCTTAAGATGATGCGCAGTAGGTTTAGATGTGTTGATCATTTGTTACACCTTACAAAATTAGTAAATTACACCTTACAAAAGTACATTTAAAGTAAATTAAAAAAAATCTTTCTTATCTTATTTATCTTGTTCAAGATTACCTACAATCATTTTTTTTTACCTCAAATTTCGCATCTTTTGTTTTGTTAAGCTAAACTGTACAGATTCATCCATTTTTAGCTGATTTCACTGACACTGTTTACGGGAGCGGCTTTCCTTGCAAAACTGATCTCAGCACGAACCAAGCGCGGAACACCTAATGACGATTTTTATCGACTTTTTGGTCGCCGTTTCCCGTTTCCTGCTTTATAGTACAGTCCAGTTTTCCAGACCTTGCCAGATGAACGGTCTGCACTTTTCCTATCTTCCTTCAGTATAAACGATCGTGCGCCCTAATCTACACGATGGGAGTGTGCGAGCGAGACCTCAAAACCCGATCGTCAAAGAACATGACCCACTCGTGACCCCTTCGGCCCCTGTTTACTTCCCGTACTTCAATATCCACACGCTCTGGTGGCCGGCCATCCGCTTCTTGCCAGATCATAGCAGCAACTCGTACCCCAATCGCTCTCTGACTCTCTCGCTATCTCTGAAGCTCCATTTTCCTCAACCTTGGAACCTAAATTCATCACGATTGAACCGATGAACTTGGGAGGGTGTCGTCCGCTTGTGGTAAGCAGAAGATAAACACAGCAACCAACCCAGCCCATACCAAGGAAGGCTGGGTCTCCCCGTTTTCTAGCGATGAAGCGGGGAAGACGCCTGTGAGGGAAAGGATCCGTTACCTTGCAGCAACCATCAAGATAAACCGCCAAACAATGACGACTGAAGGAGCGAAGCTTTTGCCACCCCCCCCCAAACATGAACCCCGCTGCGGTACTGTAGTTTGAAAGGAAACTGCTACAACCGCGACACAATGTACTGTTTTTTCCAACAGTTTCTACTAGAGTTGGGTAAATCTGATTTAGATTCATGAATCTGAATGAATCTTTGAACTGAATTGAATGACTCTAAATCTCTATTATAAAGATTCATGATCCCCAAAGATTCATGAATCTCCAAAGATTCATGAATCCTTAAATATCCCCTCGTTCCAAATCCAAGAGGGCCCCGCAAGAAGGCTTTTGCACAACCCTCCCCTACCGACCCCCCGCGCTCACGTCCTTTGATACAAGCATCTTGTAAGGGACCTTCTGATTACCTCGGGTACCGGGCCACCTTTTGAAGAGGGCCACTGCGTTGAATATATGAGGATTCATGAATCTTTGGGGATTCATGAATCTTTTTGGAGTCGACTCATGAATTGAATGACTCTTTTGATAAGATTCATTAAGCACATGGGTAAATCTGATTCAGATTCATGAATCTGAATGAATCTTTGAACTGAATTGAATGACTCTAAATCTCTATTATAAAGATTCATGATCCCCAAAGATTCATGAATCTCCAAAGATTCATGAATCCTTAAATATCCCCTCGTTCCAAATCCAAGAGGGCCCCGCAAGAAGGCTTTTGCACAACCCTCCCCTACCGACCCCCCGCGCTCACGTCCTTTGATACAAGCATCTTGTAAGGGACCTTCTGATTACCTCGGGTACCGGGCCACCTTTTGAAGAGGGCCACTGCGTTGAATATATGAGGATTCATGAATCTTTGGGGATTCATGAATCTTTTTGGAGTCGACTCATGAATTGAATGACTCTTTTGATAAGATTCATTAAGCACAACACTAGTTTCTACGTTTCGCTGGTCAGCGCTCGTTGCATGCGGAATATTTAGCATTTAGGAACGTGCTGCATTCTACGGTAGAGAAGAGACTTGGGTGTAACTACATCAATTTAAAATCATTTTTTTTAATTGCAGTTAACCTTAGAAAATACTTTCAGCCATGGAAAAAATCCTGCATAAACATAAAACGTTCGGATCAGTGGTGGATCGACCAGGCAGAGGCAGGAAACCCAAGACGGGTTCTAAAACAGACACCAGAATTATGCGAGAGGTGAAAAAGAAACCAAAGTTCGCGAGATCCAGGAAACCCTACGGCTCCCGATTTCTGTCAGTACTAGTCGTCGCCGGATCAAAACCCATGGATTCAACAATAAACTTGCAAGGAAACATCCCTTTATAAGCGAAGTCAATAAAGCCAAAAGGCTAAAATTTGCAAAAGAATATGTGGATATGGCAATAGAGTTTTGGAAAACAGTTCTTTGGACAGAAGAATCCAAATTCGAACTGTTCAATCGCAAACGTCGGATTCGTGTGTGGTGCAGAGCGGGTGAGGATCTGCAAGACCGCAACATACAAGGCACGGTGTGGAGGTGTTTTTCGTGGGCAGGATATCAGCATTCTGCAAGCAAATCTGGAAGCGTCTCTCATCAACACGGACTTTGATGAGAAGTTCATCTTCCAGCAGGATAATGACCCAAAACACACTGCACACACAAAACGAATTCCTTCTTCCGTTCATACAGGATTAAACCACTAGAATGGCCTCCCCAAAAGCCTAGACCTCAACCCCATCGAGAATTTGTGGGCGATTCTCGATGCGAGGACTGATAAAACTAATGTGCAAAGTAAAGAAAGGTTTCTTTAGATTTTAGAGCTCTTGAAAACGCCTGGGAAAACCTCGACTAAAAACATTTAAAAAAATTAAGTGGAAAGTACGCCGAAGCGCCTACAGCAGGTTCTGAAGGCTAAGGGAGGTCATATAAAATATTAGTTAGCTATTTTATTTGCAAAATAAATATATTTTCTAAGCTAAAATAAGGTGGGCACTTTATTTTGAAACATTCTTTGGTAAGTGGTAAAAGTCGATTATTATAACAAATAGATAGTGAATCTGTTAGAGCATGTAAAGAGCAAGATGTAAAAAAAAATTGCAATGTTTTCGCTTAGTTTTTCGCTAAATAACGGCAAAATTTTAAAATATGAAGAGGTGGGCACTTTATTTCGACAACCACTGTATGTAAAAAAATATTGTTAAATATTACAGACACACAGGTCAGGAATCAGACAAAACATGAAAATGCTCGCCAAACGCACAATTTTCCATTCCATCGTAAATGATGGTACCGACAAACGCAGCAGCAGCTGACAGAATAATTGAAACCATTCTCAGACACTGTTCAGAAAAAGCAAACCAGAAAGCATCGAAAACGGCTTGTAAACAATCTCACGCAAATTGTCCTACCATGTGGAGACGAGCTACATTTTATCGCTGACGATCGAATCCAATCAACATGGTGGCGATTTCCCGTAAACACATGAACAGTTCCTTAACACTAGAACCGCCGGACTTTTCAACCTTACTAGAACCGCCATATGGGACAATTTGGTCCCATTAGTTATATATGCATAATTAGACATGTTTATTATTGCTTAAGGGTTTCTTGTGGTTAAATTATCAATGTACATCATAACTAGGTATAACAAAGCTTTATCAACAACTTAAGATCATAGCAACTGTATACCAAGGATATCAAGGCAAGTTTTCTCTACATTAATGTAAAATTACAGGCCTTTTAGTGGTATTCGCTTATAATTAGTTCTTAGAGAGTTAAACGACAGTAAATTTAGGCTTATAGCTACAAATTGTTTAAACAATCAAGCGATAAGTAGGAGTTTTAAACAAGTTTTTTGATCTAAGTTGTTTGGGTCTACGCGGGCGTCTGTGACTCCCTTTCAAAACATTTCAAAAATTCGATGGCAATACAGCTCTAAATGGCCAAAAGAAGATGACAAACCATTTTCAAAGGTTAAAGGAACAAATAGATCAATTATTTCAACTATCTATAACACAACTTTAGGTTTCTTGACATCAGGACAACATATTACATTGCAGAACCTGGCTCACATCAGAAGCCTTTAGTTTGCAATACTCTTCTTGCTTCAATTTCAGTGCACCTTCCAATTCGACATAGAATATCAATTATTAGACGCGTTGACAGCAAGGACACCAGCCATCGCAACGTAATTTGCCTATGGGACAAAAAAGTCCCATCGGCGGTTCTAGTGTTAAAGCATATCCTTTTGCTGTGGCGCACATAAGAACAAGAGTCCAATAAACATATCCAAACTCTTTACCCTACCCTACCCGTATCGTTTAGTTGTATTTGTTAGTTTTGCTACCCTCTTTTTAACAGCTTCCTGTAACGCAACGCCACAGATCGTAAAAGCACGTAACTTAAGCAGCAGGAAGTACGATTTTTCTTCTCAGCAAAACAGTCTTTACGCAAAACACGAGCATTTCGTTTTGGGCCAACGAACGACTAACGGAGGTAAAGCCGGCTGCGGTACGGTACAATTTGGAGGAAAATCATAAATTCCGGCTAGCTGCAGCAAAACTGCAACCGAACGGTTGCAACGGAACCGAACGGGAAAAGCAAGCGGGCGGTTGCGAAGATTTAAAGCCATTAAGCGAATGCTCTGCGCGTAAATCCAGTAGCGTTGGCTTTTAGCGTATCGATCGAGCGGATGAGATACTCCCAAACGTTCACATATCGATAAAAAAAACACTCGTTTCGAGTTTCCGTATTTGCGGTACGAGCTCGAGATGTTAAGGAAAAAGTTCCACACAGCAACGCAAGGGGGTTCGTCGCTTTTGGCGAAGAGTCTTTCGATTGAACGAAATATTCTCACATACTATCGGCTTTGCATTCTGTGTTATTGATTGTTGCTTTTTTACCCAATTTTCTTCATGGTTAGGGAAAGGAGAATGGTATCGGTACCGTTGCTCGGGTACCATAATTGGGAGCACGAGTGTCCCACGGGGGTGTGTGTGTGTGTGTGTGTGTGGTTATGTTATGTAGTCCCTTGTTCGATGGAGCTTTTGACAAATTTTCAACACCCTCTTCACTTCCTATCGATCGGCTGTCATCTCCCGTGTGGTCAGTGTATCGGAAATCAACGGGGCTGTTTCCTTCGTGTCTCCCCCTACAATTCGCGTCACCCGGTCTCCCCTTCCCGTCCCATTCTGACGGGGTTTTTTTTTTTGCACAAGAACGCTACGCGATAACCTTTGCCGGGTGTTTTTTGTTTTTTTTCGCTTTTAATGTACAGCAAAAAAACAGGCAACACAGAAGCTTTCCATGCGTCCAGTACTGCGATTCTAAGCGAAGCCGGAAAGTAGCCGGCAGAAAGCGTGAGACCAACCGCCACGGAACGGAATCTAAATGTATAAGATACACTAACTAATGACAGTGCGCGGGCCCCTTACAGTTTTCGATCGATCGATCGATTGATCGGAATCGTTTCGGGTGGATGAAACGAAGCGGCCCACCAACATTTGTACCGTTCCCTTCTCTTTCGCTGGCTCGCCCCCCCCCCCTTCCACTTCCCGTTGTTGACGTGGGTGATAAACATCAGAGGAGAAAGATCAGAGAGAAAGGTTAAAGGCTTATGGGTTGGCAGTAGAGATGTGCACACTGAGTAAGAGTGAGTGAGTGAGTTTAATCTAGAAAAGGAGTTTATAGTTTCAACTCAGCATAAAGAGTTTTTATGACTCTCACTCTCTGCGCTGCCTAGTGACTCACTCACTCCTTTTGGCTTCAAACTCGCTCTTACTGCGCCGCAGAGGGAGAGAGTAAGTTTGAAGCCAAAAGGAGTGAGTCACTAGTCGAAGTAGAGGGTGAGAGTGAGTTTGATGCCAAAAGGAGTGAGTGAGTGAGTTTGAAGCCAAAAGGAGTGAGTCACTAGTCGAAGTAGAGGGCGAGAGTGAGTTTGAAGTCAAAAGGAGTGAGTCACTAGACGACGCAGAGAATAAGAGTGAGTTTGAAGCCAAAAGGAGTGAGTCACTAGTCGAAGTAGAGGGTGAAATTAATCTTGATGCCAAGAAGAGTGAGAGAGTGAGTTTGAAGCCAAAAGGAGTGAGTCACTAGTCGAAGTAGAGGGTGAGAGTGAGTTTGAAGTCAAAAGGAGTGAGTGAGTGAGTTTGAAGCCAAAAGGAGTGAGTCACTAGACGACGCAGAGAGTAAGAGTGTGTTTGAAGCCAAAAGGAGTGAGTCACTAGTCGGCGCAGAGAGTGAGAGTGAGTTGAAAAGTCGAAAGTAGTTAAAGGATTAGTTTAGAGTAAATTTTCTTCATGAATCTTTAAAGAGTGAGTCACAGACTCAAATCCTTATAACCACTCACTCACTCTGTTTCAACTCTTTGAAAAGAGTGATTTTTCTCATCTCTAGTTGGAGGCAGCAACAAAAAAACACCCAGAACTTACCGGCTGGGAATCATAAGATCGAAAAGACAAAGGGGAGAGGGGAATTGAAAAGAGAGAGAGAGAGAAAGAAAGAACAACAGTCTAACGGTGCCATTTTTTTTTTGGAGGCTGCCGGATGCGACCCACTGTTATCCCGCTTCTACGACCCTCTGCCTGGCAGGATGGGTTGAAATGAGGAGCGAGGCGAACCTGATGACCCCCACAGGGCATCTTGTTGATGCTCATCGTTGGCCTGGAAGCGGATGATTTAGGCTGGAGGTATTGCTACTTCGCCCGTTTATGGCTCTAACAGAAGCAGCCGTGTTGTGCCATTCGCGATAGATCGACACAGTTGGCAATAATGGGCTTCGTCTGTCACAGACCTTAAATAGTTAAATAGCCTAATAAAACGTAACATTTGCTGGTTGCTGTTTAAAAAGATATTACAAATGAACAATTTGATCTACAGTCAACATAACGTGGAAGTTGCAAACGATGCAAACGATGCAAACAGCAACAGCAAACCCCACTAACATGCCATAGTTCAGCGCCATATTGTGCCCGTACCGGATTGTACCGCGCAATGCAATCAGCACACCGGAGGTCAATGCATTGCCCGCGTGACGTCTGGTCGCGCTCTCTGTGCAACAACCTCGCCACCCCGTCCCGGCAAACGGAAATGGACGGAGTGACGACTATGAGACGACTGCCAAGGAGCAACGAAACACAGAACAGGGATACCGAACGCACGCGCCATCCTGCTCACGATCGAATATCGCGCGATCGGTTTCAGCGTTGGCCGAGGCAAGGAACGGTTCGGGCGGTATGGAAGGGTAGCTGTCAAAGTGTGGAGGGTGCGGTAGGAGAAGGAAAGCGGAGGTGAATGAGTTTTGCTGGAGCTGAGGGCTGTTTTGCGCGAAGCAAATTGCATTCTTGCATGCGCCTCCAACTACAACGCAAACGCAACCACGCACACCGCGGGACACGTCACCGTCTGGCAGAAAAAAAGCACAGAAGAAGCGGAAAACAAAAATAAATAGAAATGCATTATAGATGCATACGCACGCTTTCTTGTTCTTTTGCATCTGTTTGATGGTTTTTTTGGTTTTGTTTTGCACCAAAGCGTAGAGCACTTCGCACAATTTTATTTATTTGTATACTATTTTTGTTTCATAAGTTGCGTTTGCCCTTTTGGCGTTTTATTTTGCACAGTTTTATTTGTCTATTATCGCTGTTACACTCTTTTGCCTGCTCATATATATATATATACATTTGTTCGGCGTGTCATTCTACACGTGAAGGCGCTAATGGATCGATGCTTTAGTTGCATTCACGTTCAGAATGCTACCGTTTTGTGTATTCACGTACACCATATTTACCTATCGTAATGAGAACCTGCTTTCTGGCTACTTAGCCATCAGATGGCCTACATGATCTGGTAGATCTTTCCGCCAGGAAGAGGTAAGATCTGCTAATGGGTGGGCAAGTTTGCTCGCACTAAACAATGTCACACGCGTCTGCTAATAGAGAAAGAAATGAGCGAACCGAGCACGAGCCATACACCGAGCGGCTTCCGTTTGAGTCTGGTCGAATGTTCGATGTTGTTTGCTGTTCATTCCTTCACATGGTAAGTGACTTTAGAACTTTACCTTTACAAGCAGCTGCATTGTATAGGTGATGGTATGGCTTACCATTGTAGCGACCTTAATTTGGCCGTAACGGTTGGAGCAAATTGAGAAGCGGCTACTTAGAAAGCGGCTACTTTTACGGCGGCTAAACGATAGTCACAGGAGGAGCCGAATAGATAACGAGTCCCGAAGCGAACGAGAGGAGGATTTTCAGGATGATCGATGATCGGAGGAAGAATCGGGCTTTTCTTGCGGATGTAGGGAATTAGACTAATGTAAAGTGAATATTAGCACGAAATCTAATATTAGTTGTTTCACCATCAATGCCTTTTAATTCCATTGACTAGCAGAAGAAGATGTACTATACTACAATTTGCAAGAACATGGATCAATGCAATGATGTAACATATGGCATGGTGAAAATGTTGAACGGACTTATTTTAAAGATATCCTGGATCATATGCTACAGATACCGGAAATTTATCAAGATACGTCAGATACCTCAGTGAGCTAATAACTGGTACGAATGGAAGTAGGAAAAGATTATCAGAAGACTTATCAACGCAAAGAGCTCGTCTAGAATCTTGGCGAGACTTAAAAGACTTGTTAGAATGATAACCACTAAGAAGCTCTTAGTTGTACAACTAAGTCTTAGTTGTTAGTTGTTACTAATAACCGCGAGAGGGCGATGAGTTTGCCTCTTCGCTTATTGGTCTGGCGAAATTCGGGAATGGAAAAGTCAAGCATCATGTTCTTGAGATCCGTCCAAAGCCACACTCAAGATGTGGACATCATTGATTTAAACCCGTAAAACTTTTTGTAGAAGATTATCTTGTCGAAAATCTCAATCAATCAACCTTTCAAAGAAAAACCAACTTACAGAGAGGTGATGACGTTGTCCACAATATCATTTATCTTCCGTTATAAGTTTGCAACAGCAACAATAAAGATATTGAGATAAGCGACAGGATGTTTGCAGCCATTCGATCAGCCTACAGCTTGTCACGACAGCTAGGACTGTACATTTATAGTCCCAGTCAGTACACACATCACAGCTCTGCGACATGGACTCTATCCAAAACTGAATGAAACCTTCTTTTTCGTGTTCGAGATACAGAAGGACATTTATAGTACCAGTATTCACACATACCTCGAGGACATAGATTATGGTGAAAGCTGACAAAAATTCAAAGAAAAACCAACTTACAGAGAGGTGATGACGTTGTCCACAATATCATTTATCTTCCGTTATAAGTTTGCAACAGCAACAATAAAGATATTGAGATAAGCGACAGGATGTTTGCAGCCATTCGATCAGCCTACAGCTTGTCACGACAGCTAGGACTGTACATTTATAGTCCCAGTCAGTACACACATCACAGCTCTGCGACATGGACTCTATCCAAAACTGAATGAAACCTTCTTTTTCGTGTTCGAGATACAGAAGGACATTTATAGTACCAGTATTCACACATACCTCGAGGACATAGATTATGGTGAAAGCTGACAAAAATCTCTTATTGGTTTTGCGTGTGGAAGATGCGCTTCAGAAAAATACGGCGATCTCACCAGCGAATTAGACTAGCCTAGCTCCGGTAGGCTGGTATTGTCAAGAGAATGGTACCAGAAGACCCGATCTGTAAAGTATTTTATGTCATTCACGTTAGCAGAGGAACGGTGGTAGGGTTAAGTGGAGATAGAGTTATGTTGTTGTTGCGTCTACCAGAAAGATGAGGTATTATATCAGAAGACTACGGCAACAGCCAAAAAGAGACATTAGCAAGAAACGACGTAACCTGAATGATTACTGAACAGATTTATAGCAATATTTATACAAATACTCATCTAACTATCGAGCTGAATTTCTATACAATAATTGTGTTTGGTTTGAGATACTGATCTTGCTAGGATATATTTATGCAAATATATTAATGATCCCCCTCTGTAAGGTGATATTTGCCTGGCTTGTAATATTTTTTTTAATGTTTTTTTTTTCAATAATAAAGACATTCTTATACCATTTTACTCCAGTTTTGAGTACCGCAATCCGATATGAAGTACCTTAATATCATAACTCATTTCTCACCATTAACTACACAGAACGCACAGTAAGCGATATAATACGGCGCTCCATAACAGGCGCATACGGCACTGCAATTGGTCGACGCTGAAATACGCACTGTAGACCAACCAAGAACGGTGAACCCAAGTAAGCTGGCTCGTAAAGCGACAACTCGATGACCTCCACTCGAAGACCACCCGAGCAGCGGACCATATTCTACCCGGACTGGTACAAGCGTCCGGGCGGGAATCAGTTGCACGCCTCCAGCAGCATCGCGGTTACGATATGAGCGCCATAAAACGTAAAGCTCACACTTAAAGCATCGGTTTTACGAGCTTGCGGGGTTACAAATCGCACCAGTAATGTTACGCGTAAGATTCTGCGGCCCGGAGGTGTTGCTGTCGGGATCTGCGGGATGCTGGTTTGCCAATGTACTGACAACAGTGATTCAGTTCTGCAGTGCTCTACTGATGAATGGTTTGATGAGATGCGTTCTTATAGGCAAGGTTTGCTTGAGATATTTGCATTCGCTGATTCATTACGATTCTTTGATGTTTCAAACAAGACTAAGTTATTTACGTTGGTGACAGTTGAAATACTACAACTTGTGTGATCAAGCTGGTAGCGGTGCCGGTTTTCACACGGCAAGACCAGGTATCGAATCCCCTACGGACTGTCTCCTCGTACGCAGGGCTCACTATCTAACTAAGGCAAAACTTATTCAAGCATTCTATTTATAGCCTCTTGAGGTTAAAATGCCAAAGAAAAAGAAGAAAACGAAGGAATATATTGCTTGTTATTGCTAATTGTATTGCTTGTTATTAATTTTACTCATACAAAGAAAAAATAGACATCTAAAACATCAGGTTGAAACTAGTATATTCAATTTCTGCACAAACACCTACAAATTAAGGTCTATCGAAACGCAATTTCAAAGTTCGTAATATTGAGAGACGGCGGCCCGGTGGTAGATGCGACAGCGGCGCAGGTCTTCACACGGCAGGACCGTGGATCAAGTCTCATCTGGGCCGTTCCCCCATAGTGAGGACTGACTATCCAACTATGCGGTAACAATAAGTCTAGTAAGCCAGAAATGGCAGGTATGACCTAAGTGGTCGTTAGGCCAACAAAGAAGAAGAAGAAAGTATATACTCCAAGTATATTCGATATCCAAAACCAAGATCTAAAATTCGAATCTCATTCACACAGTTGTCCATTACAACCTAGCGGCTAGTTCAAACATTCAAGTAAGCAAGAGATGGTACATCAAAAGCTTTTGAGGTTATAGTTTCAAGAAGAAAAATGAAATGCCAGTGAGAAAACCCCTGCAATTCGGGATACTCAGCTCAAATCGCCATGACTTGCGTCTGCTTTTCCTAAGCGTGGGTGAAATGGCAGCTTTCGTTTCCTTTTTTTTTTATTTTATTAATACTATTTTTTAACCCAGGCGCAATAATACACACACACACGATTTCGAGCTCCGAATGCTAACAGCAGAACAATTTCCTCGTCGCGACGACTTTGTTGCGAGCATGACAAAGCGAATGGGCAGCGTGGGCGCCTCCATTGGTGAATGGACTTTAGTTGGTCCGATTACAAATCGGTTCTTATCTCCAGAGTAATAAAGGTTGACGTTCTGTCCCAGTGGTGGTCATCGTAAAGTAGTTCTACAAAATGGTTGCGCAAAACCGTGCCTAGGAATAAAACCATAATTGGGTAATTGTGGTTGTTGTTGTTTGTTTTGTTTATGAGGCTTTTTGCATTCGCCTCTCTTAATGCCAAGTATTGCTAATAAGAAGAACAGACACACATAAGAAACACACATACACACAAAAATGATATAAAATAAAAATAAAAAAAGTATTAGTAATGACGAAAAAAACGAACAAACAAACAGACAGAACAGAGAAAATAGTCAGAGAAGAGTAGAATTTATAATTCGCTGTACAGTAAAGTTTCTTTTAGAAAGCTCAACAGCTCATCTCGACCGGCCGCTACTCGTTCTATCCATTCGTAGATCATGAATCTTTGAGGATTCATGAATCTTTGGGGAGCTTTATTATACTACCATCTTGGTCGTAGCCTGGGATGGACATCATTGAGGTCATTGTAAATGAGGATAGGAAAGTGATCTTCGCGGTCTTGGCCTGCTGCAACAATCCTCGATACCGCTCACGGTCTAGCGCCGTCGTCTGCCAATCCATTATCCCGGCCGTTCTGGCGGACGCATCGACACCATCACTCCATCTCAGTTTGGGCCTACCACGCCTCCTCTGTCCATGTGGACGGCCTAAAAGGACTTTACGGACTGGGTCGTCCGGTGCCATTCTCATGACATGACCAGCCCACCGGAGCCTGGCGAGCCTGATACGCTGCACGATGGTAAGATCACAGTACAGCTCATATAGCTCGTCATTGTAGCGGCTCCTCCATTGTCCTTCCACACATACGGGGCCAAAAATCCTTCTGAGCATCTTCCTCTCGAACACGGCTAGGAGGGTTTCGTCAGTTTTGGACAAAGTTCATGTCTCAGAGGCGTATGTGAGTACTGGGACTATAAAGGTTTTGTACAGTCCCTGCTTCGTCCGTCGCGACAGGTGCTTTGAGTGGAGAAGTTTCCTCAGGCTGTAGTATGACCGCTTGGCAGCCAGCACCCTTGCGCGCAATTCAACTTCTATGTTGTTATCGGTGCTGACATTTGACCCCAGATAGGTGAATTTTTGGACGACTTCGAAGGTGCGATCACCTACCTGTACATCACCCCTGCGTAAATCAGTGTTTGTTAGCAGGGCCGCTGGTGGAGCCACCATCATTTTGGTATTTGCCTCGTTGATCTCCAACCCGAGGTTCAGTGCGGCTTGCTCGATCTTTTGGTAAGCTTCTGCTACATACGAGAGCCTCAAACCAAAGATGTCTATGTCATCAGCGTATGCCAAGGTCTGGAGTGACTTATAGAAGATGGTCCCCGAAGTTTTCACCTCCGAGTCTCGGATGGCCCTCTCTAGCGCCAGATTGAATAGGAGGCAAGCAAGCCCGTCTCCCTGTCGCAGACCCTTGGTGGTAGCAAAGGGCCCTGAGAGTTTTCCATCTACCTTCACCTGGCATGTGATGTTGTTCATTGTCAAACGTACAATCGTCTACAAAGTAAGCGTCCTTTGAGTAGGTTTTTTTTAGATAACCTTTTCGTCTATAAAAATAAGCACTGCTATTTTATTCAACACATTTGTACATGGAAGGTAGTGCAGTTATTTTAAAACGCCTGCTTATTCATCACTCAAAGCTGTTCAGAAAACGAAAGACAGATAAATGTTATCATTCGGAACCACCATACCAGCTTGCTAACGGGCTAAACAATATTGCAATCATAATACAGTTTATAGAACAAGATAACCCGATAATCAAAGTTCTCTAGATAACGTGTACGGCGGGATTTCTTGCTCGTCATGAACTCGAAGGTGTGTTTAGATTCCTTCAAGAATGCAAGTAAACAATGGAGGAATGTGAGAAAGGTAATTAACTTTTATCATTGATTGTCACTTACACTGCTACTGACTATTACCGATTGTTTATGTATTTCCACACTGGACACATCCATTAGGCGCTCCACCACATTGATTGTGTCTCCCAGCCAGCGAGCCACCACTGTGCTGAGTGAACCGGTTCCATCTGTTGCTCCTTTTTGGCTACATTATTTAATAGGTGGATGGATGTGTGCGTATGTGTGTTTACGTGTTTGTTGTATTTCTTTTCTATCGCACATCAGCTAAAGCGTGAATTTAATAGAACTATGAATAGGACAAACGCCCAAATTCAAGCTGCTCGCCTCACTAACCTTCCTCTACCTCCTCTACCGTTCGACGAAAGGAACTCCACCAGAACCGGTCTTTCTGGGGTTGGGTACGATGGCGATAGGTGTAAATGGAAGTGGCGTGATGGTGTCTGGACATGTTCCCTCGTCTTCCCATCTCCAGTGGCTCGTGGTCTTCTGAATCTCCATTGTACGACCGTACGCCCACGCTCGACGATGGCGACGGGCTTATTCGCGTGCTTGGAGTTTCGGTCCTCCGGCGTCTTGATTCTTGTGCAGGGTGTTGGCGATTGGTTGACAATCCGTTGTACGTTGTTCCACGCGGTTTAAGGTTTGCAATTTAGAGATTTTATACCACTGCAATGTTCGTACCTCGCTATTATTATTATCCAAACTTTTTTAATAGATTAAAACATCTTCATAGTTAGAATAGAAGTGAAGGAGAAAAAAAAACAAACAACCAGCACCCTGCAAGAAAACCCTGCCCCATTTGTGTATTCCAACAAATTTCGACCCGAACTCGTTTTCGAACCTTTCTAGCGGACTATGGGCGCAGTTTGAACATTCTGCCCGATCTTCTCCCCCATTTACCCTGGCCACCTCACTTGCGCAGGGTCATTACGCTTTCCATCGTACTGTTGGCCAGCTGCAGGGTGCGCGATCGTTTCAGACGAACGAAAAAAAATAAAGCCATCCCCAACCACACGTTATGGAACTCTACTGCAAAAAAGGGCTTTCACTTTTACGTTCCCGAACCATTCGTGAACCGGTTTCCCAGTTCAAAGGGAAGTGAGGGATGGGATAGGATTGTCCCCCAGAGCTCCCAGAGCCCTTTTTGGCGGGCAGACCAGCAGCAGTTACGTGACGACAATGCGCAATGAGATGCGATGTGCGTGTCGATGTGTTTTTTTTATGCATATAGATCTTGCTGTATTCTTGTTTCCGTGTGATGGGACGCTAGACATTTCAGAAACATTTCCCATTGCAATACGATACCTGACCTGGCCCTGATAATAGATTTCTTTGCAACACATCGACTTACATGCAAGGAACTATTAAAATGACTAAGTGAATATTTGTTCCACGATTATTGAGGTCTTTCTGTTTGTTCTCGATTCTGACTATTCAGCTACGGGTAAAAAACAAGCCATAGAACGCTAGAAATAGCAGGCCAAGACCTTCAGAGGTTGTAGTGCCAGAGAAGAAGAGAAGTTAGTAAGTAACTCTGCACAAGATGAAGTAAACAATATGCAGCTAGAGATCGAGTAAGTACGACAAAGTCCAGTTCTACCAGCATCATTTTCCACCTCATCTTGAGCAGTGACCTGAAATAGTTGGTACATTAGAGGTTTATCTCGGAAACTCTATAATAACATGCAGATGCAGAACGTATTCAATTCAACGCATCTGACAAAACCACAGTAATTCCTAAAGAATTACCAGTTTGGTCGCATGCTAGCCACTACTCAGTCTATGCGACTTACTATCTGCAATAACACGTTGAACATAATGTAACAGTACGAGTGTTGAAGCTTAACAAGGTTAAAGGTTTCCCGAAATAAACTACATCGAGAGCCCATACGACACTAATCCTGCAACGGTTTTGCTAATTAGCTCACCTCAGTACTTGCCACCGGTACACGCCCTGGGATGGATTAAACTACAACGACAGTACGAGAGTCACACCCATCACACACACACCACACACACCAGCTGACAACATAAGTCTTCCAAATTGACGTTTAGCTGTACAGCGGGTAGTAGTAGCAGCTGGTGGCGAAGCACGGTGTTTCTTACCCCATTTTTTGCGACATTCAACACATCCATAACCAAAACAAAACCAGCAATCTCGCGTTGGAAGCAAAACAAATCCCAAGCGTCCTTGCACGCCGAAAACGATCTGCCAAGCAGTGTACATCCAACCTTTTGGGGTAGAAGGAACGTATAATAGGCTGAGCATCGAGTCGCTCCCCGCACATTTTTTTCCTCAGTTCCGTCACAAACAAACCGGTTATACTGCTATCGTGTGGAAGTATGGTCATGCTACCTTATGTCCACTTCCCCAGCCCTTGGCGTCACCCTCTGCGCGCTGGCCAAACGCTGACCAATAAACTGAAATGGTACGATTTGCGAATGCGAATATTTATGTAAATATGTGTCAGCCAGTGTGACAAACGACGGGCAACAAACGGCGCCAACAGTTCGAAATGGTTCGCAACGCAAACAGCAAGAAAAATAAAACCCCCAACCACGAAACGCAACAAGGCGGGGGAAACGTCGTTGGCGAATTTCTTTTAAATACCGATTTTAAACCACAAATAGGATCACGAAATGTGAACTCGAATCTTACATCCAAGAAGCGTTCTTTGCCAATAAACTTGGTCTGTTATCGTAAAAAAGTATTATTAATGTGACTGTGATAGTTAACCTTCTAGGTTGGTTCTCCGTCTTGGCTACAGGATAATTAGATAATCTCCTCCTCCAATATAGGTTTTTCTTTTTCTTCTTGGGATCTACAATCTCAAGAAATCTCGGTATACTATTTCTGGATTCTTTGAGCGGAGTAGCTGGATAGGGATTTAATATCCGGTCCTGCCTGAGCTATCGGTCCAGAATAGAGGTTAGCCCAAGATATTCGATTTATCATTACCTAAAACAGTTGGATGTCTCAACGATTGACGACGCGTTTACGGTTTAAAAGTTGATTGTCGCGTGGGCGGGTTCATCTCAGGCTTGAACGGTGAGAATTTTGACAAACCGATTTTTTCTGTACAAAAAAAAGTTTTCGTCTATCTCAAATAATTATATTAAACTCAAAATGGATATAATCTGACGTCACGATGTGCTTCACTGCTTCTAATTTCTTCGCTCTTCAATAAAGCTATAGTACGTACAAAGCATCAGTTCCAACTAAGGTAATCTAATTTCCATACTAGCACATTTAGGCCTTTCAAACTTCGACACAATTTGGCTGTAAATGACAGGAATACGAAACTATTGAGACGCTTAAATAGAAGTTCTAATTTAAAAGATGGTATATTTTTTTATTTACCGCTCACCACCACCTTTATTTACCACCGGTCTAGCGCCGTCGTCCGCTAATCGAATGTGTCCATACGGACGGCCTGAAAGTACTTTACGGGTGGGTCGTCCGGTGTTATTCTCATTACATGACATTACATTTGTTTTATGCTTTAGAGCAAACATGTACAACGAACGGCCGGATGTGGCCGTCGAGAGTCCTTTCCATCCAGCCCGCAAACGAATATTGAGACAAACGACTACTGATAACTTTCTCGTAAACTTTTCAGTAAGAATTTCCTAGCTTTGACATATTCTTAAAACTGTTAGTAGAAAATTAGATTCCATTTATACAGTGTGTCTTTCCAAATTCCACATCCAAATTGTATGAAGCTATGTTGCAAACATATATGTGCATTGCGAACAACGTTCGAAGCAACATGCCCACTAAATGTTACAAGAATAGTCCTGCCGCGAGAATTTTTCACAATATAACAAAAACTTCGAGGAAACTGAACACCTAAGATCTGCTGGGAATATCGCCATTTTTGTAAAATTTTAGTTGGAAATACGATAGACGATTCCGTGACACACAAGAACTCGAGCTCCGGAAAAATAAAACTTAAGGACTTAGGACTGGATCGATACCTGATCGAATTAACACTGGTGCTTAAGCTCAACTATAATAGACTGCGTCGTGTGATTAAGTTTTGGAGCAGATAAAACCGTACCTCAAATGTGTTCGACTTCATTGACGAAGTTTATATCTGCAAGAAAAATGTGCAAATGTTCACTAAGTCGCGAGGAATCGATAACAATTTACCACCAAGACCAATGCTTAGTCCAATCCATCAAAGCGATGCGCATCGATTTATGCGCCAGAGTCATGCGACTTCTTGGACGACCAAACGTCCAATCACTATACAGTTTATGTACATATATAAGCGTACATATATGCTTACACTTGTAATTTACTCAATATTAAGGGTGTATAGATGTACGGCCTGGCCGTAAGTACGAAAATAAATAAATATATATTAAGGGTGAAAGAAATTGTATTGAAATTAAAATTAACATAAAATTATACTATTTATATTATTCCAAGCGACTTGCCTGCAATCCAGCGCGATTCAAAACCAGTTTAGCTACACTGCTTTAGGGTACAAGTGGGAGAATACGTATGCAGACAGTAAAAGCCATCGCTCCTAATCATACCCGGAATATTCAATCCCTCCATTTACCTGTATTAAGTTCCATGAGCACAAGCAAGAGATTTTATCCTGCGGTGGTACGCAAAGAACATTATCCACATTGTTTAAAAACATCAATGCTGTAATTAATGCTTGAAGCTTTTGATGTTAAAGTAGAGTACATTTTGATATGTTTGAAATAAATAAATGAAAAAATGGGTACGACACATTATAATTCACACTCTGATTGCCATGGCTAATATTATTCTAATAGCCTGCAATGATTCCCATGACTATATTTGTATTTAAAATATCACTATGTTTGCAAAAATATAGGAGTAAACAAAATAGCGTGCTAGGAAATAATAGTCAATGTGTAAAATGTGCAAAAACTAATCAAAACAATATTGTTATCAACAGTTTAATGATGTCGTACACCACTGTACCAAACAATATAGCTTAACATGTAAATATGTAAATACCAAGCTTATCTTCTTCTTCTTACATGACCTGCTGCTAGGGAGCACGTCTAATAGACATGGCTTGGTGTCCAATCCGTTTCCAGGAAACTCGGTCCATGGCTGCACTCCTCCATCCCCGACTGCATCCGATATCCCTCAGGTTTGACTCCACTTGATCCAGCCAACGAGTTCGCTGTGCTCCTCTACGCCTCGTACCGAACGGGTCGCTGACGAGCACTTTCCTGGCAGGGCATCCTCATCACGTGACCCAACCAGCGTATCCTTCCGGCTTTGACGACCGTCAAACAGCTCAGCTAGCTCGTGGTTCATTCTCCTTCTCCACTTGCCCTGCTCGCACACACCGCCAAAGATAGTCCGCAGCACCCGCCGTTCGAACAGCACCTGCCGGCGTCCTCCGCCAGCATAGTCCAGGACTCGTGCCCGTAGAGGACTACCGGCCGTATCAGAGTACGATATATGGCGCATTTCGTGCGTTGTTGGAGTCTTCTGGATCTCAGGAGTTTGTGGAGCCCGTAGTAGGCACGATTCCCCTGAACAATGCGCCTTCGGACTACCTCGAGATCGTCGCCGTCAACTAATACTCTGCTTCCAAGTCGTGCTCTATCAAAGTCAGAGCCTCCGGCAAGTAGGTACTTTGTCTTCGTCGCATTGATCCTCAATCCAATCCTATCGGCCTCGCATTTCAGTCGGGTGTACGCTTCGCACACCGCCGCAAATGTTCGCCCGATGATATCGATGTCATCCGCGAAGCCAAGGAATTGGAGAGACCGGGTGAAAATCGTGCCCCGGATGTCGAAGCCCGCGCTTCGCATGACACCTTCCAGAGCGATGTTGAACAGCAAACAGGAGAGTCCGTCCCCTTGCCTCAGTCCTTGCCTCAGATTCGAACGATTCCAAGCTTATATAAAACACAAATTATGCCATTTAAGGTTGGTTGTTAATTGCATTATATTATTCGCTTACTGTTCATGCCCGATACGCCGGAATCGACACAATGAAAGAGATTACAATCGTTTGATAATGCACGAAAACGGAAACTATCTTCCTTCGATTCCTAATCCATCGGTAGTCGTTTTAAAGATGCTCGGTTTAGCCATACATGTCCTTCACCACAGTGTTATACTTTTGTTTAAAAAAAAACTACGTTAACCGCTTGCCCTGCGTCACTGCCTGAGAATATGGTTGGGGTTTTCTATTCTATTTTTAATCGTTCAGTATGTTTTCGTTTAATCAACACTTTAGTTTTTCATCGTCGTCGTGTACATTATAATTATGCAGATTCACAAATGCACTTTCCAGTATTGTTTAGCGTTTAATATTGATTGAGCATTCAACGCAACGCACCCCGCGCTTAATGCAATATTCCATCTTCCGTGTAAAGTACATAAGCATGATTTAATTAATTATTACATTGCTAACAGTACAGTTAGCAATACGGCCAGGCCGTCCTACACGAATAAAAAAAAACAATAGAGTTATGCAAAAATCGTTATGCGAGAGGCTCTTTGCCGTAAAAATTATATGAACTAGTAACTACATCCACGCCCAAATAGTGCTCATACAGAATAAATCAAATATTTTAACAAAACTTTGAAAAAAAAAACATCATGGAAAACACACAACTTCTATATTTGGTTGAGTAATTTCTGTTATTTAATCGATTGTTTCGTGTAAAAGCATTTATATGATACATGTCACTCGCTCGTATTGCCACTGTAGTTCAGTTGAAGTTTGCGAACAACACAGGAATCAGTATTCTATCCTTTCAACATCTACAAAACGTCTTTTTACGAACTTTAAACTATATTTGTTTACCTCGTTAATTTTTTCCAAACAATTCCCAAGGAAAAAAATACTAGAATCCTACCAAATGCTCGTTATGCAATTTTTGGCTCACGAAAAGAAGAGTTTTGATAACATTTCGATTTATTGTTTAAGCGAAAAAATTGTATGGAAAATTCGATATGAGACGAGTACAGTACACGAAGAAACAGAGAAAAGCACCGGTAAAGTAGATATCAGCTTGTACAATATTTGTTTTTACTTCATATAATGATCAACCACGTCAACGCAAACAGAGTGTAGCATTATTTACTTAGGGGATGTGTTTAATGTTTATTTATCATAAGGTTGTAGCACTTGGATAACTAGATTCTTTACTATGTATGATTTTAAAGGACTTTCAAACAATCTATTTTCAGAATGATGTCAACAGAAAAGCATAGAAATGAGTTACGATATTTTAATTTAGAATAGAAACACAAATTCTCGCATTGTTTCTCGCAGTAAAACAAAAACGCACAAACGATTAAGCATAACCCGATTTTCAACAATCATGCTGTCTTTACGGTAACACGGATGATCTTCAAGACGGGGGCACATTAAGCGGCGATGCTAATGAGCTAGAGGAAGCACCTGGACACGTCAGTCGGAGATGGTGTTACAAACCGGAAATTACATTACGAACTACTTGTGTTGTTCTATTCTAATTACTTCGATCGATGTAAACCATAAAATTTCAGCCCATTTTCAATATTGGAGCATTTTGTTCACAAGCTGTAAAGCTTTTCGAGTTTTCTTGAGATAAGTATTTTGAGGTTGATTGTGTAAGGGGGCGCTAACCCTCTTTTTTGTTGCTGATTACTTCTATACACAATAGTGTTCGAGTTTTTTTGTTTCATTATATTTGCAGAACGAAAGGACGCCATTCACTTTTCTACTGTTATTTTTTTCAATAATCCTCTTTTTCGAATTGTTTTGTACCCGTGGCTTGAAACTGATTGCTACCGATCCATGATTGCTATTCGATACCGGTTTTCGCACAAATTGCAATCGTATGTTACGTGTATACCACAATTATAAAATACCTCAAGTTTGGCAGCTTGATATTCTAACCTCACTTGCTTTGCAGAATTTGTTCTTTTCTCTACGTATTGGAGTCCTAGGTTTCTTTTACTATCTTAAAAATGGCTACTCTATTTAATGAACGAAAATACGCTTTTTTTTACATAACGCAAATTTGAAACGCGCTAGTATCATTCCATAATTGCAATAAAAGCGAAAGAAAACAAATTATACACTGACTGGTTTACCTTGCTGTGTGGCGCTAGTTATTATGGATTGCAACATACTCGTACGTACTATCTCTGGCTTTCTGACCTCCTTCTACTTGAAGGCCTCTTCGGGTGTGCCCTTGCTTAACAACAAACATCAACAAGTATGATTATTATTCGATTTGATTGCTTTTTTTTTTGACGCGATATAATTTCTTAACCGTTTACGTTTCGTAGAACAAAAGGTTGTGTGCCCTTGCTTAACAACAAACATCAACAAGTATGATTATTATTCGATTTGATTGCTTTTTTTTTTGACGCGATATAATTTCTTAACCGTTTACGTTTCGTAGAACAAAAGGTTAAAAAAAAACTTGTCAATCTCTCCAACGTACAAGGGGGTTACTGTTTGCTCCGTCTATGGCGTGTGTACTTTGCATTACGTTTTCTACAGCCGGACCTTAAGCGATTCCATCCGCTGTATGATCCGTTTCCGCAACTCAGCAAACCTAAAACAGTGAACAGCATACAATGAGCTAACATAATCCGTGTAATGGAACAGAAATGCGGAACTTCGATCAATTCGCTTACTTGAACCGTATTCGATGTAGCTCACGTTGCTCTTCCTCGTGAAACCTTTCCAAAATAGCACGACATTCGGGAATGGAAAGGTTCAGAAACTGGGCGACTTCGCTACTATACTCGGGTTAACGAAAAAAAAAGTTTGTTTTAATTAATAGTTTTATTAAAAATATGAATTTTTACAATTTGAAATAGTTTGCTTGTACCACAGGTATTAGAGTAGGATTAAAAAATTGTTCAACATAAAAAAAGAGAACTAAAACATTTCAACGAATGAACGGTATCACAAGAAAATAGATAGTAAGTTAAAAAGAGGGGTTTCATTACTAATGGCTTCGACATCAAGGTACATTGGTCCAGATTTTCACCAGTGCCCTTAAGTACGATTGAACTTTTAAAGGTTTTTATGCTGGTCTAGTTTAGTCTAATAAACTGACATCTCCGAACGGAATCTGTGTTTTCACTTATCAGATGATTAAATAATTGGTATTTGTTTTTTGTTTCTGCTTATATTGCCAAATAGACTGTATTAACTATGTTGTTGTATGTTTGTTTCAGGTCTTATTGAAAGGTGAGGAAATGTTGGATTTGAAAGTGAAAATTTCTCAACCAATCTCAACCGGATATTTGGTTGACGATACAAAATCAGCTTTGTTTTCTGACATTCTGCATAAGTTCGTTCCAAAATTGCTTGAGAAATTTCAAATATTTATCTTAGCTATCTTAAACTTCGGCCCGGTGGTGTATACGATAGCGGCGCCGGTCTTCACACGGCAGGACCGGGGTTCGAATCCCGGCGGACCGCCTCCCCGTACGCAGGACTGACTATCCAGCTACGGGTACAACTAAGTCATAGAAAGCTAGCAATTGCTAGCAAGCCAAGACCTACAGAGTAGTGATGGGCGCTCGGAATCGGAACTACCTGATTCCGATTCAATAGGTGGAACCGGAACCGGGGGGCCCGAGCTCGTAAGGGGCCCAGAAAAACGAAGGAATAACCAGACCAGACCAGATCTACACCCCCCCCCCCCCCCTCCCTCACCGCTCGCGTACCTAGAAAGAACCTGTTAAACACATCTTGCAAGGGGCCCCGGATCCGGACCTACTGTTTGGAATCGATTCCGCAAAATTCGGAGCGCTCCGGAATCGATTCCGATCAAACCATCATTTCGCCCATCACCACTACAGAGATTGTAGTGCCAGAGAAGAAGAATCTTAAACTCTCCTTTTTTAAGCATATGTAACATATAATTCATGCTCAATTCTTCTTCTTCTTCTTCTTCTCTGGCTCTACAACCTCGGAAGGTCTTGGCCTGCTATTTCTAGCTTTCTATGACTTGGTTTTACCCGTAGCTGGATGCTCAATTCAATTATTATTATTTATTCTAGTATATCAGCAAGAAGCCGCATTTTACACAGTTTAAAATGTTCTACAAATTTATCAGTTTACCAAGTCAAAAGTGTAGTATGGACAAACGGGAAAAAATCTGGCATAGAAATACACCATATGGCAACACTGAGTTGAAGTAAAATACTGAAATTTTTCACAGATCAATGAAAAATGCAATCCCAACCGAGCAAACCCGGAATAAGGTTAAATTACAGGGAGGAATTGCCCTAACAAACAAAGTATCTGTCGGTAAACGCCGTCTTAATGTTATTAAAAAAAAAATGCAAACAGTTGCTAGTTCATTTCAAATTCCTTGTTTGACTTAGGACTGCACCTTCTGCTAACACTTCGAATTCCAAAGTAACGTTAAGCAGCTTAATTTATATGCATATTTTTCCCTTTTTTTCAAATCGTCGTGTGTGCGTCATTCTCTCGTTTCTGTTAAACCGTAAACCTAACACAATATTTTTGTGTAGTTGAGATGCTACACGTTTCTAACTTTCTGTGACTCTATTTTACCCGTAGCGGGAGAGTCAGCCCTGCATACGGGAGATGTGGTCCGGAAGGGATTTGATGCCCGATTCCGACCCCGATGTAAAAACAGACCCTGCTACTAGCCACCGGACGGCCTCATGGTTCGTATCGTATAACTCGTCACCATTTGTAGTTCTCTCACTCTTACCTTATTTCCTGCGTTTGCTGACCGTCCATGAGGAACAACTTTGCAATGTCCTCGTGTGGGCCAAGAATGACACGCGTTACTAGTGGATAATCGTCGTCCTTCAGTTTTTTCTGCTCACCATTATCGCGCACAATAAACAGAGCAAAGTTTTCCGCCTTTGATTCGACCTTATACTTTTCAAGCAGTAGATTGATCACCTAAGGAAATGAATTGTTCATTTTAAGTTTGAAAAACAATATAAGAAAACAAATAACCCCGTACCTCCTGCGTGTTGACGAGTGAAGTCACCCAAACGTTCATCTGCGAACCATATGGAGGTGTGAAGAATGACGTTTCGCGATTGTAAAAGTGTCCGTTGATTGAACAACGACGCTTCAGTTTGGTGCGGGACCGTCTGTTTCCCGATCGACGCTTGATCGCGGTGGAGCCGGTTTTCGGTGGCTTCCGCAGAACGACGCCATC
>KZ062019.1:232323-244044 GCA_002091835.1 Anopheles maculatus
CTTCTTCTTCTTTCTTGGCCTAACGACCTCTTAAGGTCATGCCTGCCATTTCTGGCTTACTAGACTAATTGATACCGCATAGTTGGTTAGTCAATCCTCACTATGGGGGAACGGCCCAGATGAGACTTGAACCCCGGTCCTGCCGTGTGAAGACCGGCGCCGCTGTCGCATCACCACCGGGCCGCCCCGGTCGAATCTTAGTGTATAGCTTCTAAATTTGCATTATTCGTCGTGATACCACCTATCCTAAACAAATTATTTGTCAAGAATGGAAACATGATTTTCTATCACTTCAGACACCGGGTGTATGCTTTACTGTCTCAGTTTCATTCACTCTCCTCAGCAAATTCTTACTCGAATAATGAAGAAGTATGATATTAACATGACGAGAGCTTATATCTACAATTACTAAATACATAGTTATAGACCGTACGTCCTTTACCCTTGAAAAACTAACAGTCGTCAAGTGTTATTTAATCCTCTCCCATCAAACATCAAACTGTGCAATTTTTTGCTGGCTACGAAGCACAGGCAAAGGATCTAGCAATATGAATAATATTTTGGACTACAGCACGCAAGTTTGATAAGAAATATAATTGTGTGTCCACTTTGATGTCTTAATACTACCAGCAGGTACTGTTGAATAGTTTGCGTTTTTTTTAACTGATGTTTATTTACATGAATCTGACTGTAATGGTCGGTGAACGTAAAATAACGTTGCAGAGTCAAAGTTTTCAGTTACTAACTTATGTCGTAATACTTACTTCCGCATGTTGGCCAGGATTAAGCCGTTTGCCACATTCCTCACACCGCAAACATTCAGGATGCCAATCGTAACCGAGCGATTGTTTGCGTTCCGCTGAAAGCATTAAGTTTGCCAGCAAGACAATTTAATTCCAGATTATGAAACATTGTCCTCCGTTTGAGGTTTAACTTTTCTTACCAAAAAAGACGGGTTTGCCGCATTTGTGGCACTTCCACATTGTGCCACGTTCTAGTGGCCTTCTGATTGGTGTTAGATCCTATAGTATTCAACGTCTGTAGGTGATATGCGCAAAGACCATTCAACCCGTTTAGTTTCGATGCCGGATACTGTTGGTGAATTCGGTTTGATAGGAAGATGTCCTCCCACCAGAAGTAGGAATTGATCGAAGAAGTGAGAAACTGATGGACGAGATAGATCGTGAGCTGTTTGTAACGCAGTCGATAGCAGTAGTTGACGATCGCAGTAAGTCGGTTCAATGTAACCCACAAGAATTGCGTAGCATTGTATGGCACAAAATTCACATTCGAACACTACTACCCACACACCCACACATACCCTCGCTAAAATCGATTTCAACCAATGGAACTGTTCTTGATATGCTTATAACAACCCTACATACAAAATAACACTACGAAACGCAACGGACTGGTGTGTAAGACAAGAAGGCACCTGCAGAACCGTACTAAGATGATATTATGGGATTATATTGAGCTTAAAGATCTGAAAAAGTAACTCAACACAAAGGGCAAGAAAGCAGAATAAGTGACAAGAAAAAGCCATACAAGTTAGGGAAACTTTCTGATTCTTTTGCAAAACATTCGTTCTCATCACTACCGGATCATCTTATCTTTCCTATGAGAATTCAGGTTTGTTTCGCAGCGGTTTTGCAGATGTGTTTTGCAGGGAAATTATGTTTACATACATCTTTCTTTCCCCCCACATATTATCATTCGCCCGATACCAAAGAAGATTAATTCACAATCGTTCGCTGGTTCCATTTTCTCCTTTTTAACGGAATAACGAAATGCATTCCGGATGTGGATAATAATGGCATTTGATGCTAACCTTTATTTCCGACCTGCAGCAGCTGCTACGTATCTGACCGAGGCAAATTCACTGCGTGCCTTAACTAAATATAAAACACAGAAAACAAAACATGCGGGACCGCGGTTCCGACCATTTCTTCCGCAAAATGTAACTTACTATGGTGATTTTAACACTATTTCCTATTATGTTTAACAGTACAGAAAAAAAAAACGGAAAAAGCACATCCCATACGATTCTCTCTCTTGCGCACCTACTTACACATGTACACATAGGAGGCTTTGCTGGATTTACCTAAATGTGCCCGTCAATGTTTTCCCTGGTCGCAATTAGGACCGATACGACAACGCGCTGTCAACAAGATGTCAGCGCATGACAGTGCGGGATCGGTACGAATAGGCCTATTCTGTTCAGTGAAAACGCTTGGGAAATTTTTCAGAAATAAAATAAATTGTACAAATAGTTATTCAGACTATTGCAATCTCGCCTTTTACTTTCTACTTTTTGACTTTTTTTCTTTGATAATTCATGTACTATATTGATTTGTACCAGGCGATGTTTTATGCTTAAACAGACAAACGCGCACTATGAATTATTGTGAACATTTTTGTATCCACGTGTGTAGTTTGGTTCATATTTTTACTTGCATGAGCAAATAGAGGATTAAAATTAACGTGAGATAGACATTAAATGTGGTAGCCTATCATAGTATTATCATTTTTACTGCAGTCTTATTTTTGTATGTTTTTCGGGAATATTTAGAAAAGCAAAACATTCATGCTACAACAACATGTTTTCCTTATGTATAATATTATTTTACGATACCAATTTGATATTTTTCAGAGTATCTGCTACGCAAAGACGCGTCTTTCAAAAACTCGTTGCTATTAAAATAACTTTATTTGAAACAATCGAAAGGCTTTTGTACCGGACGATGGAAGACCACAGCCTAAGTGCATGTCAAAAGAGCGTTCAGAATAAACCGGCGCCAAAAGCATCACTTCTCCTCCTGGACTGCTCTGTGCTGCTTTTCTTTAGAAGAAGCTCTGAATCGGATGTGTTAGCAGTGTTTTAGCTGAGCGTAGGATTCACTGTTTGTTGTACTGTGGCGTGTTTCTTTCGTTTATTCGGTGTTAAATAGTGAAACCATTAAATTTGTGCTTGTTGGCGGCTTTAAAATCACATAGCATTGTGGTAACACACTTACCATACCATTTTCTGCCCGTTGCTGCTGTTTTTGTATTTCTTTGTGTGTGTACGTCTGAATTGTCATCAATTTTGCGACTGCTAAGTGAGGTTAGCATAGTTTTAGAGGCTTGCGGTGGTTTCATCTAAACTTTGATAATCTGTGTATTGTTTCGTGGTAAGTAAAGTAATATCGTTACTGCCTAACGTGTAGTGCGTGTTCGTATGCATACTACCTGTATATGTATGGGTAAATGACGCCTTCACTATTCATTCGTTTTTTCGCTAGAAGCCGGGAAGTTAAGCTTCACCAAAATGGAAGCAGGAAACGAGAACGATCCGCAAGATGACGCAGCCATCGTTCGCAATCCAACGCACTGCAAGGCTGAGATTACGATGGAAAAAATGAGCAATTCACCATTTCTATCAGCAACCGGAACTATGGGTGAGATTTTGCTGCAACGTATTAAACGTCCCGCACCGAAAACTTCAACCCGATCTCCATGGAGTGTCAAAAATTTGTCCAAACGGCACGACAGCACGGTACCAATCTTCTACAAGGAATTGCTTGTGCAGGAAGCTGAACTCATTCGGTAAGTAACACGAACATACGGGGAAAACTAAGTAGAAAAATGCGCCGAGCGCGCCCGTTCTATTTCGCGAAATATCTTTCGTTTCGCCTGAGCATACATCTGTTTTCCGTTCCGGCAAGCAAACAGAATCGATTTACACGGGCATAGATTCACCACGCGTATGATAATTTACGCTCATGTTTTGCTGACACACGCTTTTTTATATTGTGTTTTCAGGAATTTAGCTTGTGCCAACATTGTGGGAGCTGTGTCATCGGACAGCTTGGTTGAATGCAAACGAAACCTTGCAATCGAATACTGTTTGAGCGATCTAGCTGACATCCTGGCCCAGCGTTATAAGGAGAATCTTGGTCCACTGGAGGCACCGAAAGCCATTAAAGCGTCGTTTGACATTCTAAGTGCTTTGGACTACCTTCACACCAGTGTACTGATGATGCATGGGGATTTAAAATCCTTCAATGTGTTGGTGGTGGGAGAGTTTGAAGCAGTAAAAGTTTGTGGATTAGGTCCAATGTCCAAAACTTTAAACCCGGATGGCACCTTAGATCAGGACACAACTATAGACAACGAAACAATTGGTGTTGGACTGTGGTCAGCCCCTGAGGTTTTTTCCGCGAACAATGCGAATATCACGTCAAAAGCAGACATATTTTCCTTCGGTTTAGTCGTTTTTGAAATGCTCGTATGCATACCACCGCATACATTCCCGGAAATCTTGGACGTAGTTATTGCAGCGCCGAAAGAAATCATGAAAGTACGCAACTCACAAAAAGGTGAAGATTTTTCCGGAAGCGCAAAAGAATTCGACGACGACACGGATGAGCTTGAAGACGGCACTAAGCACAACAGTGAGGAAGGTACGTACGAATATTTTAAATGTTGATTTAAAATGCCTTCTATCAGCAAATCTCTTTCTCTACTGCCTTACTATAAGTCTGTTCTTATTATAATTCTGTGCCACTTTTATCGTTAATACAGACACCGAAAAAGGGAACGCTTTGGGGACGACGAAAAAGACATGTTTCGCGCGTAAACGTCAGCCAACGGTTGGCGGATATCAAAAGGCTGGAGCTGACGCCATAAAAAAGCTGAAATACGATGAAGTGATTATTGATCTGCTGGATGAGGAAGAACCTACCAAGGATGAAGCAACCAAAAAAGATGATTCAATCGGTAAAGAAAACGAACCGCTTAAAAACGAAGACAATACTATCCGTGACGACAACAACACTGTCGGTCTCATCAAAGAAGACAAATTGTCGTTGGAAAAAGGTAATGATCTGATGGATCAAGGGCTGGCGCCTGAAGTCAACGAAATGTCACAGACTGCACCGGCAATCATCGACAAAAAAATCGTCGAATCACCACTGAAAGTAGAGAGCTCCAACGAATCGCTACAGCCTGCCCATGATGGGAATGAAAAGACAGCGGACGATTTAAACAAAGCAGAAGAACCCACACCGACGGTGGACAGCTCCACCGAAACTACTCCACCGGTTGGGCTTAACGCTAACGTAACCGGAGATGAAATTCCCAAATCAAATCTCACCATCCTAAAGGCTGAGTCGCTAATGGTTGGACTTGCCAGCAATGAAAAACAGCCCGAAAATACCGAAATGCCCGTATCGACAGAACTCCCGGAAGATTCATCGGACGTCGTCATGGTTATCGACAGCTCGGACGAGGAAAACGACGCTTTGCCAAACAATGCGTACGAGGTGGACAGTTCGGATAGCAGCATCCATAGTTATAGCTCAGAGGACGAAGACGTACTTCAGTATTCGGAAGAATTCGGCGAATCCGACGAGGAATACGATGCAGCGGATGACGATATCGCGTACGCCGAACCGCCAGAAGACGATGATTGGGATATAGAAGCGAATTTTCTGAACTATGGCTGTCTCGGTACACGTCCACCAATTCCCACGGAGACAACATACGGGGAAGAGTACAACATTTTGCTGGAAATGTTTTACGTTTGCACATACCATGACTATGCCTTGCGCCCTTCGGCTGCGCAACTCCTGAAAGCTTATCAGGACAGCAAACCCGATCAACACTAACCAGAGAATGGTTTCATCCTCAGCTAATGAGTGTTGCAACTTTCAACAATGTTTTTTTTTTATTTATTCCACCATACACTTCGGTGAAGTTATTTCATTTTAGTTAACCGATCTTAGCTTTCGTTGCTTGTTTGTACAAACACTTGAGCTATGTACAAATACCTTTACGTCGCATTGTCATATTTATCTCGATAAGAAGCACATGCCATTAGGAGCTCTAACGGTAGACGGTTTGTACCATAACAACAAGTAATCGATTCATGCAGGACTAGTTCATTGAAATATGGACGTAGACATCCTCGACAAAGATGAATTATATGTTTCGCATCTGTTCGATCTCTGTGAGACGTTAACTTCAACGAAGTTAACGCAGAACAGCATAGTTCTTATATACACAATTATCTGAAATTATAGCACTTATGTAGGGTTTGTATGGCAAACACTAGATTAGGTTGATGTATCCTATTGATGCTGTATACTTCTGTTTCATTAGTTGCTGTAACAATGCTATTCTGCAAAGTAGGTGAATGTTATTTTGCTGCGTAACATCATGTAACGTAACAGGTAACCAGTGTTGGAAAAAACAATCACTCGGCAAAAATGGAACAGCAGTTGGTAATGTTTGTAAATGAGGAAGGGTGCGTTTGAGTTAACAAATCCTTAACAGTCTTTGCGAAACCATTTTTACAAACAATGTTTGCAGAATAGCACTTTTACACACTTGCGAAATAGAACGCAACTGAAGATGTTTATACTGCAGAAAATACTTAAAACGAATAAAATTCATATAGCGCATCTCATACAGATGAGGACTAATGTAGAATATCTGCGAAACCAAAACGGAACAAAGGCTAACACAATATGGTTTATGTTAAGTAGATTTCATTTTTGCTGGGAGCATTTATAATTATCGATTCGACGTGTACATGTTTCGTCGGTGAAGCAAACAGAAGCTTCAGGAAAGAGGAGAAATATTGAACGAATATATACAACATCTGACTTTCGCAAACTGGAAGTTAGAAACCGATTTTATGCCTTAATGCTTGTTTTAATCTCTTACACCACTTTTTGTTACTTATCGAATTGATATAATACGTAACTGTTGCAATCGAACTAACTTTTTTATTGAATGCTTTATTTCTACTATTTTATTTATACCGCTGCTGCAACTTATGTATTGCAACCATCCGTAGTTATCCACAGTGTATATAATTGTGCATTATACAACAGTAAGTATCTGTTGATGTGTGTAATGCAGTGAATGCAGTTCAGCTCTATTATGTATTGTATCCCGTAAGCAATTAAAAAGGGAGTATACATAATCAGGTAGATTTAATCCTTAACATGAAGCAAACTCATCTACAAAAAAAAAAACACAAACTCTTCAATTGTGTGCAAAACAAATAAAAATAAAAGGAGAATAACTTCCTTTCTTTTTTGGTTCGGGTTTTCATGGGACCGACGGTGTTTCTGAACAAAACGCTGAACGCGGTCGCAAACGATCCCAAAAACTGATCTCAATACGCCATTGTCAGACCGATAGACCCGATGCAGGCTAATGGGGGATAGCAATATATTCAGCGGCACGTCGGTTCCTTTAAATCCTGCTAATCAGTTGCAACTATTCAAAAACCTCGGTTTTTCTCTTATTACAAATGATGCAGTGATCCCCGATGTAAACAAATTGCAAGTATCTTTTTCTTTGGGTGCTGATGGCATTTCTAATGAAGTTTTGAAAGCAGGTGGTTCTGTGTTTGCCCTGTTGTTAGGTGATATTATCCGACTGTCTTTGTTTTATTTTGTTTACCCGGTTCCGCTCTTCATTATGGTATTCCTATGTACTGGAACAGATCCTGGCCAACCGTGTTTCGTTAGCCAAACATTTGGGAGTATTGCTCGATAGTGACCGTACCTAAACGACCTACACATATACTGCCCAGTAATCGGGTAGCTTCTGGCTCTCTTATTATATATAGCATGGGTGCTCTTCATTAAGTTGTAAACAATAACGGGCAGACATATTGAAATAAACAATACACGATTGTAGCATTACAGTAGTAGATAAGAATTAGTTCAGGCTGCGCAGAGTACGAAATGATGAGTGACTATCAAAGAATCGAATTGATTAAAGTATTGCAAAGTCTTCCAGAATCATATAGTTCACTGGCAACTGGTTTCGATTAACTCTCAACTGCCGAAACATTATATTTACTATACATAGTGTAGTGTGAAAGAAGTTACGCACGTTACAAGCACATCATGGTGGAGTTATTAATTCGGACAGAAGTTCATCCAAATTCCCTTTGGATGTAGTCACGGTGTCGGAGAATGCGGATGGAGACTTCCCTTCGGTCACATCGTTCAACGGATGAAGACATTTGAGCGCGATCACATCGACCTACGGAAGAAGCCACTTCACATCGATCGCATCGTCTGGTGGATGGAGCAACTCCCTTCGATTACGCCAGACATTCCTAGATAACACGGAATACTGGGCGAGGTATTCTCCCTATTTCGAGCCATCGACGGAAGAACATTTCCGTCGGTGAACACAAGCCGGAAGATCCATCCCGTGTGAACACCATCTCGAACTCATCGGCCGGAAGCATCGAACATGACGACATTGCGGCTGTTTTTTTTTGCAAAAATCGCTGATATTGTGATACTTTGTTTAATGCTTGTCGATTCTATTTCTTATTGCAATAAGGGGCAAACTATTAAGGTTCAACGGATTAAATAGTATTAAAAGATCGTCGTTGGACTGACATGCTTCACCCTACTTGGCTTAACACACTCAAGAAGTGGTCGAGTTGTTTTTACTGGCTTTTTTGACATAGTTGACCCGTATCTGGATAGTCAGTACGAGTAAAAAGATCCCTACGGTACTCGGTGTGCAGTCCCGTTCGCGTACAGGGAGCCAGTCCGAACGAGATTTAACAATCAGTCCTGCCGTGGAAAGATACCGTTACCGCCTCTATTATCGGCCCATCCACACGCAAGATACATTAACTCAAAAGTGACACACATTTTCGCATAATTGGAGGAGCTTCATGTCTTTCAAAGGATTTGAACGTTACAATATTTGTTTTCGAAACAATAAAACAATGCGAGTAAATTACAACAATCCAACCATAGTTGTGTAAGGTGTGTAACTGCAGATGTGTAATCAAGGTATAGATTTTAACTCTCTCTCCTTTCTCTCCTTACTGTTAACGTTGTTAGAAGAATCGAATACCAATTATTAACGCGTTTTGAAGTACATTGAAATTCTTTCGATAACCTTTTTGCAACTCATGCATACTTTTTTACTTAACCATTTTTATTTAAACGCCTATCAAATAATCTACAATTTGCATAAAAACCACACACAAAACCCATGACTTTTAATGGTAAACAATTTCATATATTTTTTTTTTATTCATATAGAACGGCCTGGCCGTATTGCTGACAATTTCATATATTTATTTTACAAGTAGAGTTCTGGATTACAATGCATGTTTGCTAATAAGTTGGTTTAAATAATTCAATATTAGTTGCCTATAAAGATGCATTTTAAATTAAATCGAATTGGAAGAAAGGATTTCCTGGCTTTTGTAGCTAATCGTCCAGCATAAGATCCGGAATATCAGTACTTACCGGCTAGGTTTTTCACACCGCACGCTCCACTGAAAATGTGAATGAGGAAAACGAATCCAAACATTAATAAATTATGAACTTCCGTAAATTTATCCCATTATTTTATAAACGCTGGCTGGCTGAAAGCGATGAAAATTCCACTATTACTCACCATGAAGCGTCCGTTACTTTATTTTCGTTTAATCGGATTGATAGGTGGAGGGTCTTTTACCGGCAGTAGAAATTGATGGTGGTGTTGAAAAACTGATGGACGAGTTGGTACGTGAGCTGTTAGCGTCACAGTCGCTGGCAGCGGCACAAACAAAGAAAGTCTTTTGCATTCATCTACGCTGAACTCAATTCGCATCACTACCGGATCATCTTATCTTTCCTATGAGAATTCAGGTTTGTTTCGCAGCGGTTTTGCAGATGTGTTTTGCAGGGAAATTATGTTTACATACATCTTTCTTTCCCCCCACATATTATCATTCGCCCGATACCAAAGAAGATTTGTTCACAATCGTTCGCTGGTTCCATTTTCTCCTTTTTAACGGAATAACGAAATGCATTCCGGATGTGGATAATAATGGCATTTGATGCTAACCTTTATTTCCGACCTGCAGCAGCTGCTACGTATCTGACCGAGGCAAATTCACTGCGTGCCTTAACTAAATATAAAACACAGAAAACAAAACATGCGGGACCGCGGTTCCGACCATTTCTTCCGCAAAATGTAACTTACTATGGTGATTTTAACACTATTTCCTATTATGTTTAACAGTACAGAAAAAAACGGAAAAAGCACATCCCATACGATTCTCTCTCTTGCGCACCTACTTACACATGTACACATAGGAGGCTTTGCTGGATTTACCTAAATGTGCCCGTCAATGTTTTCCCTTGTCGCAATTAGGAACGATACGAAACGCGCTGTCAACAAGATGTCAGCGCATGACAGTGCGGGATCGGTACGAATAGGCCTATTCTGTTCAGTGAAAACGCTTGGGAAATTTTTCAGAAATAAAATAAATTGTACAAATAGTTATTCAGACTATTGCAATCTCGCCTTTTACTTTCTACTTTTTTACATTTTTTCTTTGATAATTCATGTACTATATTGATTTGTACCAGGCGATGTTTTATGCTTAAACAGACAAACGCGCACTATGAACGAAAGTCATTCCAAACATGTTTCGCATGTTGCTTTCATTTTATTTATATTCTTATGGGCAAATAACGGAACCGAGTTTACGTAAAGGACTCCCTTGGTCCGCACCAAGGGAGATATTAACGAACATAAGACAAGTTTCTGAGAATCGTGTGAGAGCGAGCGAAAGCATGAGAAAAAAAATCCTCGGACGCCTCGGACCCCTGGAACCCGACGAACACTTCGCTAAGCGCTTTACAACCGGGCCGCCCCATATGTAAAACGTAGACGAAGTATATCAAAATTTATATTACATGTATCATTATTTTAGTATAGCGTTTTCATGGACATACGATAACATATGATTTGTATAGCACGCGGATAACTACGATCAATGGAAAAATTCGTTCGAACATGTAAAGAAGCTGCGTAAATGTTGACCACACGCAGGCATCACGTCCGACAGTTGAACCATACAATCACGCACGGAAGTCGCACAGACACAGGAAACTCATCTTTCATCTCTGAATTCAGATGAACACAACGTAGCAGCATCGAACGATAGCACGAAACTTACAAACGGAAGACGACCGTCGAAACCGGACGAAGATTTCATGGGAGTGGCATCACATCGACCGGGATGGCAACGGATGCAGGCATCGAGGAGTACGTGGATTCTCACGAGACCACCCAATTCGCTTTCAATGCCTTTAGGGTGCGTTTATTAAACACAGTTTAACAACAAAACACTAATCCTGCCTATATACATAGACGTTACTATATTGGTGGGTGTTCCGATGAACGATTGTTAAGAACCGATCGTTCATAGTGAACTGAGCCGCAATAAATGAGTTTTTGTAATACGTACATACGTACGTTATACATATTTTCAAATAATATTATACTTCAGCCAAATAGAATCGTTTCGTTTAATGTTCTGATTTTGCTTAAAATTTGATAAAACTGTTCGATCTATACCATAGCTATGGCCCTCTCCATGTCTGACGCACAGACTTCAGATGATACACCAGGAACAAGCAAGATTAAATCGACCACACAACTCAACGTGTTGCATATGATAAAAAATCTTAGGTTTTTGATAAGCTTCTTAGTATCTAGGTCTGCTGTAGATGCGCCGGTCGTCCACTCTTCTAAGTTTGTTAGAATAACTTATCCCACCAGCCCGTACGGAATAGACTCCACTGGCTCACTGGCACACTTCTCTCACGCTGGCTCCTGCAGCTATTTTTGATCGCTAGCGATATAGCTCTAACGTCATCATGAAGATCAACAATATAAAGGAAACAA
>KZ062020.1:0-58040 GCA_002091835.1 Anopheles maculatus
GATTCCTGCAATGTTAACACGAGTCGAGAAAGCGTACGAGAGGGGTACGATCAGTGACTAGATCACCTTGTGGGAAAGTTAAGGAAATAATCTGTTATCGTTTACTAAAATCGCATAAAACCAACACTACGTGACCAATCGCAAAATATAGTATGCTAAGGCGGGAAAACCAATGCAACCAGAACAAATTGGATTCCCACGTTCGAAGGTGCGGTTGAGCGTTGTGTTTAAGTAGGAATTATAACTAGCGTGTCTAGTAGAGTACGCACATCTGCGTACATGAAGTTGGACGCAAATCAGACAGCCAATTTTGTTTCTCTTAAGAATTTAGATCTCAATTACTTAATTTGTTGCCGTACTTCATTGAGCAGTGTTGCGTTAAGATGTAACAAACACAAACGGACACGACAATTCTGCAAAGATCCTTCATTGCCATAAGTAACTAGCGTTTTAACTACATTGAACTAGGAACTCTGAAAAATATCCCAATAAACTGGTGTTGGACTAGCAGGTACAGATTAGTCTTTAACATTATTTGTGGTGTTTTCTGTTTCAATTCCGACCGCATGGACAGTTTGTGGTTTGTACAGAGAATGAATTGCCCATGTGAATGTCCTTTTGAAGTTCTTATCATACTGTACTACAGTATTAATTGACTTGGAGCATCTATGATCAATACAGACGAGAAAATGCGTTTGTTTGAGTTTTCTACATACTATTAGCGCTATCTCTGAATAAAGAGTATGACGATCTTGAAGATCTTCCTAACCAATGGCTTATCGTTCTATGCCTAAGACCGCAGGGCAAGGTAAATCAAGTTACGCTCCAGTAGAAAGTGTCAATGTCTGAGTAATAGAAACAATATTCAGAAGGAGTGGTTCATAACTCTCCCAAAAAATTTAGCTCTAACCTCAATCGAAGGATTTTTTCCAAAAATTATATGAAAAAAACGGAACAACAGCTTTTGATCGCCAATACTTCAAAGACCTGAACACAGGTAAACATGTTTGTTCTGAACAAGCTACTGAAAAGACACCATGGAATCAACATCCAAAATTAGAGTTGTGTATACACAAGAAATTCTAACGAATGATAGGCTTGCAAAGACAGTAAGAGATGCTACAGGAAAGAGCGATCCCTAGACTTTTAAGCACCGCCAATAAGAACCGACATCTGCATGAGACTGTGGTATAGTCTCTGTTGAACAAAATAGTGCTAATCTGATCCAAATCGGGTAATCCGAAAGACGCTAATTGTAGCTAATAGCAGCTCGAAAGGATCGAAAGAATGTTGGATACATGTAACACCACGAATAAAGTTAAAGACTAAATACTATTAACGTTGTTGGAGCAGTTCCTTTTCGAACAGTATCAAACTCTTGAGCGATAATAGGTGAGATGTACGAAAGTCGTGATTGAAAGACGCAACTCGCCAATGTGCTGGGTCCGACGCTTTACTAACACAGCAGAAACACAAACGTTTTTACGTAAGAAAACAGTAAGAAGTAGATGACTTACATCGGGTTTCAAAGCCTTCAACACAAAATTCTCTTACATTTTCTCTGCACCAGTGGTGCGTCAAACAACATCACGGTGCAGAAAAGTGGAATCCACTGCTGCTCTCCTGTGGATAGGAAAAACCAACACCCTCCAACAAACAAAAAGGAAACTCTCAAAGTCATCTGCGCGTACTCATCAAATTGAAATCAATCTCTATTTCACCTCAAAACGGATCAACATGTTTGCATAGGAAACTCTCAACAGTGCTGTAGAACAAATATGATAGAGTTAGTTACACATGGAACGCATGTCCATATGATCAGTCTCAATACTGGAAACACCCAGTAGCCAGCCGCTTTTCGACATATGGTTACTCCCAAGGATACGCCTCCCAGGAGACGCAATCGCTACACATACGAATCGGACATGGTGCAATGGTGTAAAATGCCAAACCTCCGATCGGTCAAAGCGAACGGAGAGTTGTTGATGATGATCATCGACTCATTGGCCGTCTCTATCAGCGGCATGTTTGAGATCAGTCTTGTCGGAAGCCTGCCGTAACTTAGCTCACGCTTTAGATTTAACTGTAGCAACGACCGTGGTTGTGGTGGCTCTACCATCGCCCTGCGATCAAACGCCGAGGGTGGCATCGTGTATCGGAACCTGTTAGTGCTGCGCGCAAAAGAAACGTGTCGCTCGGGAGGAGCCCGATGCGTGTCAAAGACGTTTGCAGCCCGCAATTGATCTTGCAGCGATTGGCGCGTCGTCTGGTGGCGCATTGTAACATTATCTCCCGCTTGTCTTCGCAGCAGCGTGATAGATGGATGTGGTAAATGAAAATGTGGTTGTTGTTGCTGATGATGTAGATGCTGATACTGTTGCTGCTGCATCTGTCGACGCTGTGAATGGGAGGAGGAGGAGGAGGATGAATACACGTTTGCCCCTGCAGCAACAGGCACCGTGTGGTATCGATTGGAAAGATATGGATGATTGTGATAGTAATGCTGGTGGCGAAAGGCGACCGGGTGGCGCTCGGTCCCAGAAACAAATGTCGTCGTGGTCGGTGGAAGCCGAAATCTTAGTCTCCCCCGGTACGGCGCACGACGGACGAAAGATGGTGGAGTATGAGACCTGTGGGCAGAGCGGTAGTTGTGTTGATGATGAACGGGCTGAAGGAAGCGCTGATGATGTACCGAGGAAGGATTGGTTAACAACCTAGACACGTTCTGAAAGCGCTGCATACGAGTATGTAGCATGGCACTGGTCAGCGTACTGTTGTAGCGATTCTGTTTCGAATGTTCGTGCAAACGAACGGGTGGTTTGGTACCGTAAAGCTTAAATGATAATGACCTGGACTCGCTTGGAAATTCCGATCCATGTACGACTCCTTGCGATCGTCTGGCAATGCGGCAGTGTAAAAAGTAGAGTAGAATAGATCATTTAAAACACACCGACCAACGTCACAGTGAGCAGCGCAATAGGTGACAAAATTATGCGTTATGTGGTTAAGTGTTAGAGGAAAATCCTGTACACATTGCTTTACTTACCGTTTTAGCTCCTCTTGGCTGTGAGCTAATGCTAGTGCGAAACGTTCTAGGCGCATCGTGCGTGCGGTGGCCGGAGATATGGTTCCACCGGAACTGGTATCGCCTCCACCAATGCCACCAACCGACATGTCGTGATCGGCATTGCCCATGTCGTCGTGCTGCATTTCCGACTGAAGATGCGCCAGCTGTACCTATGCATAGATGCAATCGTTTAGTCATAATTTAAAACAAACCTAAACGGAATAGAACGCTCCCTATCTTTCTAGTGCACTAAATAAGTGGAAATTTGGTCAATTTTACTATCCCACAAACTAAGCGACACTGACATGACATCACTCAAACGTATCGAAACTCGAAACTTAATAAAAAAATAACTTCATTTACGTTTTTGTATCTTCTCTAAAGCCGAACGGTACTCTGGACTACATTTCTGGAGACTGTCAACAAGCTTCTACACAATTCCCTCCCATCCGGGAAACAATCAAAGCCTTTTTACAAACAACAACAACATCGACGCAAGTAGAAAGAAACCATAAAAGCTCAAACGAAAGAACCAATCAGCCACAGTGCCGAACAAAACAGTAAGGCTATCGCATTTTGTTGCATGTCCAGCTAATTGTCGACTGCATCATAGTACATTAGCTTAAACAATTATTTATTGGATAGTTTCACGATTATCCAATTAAATCATTGAATTTCAGACCAAGATTTATTAGTAGATTTATTAAAGGACAATTAATTGAAAATAAGTTGTTCATAGATATACAGGCTGTGCAAGGCAAATTTGACAGTTACGATTATGTTTATAATTCATGATAGCCTTGACATATCAACACAAGCAATATGTCAATAGAAAGCTTATATTGTAAACTAACTGGTGCAACAATTTCAAGTGCAGCAAACATGATTAACCCGTCCGAAATGCGGAAACAAATCACGTGCATCATGATGATCCTCGCCGGTAAGCAGAACCGGGACATCATGGAGTGTGCGCAGTGTTCTCGGGACTCTGTTAAAACCATCCGGAGTGACATGGAACCAAGCAACGGCAATTACGAAGAAGTATCAAGAAGAAAAAAAAACATTCGGGACCTTCGCACTGACGCTTTCTTGGCCGATCTGCAATTTCGGACGTGGGAAGGGTCAGGGGTTAATTTGGAAACGATAGTAAAGCCTTGGATGACTACAGTAGCCAATGGCAGACCATAAGTGTTTTAGCAGGACCTTGCTATCTTCTTCTTCTTTCTTGGCCTAACGACCTCTAAGGTCATGCCTGCCATTTCTGGCTTACTAGACTTATTGTTACCGCATAGTTGGATAGTCAGTCGTCACTATGGGGGAACGGCCCAGATGAGACTTGAACCCCGGTCCTGTCATATGAAGACCGGCGCCGCTGTCGCATCTACCAACGGGCCGCCCACGGATCTTGCTATACGGCTGCTAAAACTGAAAAATGGTTTGTTGACAATTTTGCTGACTTCGCTGCACCAAATGTGTGGCCTCCTAACTCGCCGGATCTTAGTCCTTTGAATGATTTTGTTTGGGACGAAGCTGAACGTGACACTAATCGATCGTCCAGCAACACCAAGGCGGAACTAGTGGAGAAAATTAAGTTCGTTTTTGCGACCCTTCTTAGGGACACGGTTTTCCAGGAGTTGCACCAGGTTAAGGAGCCAGATCGAGGCCGTAATCGATGCCCAAGGCGGATATTTTAACTTATTTCAATGAATAGCATGTTGAGCTACTATTTTTTTCAAAAAGAAATTGTCCTAAATGATCTATTTTTCCAAAAAAAAATCTTTTTCCGTAGATAACTGTCAAATTTATCGTGCACACCGTATAATTTTAGGATAACGTCTTACTGTTTCGTCCGACACTGTACATATCATAACGTAAGGAAAAACCTTTAAGCGTTAAATTCGCGCACGCCACAATTTGCCAATCTTTAAATGAAAAACAAAACCCAATGAAAACGAACAAATACTACAAAGTTGAAAATAAGCAAGGTAGCAAAGTTTCACTTCCATTCCGGAACCACTCACTTGGCTAGAGGGTAACGATTCGGACAACGGAACCTGATTCAAAGTGGTAACGTATTGATGCAAATGCGCTGGCGACATCGACGCTGGCGCCTGTAACGATAAGCAGACGGGTAAGGGAGACCATAATGATCGAATAAATCAAAAACTAACAGAAGAAAAACCAAAAGGTCTTTTTACGCTGTCTTTTTCGTTGGGCATTGAGTACAACATGCCAGTAACAGGCCGAAAGGTTTTCTGTACGCGGGTAAGGAACTAAACTCAAGCTCAGGTCAATAAAAACGATGCTCAATTTTTGTAAGAACCAAAAAGAAAGACGACCATTATGAAGCAATGGCGATGTGAACCAGGGCGACATACCGTGTGATACTTTTGAAGATAGTCCCGGTTCGGGCTGTTTGGTGTGCTGCTACCACTGAGCGGTGGACTCTGTCGATCCATCGATCGTCCGCGGGCTAGAAGATTCATGTGCTCTAAGCTGCCAACACGAGATTCTAGCTCCTCTGCTCGTGCTTCCGTGGACTGCTTCTCCTCCTGTATTAACCTGCATCGAATTCAACGCGAGAGAGCGTTTCTGTTAATATGTGTCCGAGACACCTCCGCTTTTGACGACCCTTACACACACCTGATTTCATTATTGATTGCGTCCAGCTGCTCCTGCAGCATGATGGCCAAGGTTTGTGCATCGGTGTGCCCGGTCGGTGAGATAATGTCGCCCGTGCCGAACAGATTGTCCGCCTCGTCCGCGCCGCCATCCAGCACGCCTCCGTCGAAAACTTGTGCATTGGCCATGTGCTGCAGCTTGTTCCAGTCCTGTTCCGCCATCGAGCGGTTAAAGTGTTCCTCCTCGAGCGTCGACTTGTTTCGCCGCAGGCTGTGCGTGCTGAAGGTGGCCGAGCCGCTGCGCGAAAAGCCACTGTTGGCGGACGCATTGCCGACCGCGTTTGGTGATAAGCTTCTGGTGAGTGCTTCGGTTTGCTGTATATTGTACGCAATTTCCTAAACGAAAGCCAAAAGTAATGGATGAGTTTACAACCACGATCCATGCAGCACCTGGTCGGTACAACCCACACACGAACCTGTTGCAAAATTTGACGCTTGAACGTTTCCATCTCGAGCCGGTTTTTGGCGATCTCCTTGAGCATATCGGATTTCTCCTGGCACAGCTCTTCGGCGTACTTTCGCGCCTTGTCGAGCTCCTGCGTGAGCGTGTTTTTCTCCTCCAGCGCCGTCATGCGTTCCTTCAGATGGACCTGCAGCCGATCGTTCGACTCGGCCAACAGTTTGTCCACCGTCGACGATAGCCGCTGATTGTGCTCTTCGTTCATCTTCAGTCTTTGATTTAGACGCATCACTTCCGCATTCTTCTCCTCCACACTGTTCTCCAGCCGCGTGATCCTGTCCTCCGCGGAACCGTGCCGCTCTTGTGCCTTCGTTCGAAAGAGAGAGAGAGAGAGAAGCAGCGCATCATTACAGATGTGTTATTACACAGAGAGCGATCGATTGAAAGGTATCATGCAAAATGTTTCATGCGAGAATCTGTGTCCTTTTCTACGGGGATTGTATCATATAAAAATTGAATGAAGGAGTTAGAAGATTTTGACGCGATCTTTCCCTCGTGTTAGCCTACCTGTTTGCCTACCTGTGTTAGGGCTTCCATACGAGCCTTAAGCTGCTCTTCCATCTCGGGCAGCTTCGAGAACTGGGCCAACTTTTGATCGGACAGCTCAAGCTTTTCTTGTATCGCTGCTATCTTGCCTTCTTGCAGCTAGTGACGGGAAAGAGAAACCGGATTAGACCCTGGAGATCGTTCGCTGGCGCTGAGTTACCGGCCAACTTACCTTCAGCTGAGCCTCCTTGTGGCGCAATTCCTGTTCCAGCTTTTCGTTCAAATCGTGCAGTGAGGTTGACTCGCGCTGCGCATTCAAATAGCGCTTCTCGAGCGTCGCGATACGTTCCTCTTGGTCCTCCTTTTGGGCGACGTTTTCCCGCAGATCGCGCTGCAGCTTCACGCACGCTTCCTGCGATTTGGTATACTCCTTCTGCAGCTTGCACATGTTCTCTTCCATCTCGTTGATCTTGGTGTTCAGATCGGAGACGCGTCGCTGCCACTGGGACAGTTCGGCCGTCTGCTTCTCGATGATCGTTTGCAGCTCGTGCGTTTTGGCACTGTAATCGATCATCTCTCCGGCCTCTCCATTCTTCAGCGCGTCCTACAAAATAGAAACGACATTGATTCGCGATCGCAATTTTACAAACCCTTACATGTCAATACCTTCTTTTCACTGCTGCTGTCCAACGAGGGATCCGATTGGTTAGACAATACGCCGGATTTGTATTGTTGAAGCTGTAATACAGATCGTTAATTAACTCTTTTCGAAGGACATTTCCAACAAGACGCTCTTACCTCCTCTTTGGTCTGATTAAGTTCCTCTTCCAGCTCATTGTTTTTCTCTAACGATATTCGGAGCCGTTCGCGAACCTATAAAACATTGAGACAAACGTTAGTGCTACAAATCATAAACATTCAAACATAGTTTTTTCTAGCAAGTTAGGCAACAAATTCGTTTTTCTTGTGAAGCGAGCTAGAAAGCAAACAATTCAATTTTCCAATATTTTTTTTCGTGTTCTTTTGGCTGGTACATATAACATATGAGTATTTTCACTATTTTCTGTCACGCCAATGTAAACCAGAAAGGTCGGCCAAATGTATGCTTTGACGTGTTTAGTTTCGGTCCGGTTAGTCACAGAATGGCAAACGAAGTCTTATCGCAGTGAGAACAACATACAGCCAGTGGAGCGTAGCTGTCCCCATCGATTCCGACGATCGATCTATATGCAAATCGCAAGCAAGCCGTTCGCGAACCTATAAAACATTGAGACAAACGTTAGTGCTACAAATCATAAACATTCAAACATAGTTTTTTCTAGCAAGTTAGGCAACAAATTCGTTTTTCTTGTGAAGCGAGCTAGAAAGCAAACAATTCAATTTTCCAATATTTTTTTTCGTGTTCTTTTGGCTGGTACATATAACATATGAGTATTTTCACTATTTTCTGTCACGCCAATGTAAACCAGAAAGGTCGGCCAAATGTATGCTTTGACGTGTTTAGTTTCGGTCCGGTTAGTCACAGAATGGCAAACGAAGTCTTATCGCAGTGAGAACACCGGCATTACCACACTCTGCCACAGCGATTTCGCGTTACCTTCTCATCCAACGCCTTGTGATGCTCGAACAAACTCTTAAGGGCCTTCAACACCTCCACCTCGCTTGATACGCCGCTCTGGGATGCCGCCTGCCGCTTCACCACCGTCATGCGTAACGAACGCTCGTGCCGGGACACTAGACACTCGAGATGTTCCAACAGGAGCTGCAGGAAACAGGGATAACAACAACAACAAAATGCATTATGATGACGGTGATGATGACGGTTTCTCCATCGATATCCGGGTCGGCGCCAATCGGACGTCTTGGCGTCGTCGTGCTCTTTGACCTCGACCGACCGCTTACCCTGGTATTATTTCGTTCCGCCTTCAGCTCTCCGATTTCTTCATCTCGTTCGAGCAGCGTCTCGCGGGCCTGCGTTAGCTCTTTGGTAAGTGTCGAGAATTCCTGCGTGTGTCGAATGGGAGAAAACGTAAGGAAGAAAGAATGTATCACATAAAATCCAGCAACTGTGCAGTACAGTTATGTACGCGTGTGGGCCAGAAGTGCGTAGGCAGGACGAAACTGTGGTGTGGTGTCGCCACGCATTGCCCACTAGCTTCGCCCGTCCCGTGGGTTTAGATGCACACCTGTGGTAAGTTGGCCGCAATCTGGCGATGCAGGCTGTCCCGCTCCTTTTCCACCTCCTGGATTTTCATCTCCATGTCCGCCATCCGCTGCTGGGTTTCGCGCAAGCTATCCATCAGCTTGTCCCGCTCGTCCAGCATCGACACCATCAGCTGCTCGAAGTTGGCATCCTCGCCGCTAAACTGGGACGACCGCTGGCTGATGGTGTCCTCCGAGATGGTCGGCATCACGTCGCACATCATGTTCCACATTTTGCACTACTTTTGTTGTATCTTCAGCTCCCAAAACAAAAATTTCTTCTTGGAGGATCTTTGGAGCCTGCTACTGCTGCTGCTGCTGCTGCTCCGGCTGCACACGCACGCTCTCTCTCTCTCTCTCTTACACACGCACACTATCGCACAATCTCTCGCGCGACGCGTACTCCCAACACTTTCGCTCTTGCTTTCTCTCTTTTCCGAACCGGGCAGCAAAACACGGGATGCCTGTCTGCGTGAGTGCGTGCGTGCGTGCGTGCGTGCGTGGGGCGGAAGCGGTGGACAACCAACGGCACGGGTCAAGCGGGTCCGAACGAGGGAAGTGGGAAGACGCTTGGTGCAAGCGGAGAGGTAGAATGAATGAAATCACGGCACGATGGGAAACGATAGCGCGAAAATGGGTGGGGGAGGCCAATGGTCGCGCACGGGGCAGACCGTGTAGCGGCACCAGCAGACCAGCAGCAACGTCGACGGCGGATCAATTCTCCCCCTCGTTTTCCGCCACACCGCGCACAGGGGGTAGTATCCCGTCCCGTCGTGCAAAGTCGTCCCCCTGCCTGCCGACGTCTCCCAGCAGGCCCTTCCTGCAGCACACGACCCACGCGCTTAAACTTTACTCCGTAACGAATGCACGCCGCAGCGGACAGCCATTATGTAATTCGGATTCCGGAATGCGTGCACACGATTGGGGCTAGATAGCTGTAATCACAAAATTTCACTCTTCACGGACAGAGACACACCTTTCTTGCTTTTTGTGTTTTGTAAATTCTTTTCTTTTTTTCTCAATCTTTTTTCCTCATTTGTCAGCTGTCATTTTGTGGTCGGTCAGATTACACCACCGGGTTCAGGTGTCAGGCGGTGTGCTTGCGGCGAGAAAGATACGCAAGAGATGCCATTGGAATGTTAAAATATATAATTTTTTTCATTTTTATATGGATTAGAGGGGAAATGGACGTAAAATCACGTTATATTAAAAATAGGAAGATTTTGATGCATCCTGTATCTTTTTCAACGGATCAGAACTGATGCAGCTTGTTTGTCACCGTTAATCAGCTTGTAGGTAGTGCAATGGTATGCAAAAGTGGGCGTAAAATTATGTTTGTTAGCATATAAACTTCTGTGTGCTTTTTTACAACTAGCTTATGAACTTATGTAGTTCATACCAAGCAATACAGCAACTAATTCTCGTGTACGGTTTACACGAATTTGCTCGATCGTAGTCAACGTGGTTTCCGTATCAACCACCGACGATCCCTGTAAAAATGAACCACGCGTGAACGTCCGTCGAGCCGTCGTCGGCAAATCGCGGAGTCAGAAACCTTTTACTCATACATCGGTCTGCGTTCTCAACAGACGGTCGATTCGCGAGTTTCGGTGCGCGGCGCACATCTCGCGATTGGTGCGTGTTCTCCCTCTGGTGTTCGGCCTGTGGTGAAGCAAGTCCGTGATGTTATTCTAGTTGCACGATTATCTACGCGTTCCCTGGTTCCTGCTTAAACGGTACAGTGTTTTGTGTCAAGTGTGCAAAAGCCGCCGGTTTGTTTTTCACCATTCATTTCCGGGTTGCAAACGCCATTTCTACTCTGCTGAACTGGATACGGCTCTTGCGCCACAAAGAAAATCAGCACGTTCTTGCGTGTTAGTGCAGTGTTTAGTTGCGTATTCGGATGGGAATTTCCTTTTCTTGTTTGTTTGACCTTCTTTTCGTCGCAGAGTGAGCAGATACAGGGCAAATATTTTCAGTGGAACCGTTCGTATCCTTGACTGAGATTGAAAAGGACACTTTGACGCTAGCGCTAGTAAGAAAGCGCAAACCAAGAGGTAGATGCGTTCGCCATGAGTTGTCAGCTGATTGTTGTGCAAGCGATGCACCGCAGAAAACTGCGCACAGAGAGTGATGAGATTATGAAATCAATCGCACATCACTAGTAGTACTTCAAATCATCGTGACACATTTTTTTTGTTGTCGATAAAACACTCTCGTGACACGGCACTGATATGTGTTCTGTTTGAAGCATGTCCACCAAACAAAACGAAATCTGGTGCCAAACAAAGGGTCACAAATAGTTTCCTTTGTGAATTAACTGTGCACTTGCTATTGCTCGTCGATTAATATGCCAAGTTTGGTGATAATTCGTTACGCATAAAACCTTCAAAACTTTCAACAAAGATGTCCCTCAATGTAAGGGACCGAACCGGTTCCATTAGTCGCCGAAAGCTAGGTGGCAGATGGACAGAAAAGGGTAGAATGGAAATTTATGCCAAACTTTTTTGTGATTAGCTGTAAATTTTATCTTTACACAATCAGAGCAGTCAAAGCTTAAGAAGAGCCAGTGAAATCTGAATAATATAATAAGATCCACCGTGCACTGTCGAAAAGCAAGGTTCCGTTTATCTGTATGTGAAGGGTCACCGGGAAGGACAATCCGAAACCGGTATAGAAACTCTCTAGAAGCAAACTTGTTTTACCGACTTAGCCATTCGTGATTGTTAGTGACGTACACGTGTGGCAGGAGAAATATCATGATTTCTTGAAGTTGTGTAATACCGTGCAATCAATAAACCATACCGGTCTCTAGAATCGGAAGTAAACTATTCCGGCCATCGTGAGAAAGAGACGCATACCGCCATTTCGTCTGTTATCGCCTTGAACTGTGAACCACACATCAGCAGATCTCCATTATCCTTTCCGCAATATTACGGGCCATTCAAAACAATCGGACGGGGACATGATGGTTGTTATTGATTTTGCTATTTGTGGCCCAATATTTGCACACACTGTGCGCCTAACATCGTTCAGCAAAATTTGACTGTCCAGCATGTTTGAAGAGCTGTGCTTGAGGGCACAACTACTGAAACAGGCAAATGTTTGGCATGTTGTTGTGCTTCGTGGTGGTGGGTTTTTGGTCAGCGCTTCCGATCTCGGACCGTTGAGCGTCATTGGAAATCGATAAACATTGTCCAAAATAATTGATTCGCTACCGTAGGATAGATAGAATAGATCCAAAACGGTCTCTCGAGTAGAGCGACACTGTCCTTTGCAGCCTTTCACCGGTACTTGTGGTATCCCTACTCTTGCAAACCATACTAAATTTGTTTAGGCCGTTTAGGTTGATGGATTGGAAAAGGAAACCTCGTGGTGTAGTTTGACATTGACACGCATTTAATCGTCGGCATCGTAAGCTGATTGGGAATGCATTCCGATCACTGACACGTTACACTAGGGTTGCCATTATTGAGGGTAAATATCTGTTCGTTTTTTTCCTTCTTCTTCCATCGGCGCCTTAGAAGTGTGAATCACCGCAATGGTTTGGCCAGATGTAGGAAGGGAGGTAAGTCGTTGCGCCTCAAAGCATCTCCAAATGTTTTGAATACCGTCACAATAGCTGCGACGACTTCCTGCATTATTAACAAACCCGTCATCTGGCCGGCTGCGCCTACTAAACCGGCCAACGATGCGGCAAGAAGAGCAAGAGCGTTCGATAGTGTTTGCGCGTCCACTTAGCGTTCCCCAGCGCCGCGAGCGACCCTCCCCGACTAGGGTTATGGTCGTCGCCAATCATCAAAAACCGCATGATTTGTCGCTTTTTTGATCGGTTCGGATGGAGAATGTGACCATGAGCGGGTCACTCGGTGACACTCGATAACCATGACCTTGCCCCCGTTCCTCTCTTCCTCTTTCTCTCTCTCTTCCTTTCCAATTTTGGTGGGCTTATTTCTATTGGTCCACAGACCGGGCGTTAGGCGTCGTGTGTCGCCGAGTGAGCATCATTTTATATCCCATTAACTTCATCGCCTTCGTTCAAGGCCTCACGCGAGTCGAATGGAAGCGTGTAAAAGTTCAAATGCGAGTTTTTCGCCAACTCTGCTGGTGCTGACGTACGTACGTTGTGTGGGAATAACCGATCAGGAATTGAATGTTTGTGCCAAAAGATTTTAGCCGAACGTTCTAGCAAAACTGGTTTGAACGCGGCTGAAATTCATATAGAACCCTAAGGAAGCTAACACACATAAAAAAGGCGCTAGATTAGGATGAGTCTGAAGATTGGTTATATGCTACCAAACCAACGCAACGATCACTTGACACGATCGATGTTGATGATCGATTTGTTTTGGTTTTTAGATTGTTCCAGCGGCATCTGAGCATCATTAGAAGAACGTGATAGTGCGAATCATGGCCCACAATAATCTAACGAAGCATAGGAATCCGTTGTACCAAAACGTCCCGATTCAACGTGGTACGTAAAGAAAAAAGAAGGCAAAATTGGGATTAATCTGACGTACGATGGAAGTTTTTGTTCTGTATTCGCCACTTTGGAAGAGAAAGTCAATTTTGTTCAGTAACGGCTGTACGGATGGGCGTGTTGCATCGGGTTATTGAATCAGCCTGTCTTTCGATACAACTGCCCTGGTGGCATAATTTTAGGTCACTCATCATTTCTTTCGCAGTGCCCCACACACTGCGTTCGAGTAGAGCGACACTGTCCTTTGCAGCCTTTCACCGGTACTTGTGGTATCCCTACTCTTGCAAACCATACTAAATTTGTTTAGGCCGTTTAGGTTGATGGATTGGAAAAGGAAACCTCGTGGTGTAGTTTGACATTGACACGCATTTAATCGTCGGCATCGTAAGCTGATTGGGAATGCATTCCGATCACTGACACGTTACACTAGGGTTGCCATTATTGAGGGTAAATATCTGTTCGTTTTTTTCCTTCTTCTTCCATCGGCGCCTTAGAAGTGTGAATCACCGCAATGGTTTGGCCAGATGTAGGAAGGGAGGTAAGTCGTTGCGCCTCAAAGCATCTTCAAATGTTTTGAATACCGTCACAATAGCTGCGACGACTTCCTGCATTATTAACAAACCCGTCATCTGGCCGGCTGCGCCTACTAAACCGGCCAACGATGCGGCAAGAAGAGCAAGAGCGTTCGATAGTGTTTGCGCGTCCACTTAGCGTTCCCCAGCGCCGCGAGCGACCCTCCCCGACTAGGGTTATGGTCGTCGCCAATCATCAAAAACCGCATGATTTGTCGCTTTTTTGATCGGTTCGGATGGAGAATGTGACCATGAGCGGGTCACTCGGTGACACTCGATAACCATGACCTTGCCCCCGTTCCTCTCTTCCTCTTTCTCTCTCTCTTCCTTTCCAATTTTGGTGGGCTTATTTCTATTGGTCCACAGACCGGGCGTTAGGCGTCGTGTGTCGCCGAGTGAGCATCATTTTATATCCCATTAACTTCATCGCCTTCGTTCAAGGCCTCACGCGAGTCGAATGGAAGCGTGTAAAAGTTCAAATGCGAGTTTTTCGCCAACTCTGCTGGTGCTGACGTACGTACGTTGTGTGGGAATAACCGATCAGGAATTGAATGTTTGTGCCAAAAGATTTTAGCCGAACGTTCTAGCAAAACTGGTTTGAACGCGGCTGAAATTCATATAGAACCCTAAGGAAGCTAACACACATAAAAAAGGCGCTAGATTAGGATGAGTCTGAAGATTGGTTATATGCTACCAAACCAACGCAACGATCACTTGACACGATCGATGTTGATGATCGATTTGTTTTGGTTTTTAGATTGTTCCAGCGGCATCTGAGCATCATTAGAAGAACGTGATAGTGCGAATCATGGCCCACAATAATCTAACGAAGCATAGGAATCCGTTGTACCAAAACGTCCCGATTCGATTGGCCACTGTTTGGTGGTACGTAAAGAAAAAAGAAGGCAAAATTTGGATTAATCTGACGTACGATGGAAGTTTTTGTTCTGTATTCGTCACTTTGGAAGAGAAAGTCAATTTTGTTCAGTAACGGCTGTACGGATGGGCGTGTTGCATCGGGTTATTGAATCAGCCTGTCTTTCGATACAACTGCCCTGGTGGCATAATTTTAGGTCACTCATCATTTCTTTCGCAGTGCCCCACACACTGCGTTCACATGGACGGAAATGAGAACAAGGCAAACGACCTATCCGTCTGCTGACGGACGCGGGAACGAAGTCGCGAATGGTCTGCACCAAAGTTCACCGAATTGATTGAATCTAATTGAAACATTGCATTGAGCTGCTCGTTCTCGCGTTCGATGAGACGTGGAATCAAGCGATCATCTCTCAGCAAAAGTTTTTGAGCCCGTTGAAAATGCGCCTACACAGCACAGGACAGGAAATTGTGTAAACAACGGTTCTACGTTCAATGATAGTGCCTTTGTCCATTTCTTCCACAATATTCGCCGGTGACAGTGATTGTGCCGGTCTCTACATACATATACACAGCACACGCTATGTTTAGTCACCATAGTAACTCACACTGTAGTAGCTACTATTAAATTCACTCACTACGCGCAAACCGACCCATTCATGCAGCATGCGCACGAGCCCGCGTCCATTTTTTGATGGCGTCCGAGACGTTATGACGATTGCGGTTGGACAATGGGAAGTTTTTGTATATTTTAATTACAGTCGTAACAGAGAGTATGTTTGTGTGTGTGTGTATGAGCGTGGGAAAGGACGTTTCAGCTCCAACCGTCTGCTGCTAATGAAAGTTAGTAACCTCACAGTAGTAACGTCTGTCCACTGGGGGTGCCTCGGTAAATGGAAAGATGGCACTTGTAATGGCAAGGTGACGTACAGTTTGCAAGTCGTTGCAGAAGAATAATTAACGCCTTGGTAAATTGGTGAGAAACATACCGGACATTAGATATGACTCGTCTATCTGGCTCGCTGTCCCGATCCTGACGTAACTGCGAAGGGTTGCAATTAAACTTTCAACTCTCTGACTGTCTCTGGTTCATTAATGAAGGCGTGTATTTTTATCAGCTGTTAGCACAAAGCACCTTCGGAGCTTGTCTACAAAGCACTTCACTTATTCAGCATTTTAAAAGCCAATTAAATAAGCAAAAACAAAGCGGCTTGCTCTGTGCCAGTATGCTTTACATTCATCTTCAACTTTACTTTCGCAGTGTTGCAATCGAACAGAATGAATAAACAGAAGTGACCGACAGTGTTTAGTTCCTGCCATACACAGCGATGAGCGTTAGGTGACGCGAGGCTGTTAGTGTATTTTACGGCTAGTGATATATCAATTTAAAACCACCCGGTATCCGTCCAGCAGTGTGCGAGAGATAGAGTGTGTGTATCAATTTCAGTTAATCTTTCCAACTGCCATTTGTGTGCCCAAAGTGTCATCGTTGATCGCGTGTCTCACGTCAACCGGGTAATTGTGATAAGTGTGGAATAAATCGCTGTCACCATTCTGTGTTTGCGCCAAGCGCCAAGTTCCGTCCATATTGCGCCTGGAGAAAATAGTGACTTAAACCATCAAGACAAATCATCGAAATGAATGGAAACGGACACTATAACGGGCATCGGGCGGATAGTGAGGAAAATCTGCACAAACCAACACACGAGAATGGCGCCAACTCTCATCCGGCAGGACCCGGCACGGAAAGCAACGAACCCAACTTTGAACGTCTCAACTTTATGGGGCGCCTATCGTACCACGTGTCCATTGCGATAGGGAAGTTTTTCTACCGGTAAGTAACGATTTGTAGACTCCGGTGCGTTCTCCCCCAACTTAACCCTCAAAATGTTTTTAAGTTGGTCGGTAGGTCAGAGGCGACCTACGCTTTAACAAAAATATCCTCCAAAGAGCAACGGCCTGAACTTGACAGTGAATTTTGATCAGTTTGCTAATTTCCCGAAGGTTAAATAACACATCGCAAAGACAGAAGAAGCCACACTGTTTCCTGTATAGCGTGTCCAGTGCTAAAAGGCCAGTGAACAGCAACATCCTTCCACCGAAAAGTGTTAATATAAAATAGACAGGTATGGAAGTGTTTATCTCTTGCCAGAAACAAAGAAAAAGAAGAAAGGCGAAGAGACTAGAGACACTAGCATAACTGGTTTCACTAAGCTGAGAAAATGCTATCTTCAAACGGCAGTTTCTCTACGGGGAATCGGTTTGGAGAATAAATTCGTTTTGGAATCATAAACATCTCTCACAACGCTTCCTGCATAACGTTTTGGGTGCAGTTATCGGAACCGGTTTTCAGTGGATCGTTGGATTAAATAATGATTTCCTATTGGGGTTTCCGTAGCACAACCTTCTGCTGGTTTTGTGTCTTTTGTTGAAGGCTTTCAAATGAGAATGCATTCGCTCCAAAAATGCCATCGTATGCTGCTTACCGTAAAGGAAGCAAAGACCGTTCGAAGGTTACGCAGCTATCAAAGCTCTGATGATATGAGATTTTTTATCAAAATGTGACAATGTGGCGAACTGTCTGGCGAATAAATGCAAAAAATAGCGACCCCGTTTATTTAGGAGCTATTATTGGCCATCGCTTTTATTGCCTTTTTTTCTGTGCGTTACGCCCAAACATCTGTGATTGTTTGTACGTCCCAAAGCATTGCTGACATTCCATCAGCAAGATTGATAAAGTCCAACCACAGCTACAGATAGCTGACGGTTTGTAAGGGTCGGACGCACTTGATCCAGTGAGATAACACGAATGACAACGGCTGTATCGGAAACAGGCTCATACGACCAGAAGCTATGATGAAGATTTACAATCAAGGTAATCGGAAATGTGGAAATCGATTCGGTATTTCATATAGTTTGATCCAGGTAGATTAGGTTTTCGGTGGAAATATTGTGTTCCTTTAGAAAGTTGAATAGCTTCCTAAACGTCCGGCTTTGATGATTGATGTAATGGTGCCCTGTCCTATTGAGCGAATGAAAAAGAGCCGTAACAATGACCACCTGGCAACACAGATGGCTGAGAATCCTTCAACTAAAAGCTATTTAATGGCTTTTGCGTGATAAGAATAGGGGTGTAATCAGTTGTTCTGTAACAACGAATGAGGCTGGATATTGATAAAGCGCCGAAATCCAATGAGATCACGATTATTGTATGATACGATTGGCCATTGGTGCGTAGATATCTTTAAAACATACAGTCTTTAACCTTGATCTGTTTCCGATCCATGATCTATCTGTACTCCGGTAATTGACCACATAACGAGACTGAAAGTGTGAACAACAAACATGGGGTCTTCGAGCTAGAAAGTAAAAGTGTCGGCAGATGATATGACACATCCTGTTAGCGTAGAAAGACGCCATTGACGTGAGAATTATGGCTTCTTCAAAACGCTCACCTTGACCGACGAGACTAGCGATCGCCTTGGGTGCAATGTCAGCTTTGCACGGTGCAATCCTTTATCGCACCTTAGACACAAATTTTGAATGTTTGTACCGTGGAAACAGGGAGTAGAGTTGACAAATGTGTTTATTTAACGACTGTGCGAGGTAGCAAAGCCATAAAAGAAAATATAAAATCAACACCATAAAAACATAAAGGCGTTTCGGCTAATCGTAAAATAGTCTCTTTTTTGTCTGTTGTTTAGCACTAATAAATCAAATAAGATAAAACAGAGACGTCTCATGTAGTTAAATTACAAAAAAATTGAAGAGATTGTTTGAAATACGATCGTTAATACAGATGCGAAAACGTTTGTTATCGCTCGGCTGGCCGGCGTCGACAGTTCTCAGCAATCGTTGTAACGCAGTGTGTAACGCACCATGATCATGAATTGCTTTTTAGGGTCATTACTACATCCGGAAAGAAATAACAATCGCTAGCCAGAAAGGTATGATACGCTACCGATGATATAATGGCGAACGAGAACGATAACCAGTGCATGAGAACTTTGCAACTCGCCATGAATTGCTCATTTCATTCTTCAGTTCTGACGTACGCTCTAGCTACAATTGCACTTCTTATCAGTGTGTTTTAATTGTGTAAATAAGTGTAAAAAAAATCCCCCTCCTGATTTATTTTTTTGCACGCGTGCACTTTGTTTATATATAGATCTTGTATCACCTATGACCTACAAAATGGTGTAGAAAAACTGCTGGAATGGCTCCAAATATTGACCTATCAGTCGCGTTTGTTGGCGCGTGCCTTAAGTAAATATTGATGTTCTTCAAATTTCACGCTTGTGCTCTTTTTCGGGCAGATAACGGTAAGGTTTTATACTTGATCTGCCTTGTCTACGTGTCAATGTTTGTAATGTTATTTTAACGCTTTTATTAATTTTCAACGCATGTTTTAGTATCATCATACGTTGCTAGTTTGTGGGAAGAATTGAATATTATGTTTAGATCTTTTCCACAAGGAAAACACAATTCTTCATCTCAAATCAACCTCCTTGCATTCGTTATTGATGCTGACTGAATAACGCCATCTTGTGGGGAATAGCGACACTAGTACCGAGCTCGCTACTTTTGAATTTGTGTTTTCTAATTAGATATCAGGGTGTCGGTTTTCACACAACAGGACTGGAGACCGAATCCCTTTCGGACTGCTTCCCCGTACGCAGGACTCATTATCCAGCTATGGATAAGAACTAAGTCAATCAAAGCCAGAGAACCAGAAGAAGCTTTCTCGTGATGTTAGTTTTCCATCAGTTGGCTTGTTTTACAACAGTATAATTTGTTGTTATTGAAAGGAAACGCCTCTAGCTCAACGTTCTGAAAGAATGTTCACCCGTTTGCTCCCATTAACGTGTTTGCTTGCGGATCTAATCACGTTTAACCCGGCCGATGTAATGAGGTTGTTCCACTTAAATGCATCGACATGCTTCACAGGGTACGAACTTCTTTCGCCCATAATAATCGCTGCAGTCTTTGTGTCTGCTGCTACTATTTATTAAACCCCGACTTACTACCGTATTTAATTTAAAAGTCGGTGCCCCGATCCTGTGCAGGTTATTAAAGTCTCTTCTTACTTCTCCTTCTTTCAGACTCGGTTACTGGATTGCGAACAATGCTTGGAAAACGATCGGTTTAAGCGTTTTGCTGGTGGCTGTATGCAGCGTAGGCTTCATCCGGTTTCACAAAGAAAAGAGTCCGATGAAACTTTGGATACCGCTGGGGTCAAAGTTTCAGCACGATACGAACTGGTTGATTGAACACTTTCAGGAGGGTAACCGTATCGAGACGGTGATGATCACCGCACCGGATGTACTGGTGCCGGAGGTTTTGCAGGCGGTAAGCCGGTCGATGCTTCAAATGTGCTTCAAAGAGGAGTGGGTCTAATGCGATTCTTCCATCTTCCATCGACAGATTGCAAAAATAACAGAAGAAATAGAAGGCTTTACGTTTCATAACAGCGAAGGACAACGGTTAGGGTGGACCGACGTTTGTCACAAGTAATGCCCCCCAAAACCCACCGAATCAGTGAACCATCAAACTTAATGTTTATCTTCTCCGTAGAGTTCCTTTCATAGCGGAATACACGGCGGATCACACGCGCCGTAAGCGTCATGCTCAAGACCTCGACAGGCAATCGGTGACGACCCGTCGGCCAAAGAAGAGTAAACCATTCTTTACGCCTGTCATCGATGTTCCTTCGTTTTTGTTCTGTCCAATGTTGGAGCGACTTGAACTGGGCTGCTATGGAAGCAGCTTGCTGGAGCTGTGGAAATACAATCAGACCGTGATGGCCGGGCTCTCGAAGGAAGAGATCGTTGATAAGCTGAACCGGACCACGGTTAGCCCTATGACTGGACACACGGTGCAGTTTGCCGAGCTGCTCGGTGATGTGAAGCGGGACTGGAGTGGACGGATAGTATCTGCCGGCTCACTGGTGACGCATTGGTTTGTGCATGTCAACTTCTCGGAAGTAGATTCAGACGTTAGTGGTAATGCTGCCGGTACGGAGGATTGGGTCACCGAGAATGCCGTGCTGTGGGAAGAAAAGTTCCTGCAGATTGTCGCCAAGGCAAAGCGGGAATTGTCCAACAATGAGACCAACATTTACTATGCGGCCGGAAGAAGGTAAGGAATGAAGAAGGAATGTGGTTGATAATCGATCGAACGTCTGTAACTTCTGTTTTCGCTTCCACAGTTACGGAGACATAAGCGAGGAATCTATGTTCAAAGACATGGATAAGCTAGTGTATGGAGGTATCGTTATGTTCGTCTACATGCAGTTGGTCTTATCAAAGTTCAGTTGGACCGAATTCAGGGTAGGTAAAGTAGCGTCAGTGTCAAGAGGCACATTTATCTGATTTCGAATTCTCTCCCGCAACGACTCGCAGGTTATTCTTGGATCTGTTGGTCTGATGAGCGTAGGGATGGGCTTCATTTGCGGATGTGGCATCGTAGCAGCAATTGGTGTGTCGTACGGCCCGGTACACACGTCGCTACCGTTCCTGCTAATGGGTCTAGGTGTAGACGACATGTTCGTGATGATGGCCTGCTATCGCAAGGTGCGCAAAGCCAATCCCGATCTACAGCTGGCCGAGCGTATGGGACTAATGCTACAGCATGCCGGCGCATCCATTACGGTCACCTCGCTGACAGATATCGTGGCGTTCATCGTGGGCTCAATCACCGTCATCCCATCGCTGCAATCGTTTTGCATCTACGCGGCGGCCGGCGTATTTATGATGTTCGTGTTTGTTATCACGTTCTTCGTTGCTATATTTACGCTGGATGAAATACGCATTGCTAGCCGGCGCAACTCGTTCCTGCTATGGATAGTGCACGATGAAAAGTCGACCTCGCTCTGGTGTGAATACAATCTAATGCATCGCTTTATCAACGCGCTCTACTCCAAGTTCCTGCTAACGACCGTTGGCAAAACGTTGGTCATAATTGCGGTGGTGCTGATGACAAGCGTGAATGTGCATAATTTGCTGAAGTTGCGCCAGAAATTTGACCCCAATTGGTTCATTCCGGAGGACACTTACTACAACCAGTTTGTGGTGAAAACGCACGAACACTATCCCAACGCTGGGTACGAGGCGATGCTACTGTTCGGCAACCTTAACTACACGGCCGAGCTGCCCAATCTGATAAGGATTACGCATCAGCTCGAAAATCGGACTGACATACTGCACAGCTTTAGCTCGTGGGTGACCTCGTTTCAGGACTTTGTGCATATGCACTACGATAAGGACGTAGCGGTAGATCCGCTGAGCGATAGTGACTTCCGGAAGTATTTGACAAAGTTTCTCTTCAGCTATGAAGGAGGCCGCTACCAGATGAATATAAAGTTTGCGACCAAGCTGAAATGTGGCCAGCCCGCACCCAACATTACGGTCACCACGATGGACTTTAAGTTTAGACCGTTCAAGGAGCGAGAAGATTACCTGCCGGCCAAGTACGCCGTCGAGGAAGTGCTGGCGCAAAGCAACATAAGCACGGGCGACCACTATCGCACACTGTGGGCGAAGATATTCGGGAACTGGGTGACGGACGAGATTATCGACACAGAAATCTATCGCAACATATCGCTCGCGTTGATAGGAGTGATGTTCTGCTCGGTGGTGCTGATAGTGAACCTTCAAATCTGTTTCTGGATATTTATCTGTGTGCTACTCACGCTGGTCAACGTTGGAGGACTGATGCAGGTGTGGGGACTGACGCTGGACCTGGTATCGTGTATAGCGCTCCAGCTTGCTGTGGGGCTGTGTGTGGATTATGCAGCCCATATAGGTCACACCTTCCTGACCATCAACAAGGGTGATCGGAATCGCCGCAGTCTTGAAACAGTATTGCACATCGGGGCAGCTGTTTTCTATGGCGGAGGTTCAACCATTCTCTCGCTATCAATACTGTCCGGTTCACAGGCGTATACTTATAGGACATTTTTCAAAATATTCCTGCTCGTCATAGCGTACGGACTGTTCCACGGTACGATACTGTTACCGGTGATACTGAGCCTGATCGGACCGGCACCGTACAGTGGATCGCTCAACAGTCTCAACACAATCAACAACAATCCCAGTCCGGCAAAGAAAACATTTCGCGAAGGTACGGAGATGATTTCATTCATTGGCAATGAAAAGTATACACCAAACGGTGCGGAACTCTAGTGCGAATTTAGTGGCAAAAGAGCGCTTTGTCGCCGGTCCATCTCGTGCTCTTAATGTCGTTAGAGCTTTTAGCAGGTTCTTTTTAAACAGTTCTATCTCACGAACAATATTGCCTAGCGACTCCAATTGTGATCGATCATGTTCTCTTCCATACGCATGATTTTAAGAAGTATTTTTACTCCAGTGTACATACTAAGTGATAGGCGTTAGCAGCATTAGGATCGAAGGGTATGGGGTTGACAATTAGTTTTAAGTGTCGTAATGATAAAAAAAAAAGGCGTACAACATGATTGTTGAAAATAAAACAAAAATCATCCAAACACAAGGCACGAACAGTATCAGTTTCGTTTTATGTTTAGATTTGAAGAAATATTACATAAATTGTATCTATGATCATCCTGAATCTTTTTACCCGAACCAGTTGTGTGACCGGTTATTTACGGTGGTTTTGCAATTTAGTTTAAACGACCAAGTATTGCAAGTGAGAAAATGGAAATGCTGTTGGCTTCATCCACGCAGAAGTGGTGTTTACACGTAAACGTAATACGAATGCAAATTCATAGCACGAGGGCCATACGTGTTTCCTTCTCGTTCCTGTATTCGTGGTAACCAAACAGTTTGGAATCGTTATTTACCAATTGATCTTAGTCTCGATTTCGAATATGGTATGCATTTTCCAACTACAGAGTAAAAATCCAACTAGAATTCACCTATGATGTGCAGGAGTTTCCAACTATCAAACTGACAGCCGTATATGGCGTCCCTCGACTGCCAATGACAGTACCACGCTTTCACACACTTCGAGCATGCGTACATGCTGCGACCGCGGCCTTACCGATGCGACTGTCAACTTGCTGTCAGAGCTACCATACATTTCTGGGAGAGTCGCCGCCATTATTTATCGTAAATCGCGGCATATTCTGCACGGATTTGGTGCTGCAGTGTTTGGCGTGCCGAAAGTGAACCGGAGTGCACAACAAAATCGTTATCGCATCAGTACCAAGCGTTCGGAGTGCGGAAAGCGTAGTGGCTTTTCCCGGGTGTGCAAGTGTGCAGCAGAAAACGCGACTCGAAAAAGTGAACGACGCCGGGAGTGCGAAAGCGAAGCCGCCACGGGTAGCTGTGGAAAGGAAGAAGAAGCAGCAGCAGCAGCAGCGGTGGTTTCTGCAAGCGTGTTTGTGTGCGTGTATGGTCTCGGTGCGTGCGTCCGTGGTTGCGCGTGTGTTAGTGAGTGTTGGTCGTTTTCGCGAGAAGAACTTTACCAACGGTGGAAAACGCACTGAACGAAACATCGAAGCAGCAGCAGCAGCAGCAGCAGCAGCCCGGAAACAAACATGGATCTTGGCGGTACGGCGAAGGCGGCAACGGTGGCCTCCCCGGAGTCCACGGTTGTTGTAGCTGAAAAAGCGTGCCCTGCAACGGATGTGGCTGAAAAGTCCGCAGCATCTGGCAAAAATGGTACGTTTTTCACAATCTTTTCGCACACTCGCTCTCGCTCTCAGGGTTACAAGTTGTGTCAAGCGTTTTGCGATGATGATTTGCAATCGTCAGTGCGAATGACGCTAACGCAGGCAGCCCCCGTGTGGTGTATGCGCGTGTTTTCACTAGGAAACAATTGTAAACAATTGTTCACTGTTTGGCTTTTTCGCCAGTCGCATTGTTTGTGTTTGGGTCGCGCTCCTGAGCAGTGGTAGTATACATGGAACTTTGTTCTTCTTTTAAGGTTCGGTCCCAGATTCTAGTGCTGATTCGATGAAGGATTCCGCCAGTGTGGTAGCTGCTGACTCACCCGCGAAGCCTAAGGATGCTTGCAAGGAAACAATTTCATCGCCCTCGCCCAAGAAAGCATCCGACGATGTTGCTAAAGCGGGCGAATCAAACAGCATAGCGGAAGCGGCGAAAAGTCCCTCAAAACATCCTGCCGTAACAACCAGCACAACGAGTGAAAAGTCACAGCCAGAAAGCGAACCGCGTCGGACCGATACACCATCGAACGATAAACCGGCCCCACAGCACCAGGATCAGATTGACGAAGACGATGAGTTGTTAAAGCGGATGGAAGCGATAGAAAAGGGGGAAGATCTGCCGGAAGATGCAAACCATCAAAACGGTACGCTAGAGAAGACGCCCGAAAAAAAGGACTGTTCCGAAAAGGCGATGGATGTCGGTGCTGTGGATGCTGACAAAGCTATGACCACATCGTCGGACGCATCTGTAGGAAAGTCATCCGAATCTGATGCAGTAAGTCCGGCCTCCAAGCGAAAACATCCGTTCACAGCAGAGGAAGTGGAACCGCAGGTGAAAAAGGTACACATCGCTGACGTGACGGATGGTCCGGCCGAGTTGAAAGCGACCACAAGCACGGAACGGCAACATTCCCCCGCTAAGCAACCGACGACAAGCGATGCAGCATCGGCGGAACCACCCGGACCCTCCGAACCGGACGCACAGCAGAAAGAAGCGAAACCACCATCGGTTGAGCAGATGGAGGTTGATGGATCGCCCGAACCCGAAGCTTCATCTCCGAAGGATGTAGAGCTGCTTCCCGATACCGAACCCAACACGGGACCGGATGCGATGGATGAGAAATCGGAAGAAATAAGCTCGTCGGTAGCTGAACAACCGATGCGCCTGGAGGGCGAATCGGCTGAAAGCTCGAACAAAACGGACAACTCGAATGTGTCCAGCTCGGACGACAAGCGGGAGGGTACGAAGAGGAGTGAAAATCCCAAACCTCCAGACAGTGAGGTTTCCGCGTCCGTTCTACCGACGCCCTCGGGAGACGAAGCAATGGACGTGGATGAGGATGAGAATGATATAGCCGAGAGCAGCAGCACCGGACCTAGTCCTGCTGTTTCCGTTCCAGTGCCGGTAGTGGAACCTCCGTGCGTGAAGAAGGTTGCGTATCTGTGCGGTGAAGAAGATTCGAAGGAGACCGACGAAAAAGATGCCGTTGCTTCGACGGCGAAGCCTACCGCATCCTCTGCTGCCACATCTTCAATGCCACCGAAGGCGAAGGAGGCGGCGAATGAGCAGAAGATGGAGGTGGACTCGGCGCCAAAAGCATCATCCAGCAGTGTCACCGTCGCTAAACCAGTTGCCGCCGAACCAGAGGATGTGGTGGACAGTAGCAACGTCGTTACGACTGCCCCGAAGATAGTGGTGGAATCAGTGGAGAAACCCTCGGAATCTGTCAAAGCACCGGCGGAAGAGGACAGTATCGTTGAAAGTTCGCAACCATCCTCCAGCAGCGACACGAAGAAGAAACAATCGATCGAACCGCAGCGCGACACCGTGCACCGGACGGCTCTGCTGGTCAAGGCAACCAGCACACCGAACCAGATCGCAACCGAGCTGACGCCTTCATCTTCCAATCCTTCAACGCCGAAATCGCTAAATCCGGTAACGACATCCGCCGTCAGTTCGTCCAACGTTTACAGTTCCACCCCGATCCATCCAAGCTTTGGAAAGGTCGTAAGCTCGGGAAATGTGAGCAAAATCACGAATCCACCATCGTCGATAGAAAGCAGCAGGATAGAGGCGGACGACACAACAGCGACGGCCCTGACCACCACCACCAGTTCGATCAACGAGACGGAGGCCGAGGAAAAGTCTGCTGATGGTCAGACGACATCGTCGGCAGCGAAAAGTTTGCCGTCGACAACGGATACGGCCTCCTCGCAAACGACGACAGCATCGGCAGCATCATCCGACTCGTCCATCAAAAGCGCATCACCCAAGAAGGAGCTGCGGCACGAAGATTCCAGCAGTTCTTCGAAGGGTAGTCTGAAATTGTCGGGCGACATTTCCGAAGTAGATTCATGCACAGGTAGGTCGAAATTGGTTGCGATATCTGGATGTAGCATGGGGTTAAATTGTGTGTTTGAGATGAGCGGAAACGATCCTGTTACTAAAATACGCCTAATCTTATGCAATCTCATGCATCTGTTACACTCCTGTTTTACCGACTAGCAGATGGAGCCACTATCTCCCGTCCTATCTATCACCCGACAAGAGGTCAATGTAATAGTAATAATCTTTTGTAAATTGACCCTTTGTAATACCACCTTGTTTATACATCGCTACAGGAGCACGGTTATTACTGGTAGCTACCGTTTCAGAGAATTCACCAGCAAAGAATTGGGAGACAGACTTTGTCTACATCCCAAAGCTACCCAGCTACTAGATCCTGTTCACGTCCTTGGCGGGTAGCGTGTGTTCGACACCTTTCCCTTTCCCTTGGGTATGGTAAGATCGGCTTGTCCGGGTACCGTCTCAAACTTTTCCTTTCCTGCTTCCCCTTTTCCCACGTACTAGCGGAGTAGGTCGCCTTAAGTCCCCACAGATCCAACAGCACCATTGGCTGTTTGTTAGGAGGCTTAGAGACTATTAAACCGTGGATCATTTGACACCATGCTCTGCGGATCATATAAACAAGCACATCAAAAACATTCCCATTACCAATTGCAGCCTCCGGAATGAACACCGCGGAAGAGATCAATTTGTACGTGAACAACGCGCGGAAGCTGAATGGCATCTCCTCCACCTCGGAAGGATCCGATCTGGACGCTAAGGACGATGTGACCAAATCGCTCGTATCCATCAAGCGAGAGGACGACGGCAAACCCAGCATCAGCTCGATACGGCTGGATCTTTCCCGTGCCATATCGCCCACGACCTCTGCCGAACAGCAGTACGAAGTGAGCGTATGGTACGAGGGCAAGGAGCTGCAATTTATGTCCGTGGAACGGATTCACGGCGGCTGTGCAAAAGCTCCCGCTGATCCGTCTGTTACGGCCACTCACGATGCGTCCAGCATCGATTCCTCCTCAAAGCAATCATCCACGGCCACCACAAACGGTAGCGTCAGTAGTATAGGGCCGTTCGCGCTTCCTGCAACACAGACGAACACAGCGAACGCGACACAATCATCCGAAAGTAGCACGTCGTCGTCGTCGTCGTCGTCGTCGGGCGTCACCGTCACCGGGGTAAAGTCGGCACACTCGGTCACGGTGCCTCAGATGAAGCAAACGGTAATCGGACCGAAAGCGCTGTGCGATTTGGTGATTGAGGAGTTTAAAAAACTGAGACGAACCTTTGCACCAGACGATACCACCCCGGAAGACGATGACGGTAGCAGCGTACATTTGCTTAAGAGTCCCAAAACACCGTACGCTGGGCGGGGTCGCAAAGAAAGCGCGAAGAAGAGTGGTCCCCGTGGTCAGAAGCGTTCCAAGGCGGCCGACAGTGAGGAGGAAGATGATGATGGAGGGAACGATGCTCGTACTCCACGCTCGTCGGGCGGTTCCGCAGCGAAGCAAGCGACCAAACGCTCGAAAGTGGTTCCGACCAATGAATCCCCGGTGGCGAGCTCGAGCACAACGCCAAAATTGAAAGCTGCACAGGCAGTGGAACCGAAGCAGTTTGACATCTGCTGTCTGGCTCGGTGGACCGACCGCAAGTATTATGCCGGCCGGGTGACCAACTATCGGGAGGACAATAAGTATGTGGTGGTGTTCGAGGACGGATGCTCCAAGACGCTTTCGCGCGACATCATCGTGTTCGGGGAGGATGGCGTGCTGCCGATCCAGCATCACTCGATTCACGCTCTCACCGGTGGCGACACGTACGAACCCGCCATCGTGGAGGAGATCAAGCGCAACGAGGCCAATGAGGTGGTGTACGGTGTGCGGACGGCGTCCAGCACACTCGAGGTGACGGCCACCGATATCTATCTCACCGACGAGCAGGCCAAGTGGATCCACAACGCCTGCAAGGACAAGCCGGATCCGATCCAAAAGTTGCTCCAATCGGGCACGGGTTCCGCGGGGACTGTCGGAGGTGCTGGGGATGCTGCCGGTGGTAATGTGGGAAGTGGACCGGAAGGAACCTCGGCAAAAGCGGCGTCCGATTCGGTGACAGATGCCGGTGACAAAGGCGCTCGTTCCACGCGCAGTAAACGTGGTAGCGCTGGTGCACTCGACAAGTCGCTCGGATCGGCCACTTCGGAAGCGGGCTACTCTGGTGGAGTTGGTAAAAAAGGACGCCGTGGACGAAGGTAAGCGAAAATGGAGTGGTAATGCTGCTGCTGCTGTTGCTGAAAGACGCCTTGTACTTTGTAGTTGACAAACAAAAAGCAAAATCGTTCGTATCGGTAGTTGTGTGTTCGGGCCCCCAGCATACCACAGCATAATTCGGTTAACACTTATTCCCTCTCTTTCTCTCTCTCTCTTTTTCGCTATGTTTTGTATATTTATAGGCTTTCATAAACATTCTGGCAAAAGAATGCGTCCTCCTCTTCACAAAAAACAGCACCAGTCCCTGTACACCTTTCATCCACCTCTGTCCTTTAGTACCGCTATCACTACTACTACTCTGCTACAGCTACATAGACATACTACCTAGTCCACTCTCTACCACTACCACTAAATACTCAGAGTTGAAACGTCAGTTCTCCACCACCAACGATCACGACGACGACGACGACGACCACGACGACGACGACGACGAGGGACAGAGAATCTTTCGATTTTAAAAGCAATGACGAATTGAAAACATGAATCTAATCAAGCGCATCCTTTCCGTTGTTCAAACACTCACACACACACACACGCTCAGAATGAACGAGTGTAGATTTTAAAACTGGAAACCCCCGTACCGTAGAAAGGAATGCAATTTTGATTGGTCCGTTTTGGTATAATGTGTGTGTGTGTGTGTTTTATGGGGGGCTGGAGCAACTAATCACCCTTGTTTTTGCATTATACTCGGACCAATGGATCTTCCAGAGACCTATCCCCCCCCCTACCTCTCAACAGCCCTAAATCAGCAACCCTCACACACCCCTCACATTCTGTTCGTATTTCGTATACAGACCGGCACACACAGAATTCCTGTGAACTCTCTAAAGCATTAGCAAAAACCACGCTTCTGTTTATGTCCGGAGCATATATTAAGGATATACATTGCAAAAGCAAAGCAAACGCCCCGTACACCCCAACACATCGGTGTACGATGCCCCTTAGTATTAGGTTTTAACAAATGTCAGTAAAGGAAAACGGATTGATTATAAGATAAAAGTGAAGTAGAGAGAAGAGAAGAAGAAGGAGCAGGAGGAGGAGTAAGGAAAGGAGTGCGCGTGGAAATTAAAACAAAACAAACAAAAAAACATACAAGTTTTATGCTTAAGTTCTAGACGGTGTAAGTTATTAGCGTAGCAAATGGATGAAGAAGCGAGAAAACGATACTAGTGGTTTATGTTTTAGTGTGCCACAAAACCCGTCTCAGGCATGTTGGGACTCGTTCCGAGCGAATGCATCCTCGAACGCTCGAAGAAAGCGTATGGTTATAATAATCGCACAAAATTCAACATAATATCTCTACGTAAATATGCTGTGTAGCCGGAGTCGTTTTGCTGCAACTATCTGTCCGCACACACACACCATCTAATTGCCAAGCGGGACGTTTGATTGATTTTACGTTCCCTTCTCCTCGATATGGTTTACATTATTCCAGAACCCGGCGGAGAAAACCATGCAAGGTGGGTGTGTAGTAGTGCGTGTAGTGTAAGGCGAGATTGGCCCGATTTTAGGATGAGTGTAGGCCGTTTTAGGACGATAACTTTTATTCCAAGCTTTTGTTTTTCTTCTTTCTCTTTTAATCGGTAGTAGATAGTAGAGACGCGCGGCGCAGAATGATGGATAGAATCGTCGTTATTTCTGGTGATGTTTAGGTTGATAAATAGGCCGCCCTAATCGAACCCTAAGTACTAATCGAACGAAGCTGTATTATGTGTTTCTTCCATCAATGTAATGACTTTTAATCTGGACATTGCTACTACTGTCTCGTCGGCTAAGTAGCGCGCGGTAAAAGTATCTAGTAGATAATTACTACCAAACCATACGAGGACACACAAACTCACACACACACACACATACACTCAGACTATCCTATCCCGAGGCAGGAAGTGAATTTTACGCATAGAAATTAACGCATTCAAGTAGTAGGTAACGCGCAGCATATGGTTTTGATGTAAAATAGCATTATATACATAAAATAAAACGCAAGGCAGCGTTTCGTTGTAAACGGCGTTCGAGGGCAATAGGCGTGAATAATTTTGATACCCCGTACACAGAGAGATGCACCAAACAACCAGACAACAACCCTCTCGTGACGCGTGAGCACCCTTTAAGTCATGCCGGAATCCGTAGGTCAGTGTCGCAGACAGCAAAGGGAGCGGGGCACGACGTAGAAAATGTAAATGAAGTGCACGAAAACTCTCCGCGCTCGCTCACACCTGGCTATATATCAAACATTCTGTAAAAAAAACAAACTCATCTTGAAAAACTTTGACCCGGCGCGCCGTTGGACGCGCTTGCCTCTGACGCGCTGATTATAACTATGGAAATATCAGAATTAGTTCTAATGGTTTAGAGAATCGTAGAAGAGCGCGCAATAATAAGCACATATATAGTACATTTTAGCGAGAAATGCAATACAAAGCAAACACATATATAAACCCGGGTGTGTTGTTCCATAAGGGGACAAAACAAGCGTTTTTTTTTCGTGTGGTCGTCGCTGCTAAACAAGCAACATGTGCAAGCGTGTGTGTGTGTGTCCATCATCATCTGGAAGGAGTACCGCCACCATCAAGCCGGATAGAGCAAGCTCCATCGTGTTTTGCACCACAACCGACGACAATCCGCATACACCCGTGCCGTGCCGTGGTGAACATGTATCAAACTGGCTCTCCGAATGAAAAACGGTCAAATAAACAACCCACAAAACGATAAGAAAACACCGGATTTTGCAGTCTTTTTGTGGCCGCGGAAGTGCAGGAAGTTGTCAATGCAACGAAAGGAAGGAGTGATTAGCAATATGTATTAGTTTGTAGCGATCAACACCACCATCCAATGGCCACCAAAATGTGTACGTTACGTTCTCGGTCCGCTGTGTGTGTGAGGAATGCCAAACATTTTGACTCTGTTAATGCCTCGGGGATACGAAAGGAGTATAATGGAAAATGTAAATTAAAACCATTGCCGACTATTACGCGTTTTTAGTAAAGATTTTTCTTACCTTTTATGCAAATCGATAAATCTCTTTGAATGCTCTAGCATTAGACACGCTTATCATGGAAAAGAAGTTTGACAAAATGTTTGGCATTTTCCTTTGTTCCACACACTCACACTACGGTTTAGCGGAATCGAAGTTTTCCCATCTATCCGAAAAGTAGCTTTCTTCCTCTCTCGCTTTTCTACCGTGCCGTTGGATGTAGTGAGTGCTGCATGCCGTAGACAAAGAAATTTAATCGAATATCCTTATTTGCAGGAAACAACTTCCACCACCTGATTCAAACATATCAGAGTGTAGCGACCTGTCGGATACTTACGAGGAGGAAAAACCGACACCAACGAACCAAGAAACGGGCCTTGATGCGGTGGATGGTGTACAGCCGGAACTGCAGCGCAACGATCAGGAATCGGAGCTGACCAGTAAGTAACGGGACGGTGTAAGAAAGTCGGATAAAACCCAATGTATCTGTTACGTTTTACCCTAGGAATGAACATTATGTCCGAATACTTTGGCAATGGCATCAAAGATTCGCTTGACCAGCTGCTCGGACCGATACCTGTGGATGCGAAAACACTCTTCCGAAATAAGCACTTTCTGCTTACTTGCACCGTCCCATCGAAGGTACCGTGTGTGTGGGGTGATTCGAATGTAGAGCTAGTTTAAGAGACAGAATAATGATTGACCTTTTCGCAGGGTATTGCGGCGACCGCAAAACAGTTTTCCAGTACGCCATTTATAAAGCAGCACATACGGCGCCAGATTGAAGCGGGAGGTGGTAAAGTGTATCAATTCTTCGAGGATGTCCCGAAAAACAAGTACAAACAGTGCAAGCTGATCGCGCCACGTCCTTCTACCACTGCAATGTATGTGCAGTGTTTAGCTAGCGACATTGTGGTAAGGGAAAACGGCACACAGAGGAAGCTAACATTGCGATACTATAATACGATTCCTCCTTTTGCACAGGCCGTTTCGCACGAATGGATCATAGAATGTTGTCAGGTGCTAATGATAGTCGATCACAAACCGTTCGTCCTACCAGCCGGATGGTCCTTCCTCGAAAACCGTTTCATCGAGTGGAGCAGCGGACGGGCCAAGGAAAGGCGGACCTCCGTCACACCGTTCACGTCGGTGTGCATTAACGTAGCTAGCTTGTGCAAAGATTTCAATGACTTTTGGAGCCGGGTCTGCAAGCTGGCCGGTGGTACAGTGCGTCTAATCAAGACTGAGTCCGATATTACCGACAATCTGACGGGATATCTTCTAACCGATCAAGCGTTTCCCGAGGAAATCAAAATCAAAGCTGCCCGCACCGGGCTACTCGTGGTGTCCACGGTTTGGGTGGTGCAGTGCTTAATACTGGGCCGGGTTTGTCATCCGAACAGTAACGAAAAGCTCACCCAAATCTACCAGGAAGAGGATTATTAGATGAGCGCGATCGGGTGGCTGTGGTAGATTAGCAGTGGGCTGGTTTTTGTTGCGTCTAGTGTCATGTTTTTGTTACGTTTGCACAGTGGAAAGCCGAACGAAATAGATCGAAGTAACAATTTGTGTTTGTTTAACGTGTGAGCCTGTCCACGAGCGCCATTTGATGGTTTGTAAAAACGGGAATCACTCTCAGTGAAAGAAATAAGGGTAAAATATATAAGCAAGCACGAGTTGCAATTTTTAAAAACGCCTTTTGTAACGGTCATTTTAAGCAGTCGTACTCGTCGGCGGAGGTTGCGCGTACCGTACCGCGTTTGACAGAAATCAAACACGTTGGAAGTGCTGATGCCGAGACCTGTCAAACCCGTCTGGAACGCGAGCACAATAGAAATTCGGTCTCCGCTTTTCTGTTGGTGGAATTTTGGGGTGTGAAAAACAATAAGCTTTTCTTTGTGTTAGCACATCCTGGCAAGTGCATCGTGTCTGTGTGTCTGTGTTTACAATCGCCAGGGCCCGTCTCGAGTCGAAAGATTTACAAACGTAATTCGGTGCAAGCCTAGCGTTTGGGCAATTTGTTGCGAGTCGAAGTTTGCTCCGCATCCAGAGAGTGTAGAGTAGGTCGCGGTCACGAAAGTCGGCCAATTGCGATCCATTTGCCGCATCCCGACTAACACCAGTGTGACGCATAGGTGTGCGAGACGCACTTACTCATCGGATTTCTTCGGAAAGGGTCTATTTTATCTGCCCGAAAGGTAGCTACATAAGAATTGCATCATTTGTCGAGAGCATAGTTTTGGTTGGGAAAGTGTTTCCGTGCATTTCTGTGTGGTTTCTGGCCAACTGCAGGGCGGTAATTAATTATATATTCCCTTGTCCGGGATTGGTGCAGTGCAGTGTGCTAGTTGCTCGTTGTTTATTGTGCATAATAATTGAAAGCAGTGTGCATCAGCGCAGAGAAGGCGGATCATCTCAGCACATTCCAAAATTCCACAGCTCAACTGCAGAAACGGGGGCCAAACACTCCGGAAGTCAATGAAACTGCCGTAAACAGGATGAGCCTAGCAGAAGATAACGATTATTTGGTAAGTAATTACTACGCCAACATCGATGGGATTTGCCATCTTGTACGTCAGCGTCAAACTGAGCCACGGAAAATACGCGCAATATGGTAGAATTGTTGATAAGCATCGCCAGCATATGGAACGCGATGATTAGTTTAGTGCGTGTAGATGTCTCTCAGTTGCATTGGGCAAATGCATTTGCTTTTACTGACGTGGCTAACTCGCCGATGCCCCTAGCGAAAGGCTTTATTGTGTTGCATCAGACAGGGTGGTTTTTGGGGTGTGAATAGCATCAGCCAGCCCGTAGCCGTTGCTGGTCATGCTGGTGTTGCTGGAGGCGAATGATGGTCGGTTCGCTCAGCAGTATTCCCGCATTTGGTAGCATTTAGTTGGTGATGCATTAATTCTATAACAAATTAAGCAAGTTTTTTACCATAGAAATATTTCATTGAAGGGTATTTTATACATAAAAATATATCGATTTTAGCGGGGAAAAATATTCTTTGAAAAACAGCTTTGTACTCTATGTTTTACTTAAGTTTACGTGCAATTGATTTGGATTTGATCAACCACTTTTTTGGAGTAAAAAATCAAAACAACAAAAAAAAGGCGTTGACAGTCGCTGTCACATTTTGACAGTGGAAAACACAATTCTTCATTGTTTATCTCAAACATTTTGAGGCTCAGTGCACTTGCTGATTCACCCCGAACGACTGCAAATCGCGTACAAATTAAGTTAGTTTAAACGTTTGCATTCTCTATTATCGTGTTACTAACGCAACAAACAGTGTGTCGGTTTTGTATCACGTTTTTGTTAGGAACATTCTTCGCGCAAACAGCAACTACTTGTACTTGTCTCGTGGTGTTGATGGTGGTGGTGGTGTCGGTCACATGAGCCAGTGATATTGTGAGCAAAACGGCGCGTTACGTTAAACACGCACGAAAACGAAGAAATGAGTGATACGATGGACAAACTACCGATCACGGACCCTTCAATCCGGATCGTGCCGTCTAAGGATCTGCGGCAGTTTATTGGCAACAATCTGTCAATGTCACCGTCGGTACCGGCTACCGTGCGCGAGATTTACAACACATTCAATGCGGGCAGAAGAGGCAAAGCATCCAAAAACAAGCCGAACACTTCCTCGACGGCAGCGGATGGTGCACAAAAGCACAGCTCTATCGATTTTACCGAGGATGAGCGAATCCTAATCGGTCGCATGGTTAAAACAATCGCAAAGAATGAAGAATGTGATGCCAGCTCCGTTGAGTTTATGCAGCCGAAGGAAGACAATCTGCCGGACACAAACACAGATGATGCAGATGCAACACTGTTAAACCTGGGCGATATAAAATGGCTGTACGGAACGCTGAATCAATTGCGTCAAACCGACCAAGCTGTACCGTACTTGCATGCGTTGCTGCGCGGCTGTGAGCTTAAACTGCCCCAAAATCCGATACAGGAGCGAAACCCGGTGCTGGAGGCGCGCTGCCAGCGGTTGCGCAAGGAGCAGGAGGACCGGGAGTACCACCGGATGACGAAGAATGTGGACAGTATTCGCAAGCACATGCCCGAGGAGACGCTGAGCTATCAAAGTAACTATCATTTGCCCCCACCCAAACCGATGCTTGTAATGATTGCCAATCACTTAACTGCCCTTTACTTTACCTTGTCTTTTAGTGAAGCAAATCAATCGGCATTTGATTGCGGTGGCTCAGTTTGTGTTCTCCGTCGCGGCCGGCTTTGCGTTTGGATTCGTGGGCATCGAGCTGCTGATAGGGCAGCTAGATTTCGGCTTCCGCCTGCTGCTCGGCATCATTATCGCGCTAATAATCGCACTGGCGGAGATCTACTTCCTAGCGAAGAAGTTAAACGAGGAGTACGAGCTGCCACCGCCACCTGCATTTGTTGCAAAGGAAAAACCATCGACCGTTGTGCAGAAGAACGTCGAAAAGCCGGTGGGAACCACCGCAGCCAAACGAGCAAACAAGGGCGGCAACCGTACCAAGGAGCACGATGAATGAACTTATTGTACCATCCGGGCAATGTATGTTGGTAGTGGTAGTACTATTATGCTGATGTTTATTAAAAAATGCATCTTATTAGCAAAGCTCAGCTCCTTGCACTGCTGATAAATCATGTGGTTGGATAGTTGTTGCATTACGGATCGAGTCTGTATCATCCGAAATTTTTCTTCTTCGACCGCTCAAGGGTGATCATGTCGCAAAGGATTGCATGTTGACAATCCGTTTCCAGAAAACTAGGTCCATGACTACAATCCAGCTAATGTATCCAGGGTTCGTTTTAGCACAGTCTAGAGTTCATACAAGTAGGTGACGCTTGGAGTCTTCTGAATATAAGAGCGTCAGGACGATTCCCCAGAATAATGTGCCACTGAATTTCGCTGCTTCAGAAAGACAAACCGACGCTGCCAAGGAAGAATTACTGCACCACCGCTTCGAGATCATCGGAGGGGCGATCAGTTGGCCTCAGGATGTCGAATCTTAGTCGGCCGGTTCCCTGCATGCAGCACCAACAAGTCCATTCGTAAGAGTGTGCTATTCAGACACGACCCAATTATGTGTTTACTGGACCAATAATCATCATCACACCTGAGTATCCACCACTGGAACATTCACCCACCGCTTTTGCAAATGTTCGCTCTTCTACACGTGACGAAATCTATGTTTGTGTCTCTGTTGCGTTCTAAGTTGTTGACATAAACAATTTCAAATCCATCCCAGATAACGGTTCGATGACTCTTCCCACCTTATTTGCCCGTTTTGGTTGGTGATTCGCTCCGACTGCGTCGTCTTTCAGCAATTTGCGCAGTAAAATGGAACTCATTTTCGCGAATGTTTTAATGCGCATTTAGTGAAACAATGTCCCGAAATATGTTCCCCCCATGTACAGTGAGGACGAACTGTGGGACGAATCTTCTTGGGCAGCTTGTGAGGATAAGTTTAGCATTATCACCGCACCGTAGTAGGCTCTTTCTATCTCGAGCGCGTGGCTTATCTGTTATCAAAACGATGCAAAGTGTATTTGAACTTTCATTAGGTAGGCGAGAGATCCGTTGCACCAATGCACCTTTTTCAAAACACGATCCAAGTTCAAGGATTTCTACAACACGGTTGCGCTTCATCTTCATTCCCATTCACTTATTTGTTGCAGTGGTTGCATCTTTGAAGACACACTCGACGGGTGATAAGGCTTCCGATGCAATCCGAAGAGGCTAGATGAGTCGTATAGACCGCGCGCACATTCTAAATAGCAGTACGGCGGTGGTTGATAAGGCGAGCCAGCAGTAGAAGAAGTGTGCAAGATTTGACGATGGTAGCAGTGTGTTATCATCAGGCTAGCTTATGTAATTTAATACTTTTAGGAAATTTCAATTTTATAGTTGGTAAAGCGTTTACAAGCTCTCAAAAACCGGTCCATGATGTAAGGAATGCTATCGTCATCCCGTGTTGTACTGACCTACGGAGGCAATTAACGACGAAGGTCCTTAATCCTTCGGTAGATGGAAACAGTCAATGAAGCGCAATAACAAACCGGTTTCGGTGTTGAATATCATATCATCCCATTTAATTGATCTACCTGTCCATTTTTTTAACCTTTTTTATGACTTCCAAACCTCAACTTTATTGGATCTTACAAACAACTTGAAGAAGAACGAAACGAACATAAAAAACACCAATGAAACCGTCAACATTTTCCAAAAATGAATGGAAAAAGGGGAAACAAAAATAAACGCTTTCCCCGTAGGGGATTTTGCCACCTGGTGAAAGAGATAAATTTTGATTTTCCACTCGATGTTTGTGCGAATGTAGAGTGAGCACACAGGGCCAAACCCCGACGAAAAGCGGCAACCGGAAGAATACGGTACGAACGAAACGCAACGGTCGGTTGGCTGTGCAATGAAAAACAGCTAGGCCGCGAAGAGGCAGATGCGATAAAAATGAAGAGTGGAAAAACGTATTATTTGCGCAAAAAGTAAAGAGTGCGCAAGCAGAGCGTAGACACCACAGGTAGGAGCAGCAGAAAAAAAATTATTTGGCAAAAGTCAAGCAGCAGCAACAGCAGGGAGAGAGCCCCAATCGTTATTGGAAAGGAACGCGAGCGCGCGTATGATGTTTCGATGATGCTTTTTTACTACGATGCTACAACAACTTATTCGCTTCCTCGTCTTACACTTGTTCCTTTCTTTACCCCTTTCTTTTAGAACATCTCCCTTTTTTTCTGTGTCCGTTTTTTGTTGTGTTTTTTCTCCATCTTTTACAACTCTGTTCTTTATTGATTCCAGCATTATTTTCTTCGTACTGTTTCGTTTTGTTTTCTGTTTTCTTTTCTGTATTTGTTGTCCGTTCTTTCACTTCTTCGTTCCCTCTTTTCGCCCATTTCACTTGTTGCCCGTGTGTGTGTTTCCTGCTTCTTTCGGCTATGCACAGGTGAGTGACCACAACATTACCATTTTCTTCGCCTCTGTTGCCTTTGGTTGGCTGGTTGGTTGCACGGCTATGTTGGTATGTTGTTGCTAGGAAACGGGAAACGGGGAAATAACGATCATTTCTCGTGATTTGAATTTTTCTCGCTCGCTTCTTCTCGTTTCTTTTGCTCGTCTTGAGATGAGAAGAGTTGTGTGTGAGATGTGCGGAACAGGAAAGTGCGGCTCACCACCATCCATTGCTTTCATCTCATTCTCTCTCGCCCTTCGGAATAGGCGCCGAGTCCGTGAAGAACTTGCTCGGTTCTGGTGGGCAGGCTTTATCCAATTTGGTGTTTTATTTCCACGGCAGGCCCACCGTAAGTCCTACCAAAGTTTGGACCGTTTATTGCGAAAGAGATGAAATGGAAAAGCCGTTCTCTTCGGAAGCACCGTTTGGTGTGGATGTTGAGTTGAAGAACCTGGTTAGAATTTTTCTACCAGTCCCATACGCGAGATCAGTTCGTTTTGAGTCGAAGCTTGAAGCGGTTGCGTCACACGGGATCGTGATCATCTTCTCGATCATATCTTCTAACGCTCCCTTTCCTCGTGTGTGTGTGTTCTTGCTTCGTTTGTGTGATCGTGGTCTCTTGTAGTAAAATGTGATCACAAAGCATTGAAATTCTATCGCGCTCTTCTGACACCTTATCGAACCTTCGCGATGGCTCATTACGTAAGTACTGGGAAGCATCAGAATTGAACCGGGTTGGGAAAATAAAATGGTCGTTTATGAAACAAAGGTTTTTTGTTGTTATATTTGGTACATATTGTTGCGATATGCTGCTGCTATGCATCCGTTATCAGAGAGAAGAAGTTTGCTGGCAAGTGTAGCAGGCAGCAGGCAGGCTCTATTGCGACGTATCTTATCGAAGTACCGGCATGACCGGTTTGTACCTGCTTCAAGATAGGGAACGATGAGCAATAAAATGTGACCAATTGTGGTGTACCCCGTGCCAACGGGCATACAATGTGCTAACTTTATGAAGTATGTGAGTGATGAAATATGCATCCCAATTGTCGTTACGCTCAAAGTATCTATAAGAAATACACCTTCATCAGTATATAAACAAAAGGCGCCATTGTTTAGAGTCGATTTCTTTATGGGAAATTCGATTGATTCCGTCTTAATTGCCCTACTAAACGCCTACTGTAATGCTTCTAAACGAAAACATTACCCTTGAAACGAGTATTGGGAACGGAAGGGTTGAAGTCCTAGGGCACGTAATGATATATTAGCCTCCATGCGGGCGATAAAATCTCTTATCCCAATGTTTACTCGTAAGCCATGCGTCGCTTCAAAAGCGTATTTTATGGCATACATTCAAGGAGTTAGATTACCGGACCGACACGATTATACATGCCCAACATAGTTGACTAGTCTTTAGGAAAGTAAATTGATTTCGAGAATCGAGAATTTTGTTTATTTTCTAACTCAAAACTTTTCCAGGGATCTCCGAAGTTTAGATCACGTATCATGACGCATTATGGACGATTAATGGGAACGTAGCATTACATTCTAAACCGGCAAGATATGACCGTTTGGGTCAGCCAAGAAACTGTTTTGTTGTTGGTTTTTTGTTTCGTGTCCAGTTCCTTCTTTTCTACTGATAATAATTATCTCGCTGTTCACCAGAATTGCTCAAGCTCAATACGCTATCGCTAAGCGCCATTTCGTGCGGAGGAAGCGACGGAGGTAGTGCTGTGGTGTTCTAAAATAAAGATTAGCCTTATTTGAAGGTTATACCTACACCTGTATATACCGCGAACGAAACAATCCGTCAAGTAGAAATCTCCTTGGAATATTATGAAAGACAACTATTCTTACCCGATGATACTGGGAGAGTTTAAAGTTCTCCTGCTAGGACATTCATTCACTTGTCTAGTCCTATTAGCTTCACGGTGTGCGCAAGACGGCAGCCGACTATGCAACACGAACTTTGAGTGTCAGTTAATTACATTACGATGGATTTTTAATGCCATGCGCCCGTCACCGGTCCTCCTACGGCTGATAATACACGGATACGATCCGAAGGGACACTCACACACCTAAAAGCATAAGCCCTCTCTGGACTAAGGTAGCCCACCGAAGTATATCGAGGGGTACGAGAGCTGACCGTGGGTGTGCGCGATTTTCGCACATTATGACGGTGATCGCAGTGAAGAACAAGATCGCCAAGAGCAAGAGCAAAATCGCACTTTCAAAGAAACCTACCAAGAGACGGCGAAATGAGAGAAGAAAGCAGCCGGTCGGTCGTCCGCAGAGAGGGATCATCAAGAGGCGCCCGCCGGCCCAACAACTAGGGGGTAGTTTTCTGTATGAGGCAGCAGAGCCAAGGGTAGAAACGTTCCTGTGTTGGGTCAGGTGTGTGTGTGTGTGTGTGCGCGCCTAATGGCTCATAAAACAGTGCGCCACGACTGTGCTCTCTCGCATAAATGGGCGAAGAAGGAGCGCGCTTGAGTTTTCGGTTCGCGCACGGTCCGGAAAGACCTCTTAGTTGCGGTTGAGACTTCGCGAGGTGCTGAGGCGAACCAGAGTTCCTTTCGCTTGGTTCCCGTAGCTAGAGCACTTCGATCGGGGTGATCCTTGAAGCGCAGTGATCGTTTCTGGTGTCGAATGAAACGTTGTCCCCCGCAATAAAGGGAGAGTGACAGAGCGAAAAGTGTTTTCCATCGCTTGTTTTAAGTGCCACGTACAGTGATTGCGCCTCATGCACTAGGCTCACTCACTAGTTCCTACCACAACTAGCAAAGAGAGAGGGAAAAGCTTATATGTGGCAATCGTGATACACTACCGGCCAGAAAGTGTGCGACAAAAGCTTAATGTTTGCAGTTTTCCACCGGCAAAAGTGCAACGTGTGTGACTAGCGCGATGATCGTCGAAACGCTCATGCAAAAATTGCTGCAATTTAAACGATCGTGGCACTCGTCTAGCGGTCTCGGTGTGCCATGAAGAGAAGGAGTGTGAAGAGTGTCGGATTGTGGAGCAAGAAACCATGGATTGCTCGAAAGACCGAAAACCCCAGATGAAAATTTCATTAATCCGCGCACTGTCCCAGTACTGCCAAGTGTGACATTATAGTAACGCATTCACTCACACATATGCAAAAGACCTCTCTTTTAGTGTGACACGCATAGCTGCACGCACTTCTAGTGGTAAATTAGAGAGTGGCACAACGATTTGATAGTGTAAGAGCTCCGGTCTCTTTACTTCCCGTGATTGGGAGGGTATTCTGCTCTAGCCTAAGTATGGAAAGGACAGCTTGATACAAATACATCACATACTGCGATTACTTTTGTTGTAGGAAGTGTGAATGGGGGACAATCATCTCGGTTGTGTACTATATGCGAGCGGCGGCTGACATAAAAATCCAAAAACCATTCGACCGGAAACCGAGCGACCGAGTGAGTTGAGTGAGAGTTGTTGAAGGGGGGCCCCACCGGGAGCCGGTAACGAGTTACACGAGCCACGAAACATTCGGGCACGGCCATTGGCCTTCGAGGCGTGTGATACGGTTGGTGGTGTGTGGCAAAAGCGGGAAGAGTGTGTGTATAATAGTTAGTGAGAGATAGTGAAGCTCCATAGTAACTGTGGCGCGCATCAGCATCAGCATCATCATCATCATCGTAGTGAGCAAGTGCCACGAGCACAAACGGTAACGCGCACGTAACGCTTCACCAGACGTAACGCCGTCGAAGCAGGCGGCGGTGTGTGTTGGCCGTCGATCCCACTCTCTGCCAATCGATTCATAAATTAATTGTTAATCAAGTGTAGCTGCTTCCACACGCAGCAGCACGAGGAAAACCCCGTGAAAAAAGCAACCAAAGAAAGAAAACTCGACACCAGCACCAGACGCGCGACGTCACCAACGCACACAACCATGATGGAGGGTGATATAAACAATTTTCTCTTCGGCGTACGTATATAATCTTTAAGCGATCCTTACTTCTTACTATTGTTACTTGCAGCAGCGCCATTTCGTCGCTGTTCGCTTTCTATATTTCGTTTTAGTGTTGCATTAAGAAGAAAGAAGCGAAAGAGAGAGAGAGAAAGGAAAATGGTTACTGCATGATAAATGGATTATATCTACTATTTAATGGGATCGCAATGATGTGAGACGTTGAAAAGATTCGCGAACCGAAGAATAGAGCTCGAACCAATTACAAAGTGACGCCGAGAAGAGAAGCTGTCACTTTGAGGTCGGAGAGGCAGAAGAAGCTAGATTCCAAAAATCAAAATCACCATATTGTTCGAGCTCTAAGGTTACAATATTGCGAATGCCTCACAACAGCCGGAACCTCCTGTCCGCAGGCTACACGAACGTCTTATCAGGGTTTCGTAAGGCACAGCAGCAATACCGTGCACCACCGGTGATAAGGAAGCCTGGCTATGCACTCAATAGACGTTTAGAGTTCCAAACCGTCCATACAGCCCCCGTAGAAGCCACCACACTCGAGTGACTTCGTTCCATATCCGCTACCATTACCGGCAATGTAATGTTAGGTGAACCTCAGTTTTTTATGTTCCCCGTTTATCGAGTCTCACGATGTGTGTTGTACGTACCTAGAAAGGGTAACACATTTTGCTGACATGACAGCAAGTGGGTTGTTTTTGTTTTTAATGTGTTTTAAAACAGCCTTGTGGCAAGAACCTTCCGGACGCTTGTGCACAGTACATCACTTTATGTTCCATTTCCTCGTGTAAGAAAGCCGGCGGTGCTAGGCAAAAAGGAACGTCTCTCTTACCGGCTGTTGAGATGAGAGTCTGCCAACGGCTGTGCAAAGATTGTGTTTGGCGTCCCTCACGCAATCCGGATAGGGGTGTACCACGTCAACAAGGGCCTGCTTCTTTCGCCGCTGGTGGTAGAGGTAGTATTAGTAATGTTAGTGTTTTGGGTGAGAGGCGAACAGTACAATCTCTTGCGCAAAACTACACCGAGTGGTGCTGTTGTAGAGTTTCTCATCTCAGTGCGCCGCGAGACCGGTCTTTTACCCCCGGGGACTTTGGATTGATACGGCGAGAGAGACAGTCGCAATCCCAAAAGCGAAAAAACACGTGCTCGTCGCTCTTCGTCAGCTAGTCGACGGGACGGTTCGAAACAGTCAACGTAAGCAAATGGAGCAAACTTGTTTCTTTGGCTGGGAAGCACGGTGGAGAAGAGAGCTTTTGCTGACGTATCAGAGGCGTTATTGGAGGACTTTAATGCGTTTTTTGGGGGGATATGATTCGGGAAGGACATTTACATACGTAATCAATATCAGTTGTGATACAAGGGTTTTGGTTTGCCGGTTCCCCTAGCTAAGGAACAGCTAGGCCGGGTTTCCCATATCTAGCCGAACTTGGCAAGATGACGCAATCCGGTATGGCAAGAGGTACCGGTCTCCATTCTCAAAATGTCTCTCTTATGCTTATTGGCGCTCTCGTCGATGCTGCATGTTGATCAATCTTGTTCTCCTGGAATGGGCCATGACGACTCTGGAGACCAGCGATTTGTCCCTAACGTATGACATTATTGTCTGCAGCGTATATTCTTTTCCCTCACAACACCACACTCTGTTGACCTCAATTGGTAATGGGTAGTGCGTGTGTGTCTGTTGTTGTCTCCGTGCAAATAGTCGTCCCCGGCTTTGTGTATCGATCGCCGGTAATACGCTATGCTTTCTCCATAGAACCGCCACTACCTTCCTAGCGTTTTGGACCGATCCAAAAATGAATGCTGATGTATTAGGTAGCTGGCAAGAGTGAGCACTGACCGACGGAACGAACGAACGAACGAACGAACGGTACAATCGCGCACAAGAAGCCTTTCTTTCGGGGTTCTGCTTAGCACACGCATTCGGAGGCGCGTTGTAACGGGTTTTGGAATTCTTGAGCGTACGTTTTGTTTGAGGCCTCCACGCTTGTTCCATTCTTTTCCAATCCACTGGACCAGTACTGGTGACGAGTGATGCTTGCCATGTTGAATATGAATTGATTTTATTTTTTGAAATATCTTAACTCTATGTTAAAGCTCTCGTTCTGCTGTCTGCAATTTACAAAAGCTTCCAACACAAAATACCGATATCACGTGCTTTTTCTCTGCTCTTATTTTCGCGATTTCTTCGTCCACCTCGAAACCAGTTCCTACGCCCGCCCGTACGACCCCATCGTACTGCGTAAAGTTCAAACAGCCATTAAAAAGGTGTCCTTTCGCTCATTGGGAGTCTGCAGCACAGGATTGTAGAGCGTATTTTGCGTAACCACAACCGCACTTGGAAACCATTCGCTCCATTTTAAATCGTTTGAATTAAGGGTTTTTTTTTCTTTCGTCACTTTTTCGCCAGACATTCTGCTTCGTCGTAGCACCACTCTCCTTCAGGTGAAAGTTGTTACACGAGTGCATTTTGTGGAAACGTACGTGTTGCATTGTTTTTTGCAGATTTGTGCCTTGTGCTAAATCACAACGCCTCGAAAGTCTGATCTTTTCGGGGTTAAAATGTATAGTCAAAAGAGGATGTCTCGTGATAAACATAGTTATTTTGTTCTGTATGAAGTAATATTACCTCTGACGTCAGAGGAGACATTAAAGCTAAGCCCAAACCCTACCTTAGATGTGTGAGGTAATGTTTAATTTAATATAAGTTTTGTAAGGGCACTGGAGGGCTTCGCCTGATTTGACGTAACCGTGGAATAGTTCTAACAGTAGGGCTTCAATTCCGTCAATAGTAACGTTTTCTATCTTTCTCTTTCGTGTCTCCTTATCCACAGCAGGATGATTGGCCGGAGGAGGATTTCATGAGCTTGCTGAAGATGGACGACACGTTGCTGTTCAGCGAACCATCATCCACCAACACTGCGGCCGGTGGATCGGACGAGCTGGACGACATTATGCGCACGCTAAACTACAGCTACGCCAACGAGACGTATCCGGGCGAACAGCAGGTCACATCGCCTCTGTCGTCACACTCGTCTTCCGACCAAGAGTTCCATGGATTCCCGAACACCACCGACGGAAGTAGCAGCAGTGCGTCACTGGATGGCTATTTCGACGAAGGGTACGGTGTACGCATGCAGGACTCTCCGCCCATGAAGCAGGAACTGATGAACGTAGACTTTGGCATGGTAAATGTGCTGGAACCGGGCAGTCCAACCGAGCAAGGCGCCCTCTCATCGGCCGCTTCCGACAGTGGACTATCTAGCGATCATCTTGATCTGTAAGTATCCGTAGCGTCCTTCCACTTCTATCGAGCCTGCCTAGTAGCTGTGCACGCTCCAGTTTATCGTTTGACAAACGTTTGGCAAAGTGAAAGGTAGTTCCACCACCACCACATTGCCACACACACATACACATGCGCCGAGGCGGGTTGCAGAAAAGAATCGACAATTGAAAGTAACTCCGACAAAATGGCGAAAGGAGGGACCTAAATCACTTTCGATCGTAGTTCAGAGAGGACGGGTTTTTGCCATTCCACCAGTTCCAGCTGTTGGAATGTGTTGGAAAGGATCATCGTGTCTGCGTTAGTGCGAAATATAATATGTACAGTATTTGGATAAAAAGCTGCATTATTTTATCACAATTATTACGGGGAAAATCGACCTAATTTTGCAGAACTCAGGATCTTATAGCTAATAGGGCGATTCCAGGTCTAATTGATGCCAGACCTCTGTGCATGTTCTGTTCTGTATAATGCCAGCATGACCTAGGAAGTCGTTAAGCCTAGAAGAAGAAAAAACCTATAAGACTTTGTAGGTAGAAGAATCGTTAGGAACAAAGTTGAAAGGGCGAACAAAACAAAGCTTATCCAAAATAAGAGATACACAATCAAATAGTGCACAAAATACCGTCATTTGTCATTCGGTTTTGTCCGGTGCTTCCCCCAAAAAAAGCATCAAGCAACACATAGACGATCGTACACACTTTTGACACGATCACTTGCTTCATGGCCTATTTGTCATTGGCTTGGGATAGGACTGTCTGCTTGCCTCTCTGACTTCGCTCACAATTGTGTGCTGCAGTTGGTGCGAAGTGAATGCGTGTTTGTGTGTGTAGAAAAAGGGCATCGCTTGCGAGTGTGTCTATGCGTCATTAGTCTTAGGGAGCAGGGAACGAATTCTACAGCTGGCAAGCAAATACATCTATCTGTCAAGCTAATTAATGTTGCTTGTAGCATAGCAGCGTTCTAGCGCATACATTCAACACACGATGGGCGAAAAGCGTTTGCATTTTATGAGAGGGAAAAAACCATGCAACACACTACACACGGGGGACGATGGGCTATATTCAGGTCAAGCAGCAGGGTAGGCAGTGTTGAAAATACATACTATTACGCACCACAACGGCTTCAAGGTGTGGAACTGTGTCAAAATTAGAAATCATTTTGATAAATATAAGCCGCGCCAACGGTGGTGGTCGTGGCGTCCTTCAATGTTCTACCGCCGATTGCACCTTGTGGCGGTGGCGGCGACTCGGGTGGCCAGGTAGAACGATTGATAAGAGGCGTGTTGATTGCTTGATAACGCTTTCGTACGAGTGTTCGAGATAAGAGATGAAGCAAACTGTTCTTTCTTGCTTACTTACAGAGACCCAAGCACGGAATATGAAGCACTTAGTAGCCCCGGAATGTCTTCACCTGGTCCGTCCATAAGCGAACGCGGGGGACAGAATTCGCCACCGCACTACATCAACTCGGTCCAGCTGATGGCGGAAGTTCCACAAATGATTCAACACGTGCAGCAGCTTGGCACGCAATCGCTTCTGTCCTCCCAGTCGGCGGCTGCGGCAGGCCAACGTGCAACCCAAACAGTGACACCTGCTCGTGCGGTTGAGAAGATGGTCCCGAAAACGATCGTTACTAGCATCAATGCGCAACCGCTGATGAAGACGATGACGACGTCCGCAAGCAACAAGATATCAACAGCGACCGTTTACCAACAACAGGCCGGTAGTGGTGTAAAATCGTTGATCGCTGCCGGGAATGGGACGAAGAGGATTATCGCAACGACAAACGGCGGAACGACGACAACTGCTGCGGTCCCGCAGCAGCTCGTCACCAACGGCAAGGAGCTAAAGATTATTCGCATGGCAACGATGAAGAACGGACAAACGGTGGCAGTCGCCAGCGGACTCACAACCACCACCAACAGCAGCAGCACGACAACGACGAACAGCAACAAGAAAGTTACCCTGCAGCTAAAGAACTCCACCACGAACGTCAAATCAACGGTCATTCCCAAGAATGTGGTGCTCACCTCGAGCTCATCGGCGGCAACGACGACGGTGGCGGCCGGTGGCACAGCGCCGGTTCGCAAAATTATCCGCATGCAGCAGCAAACGCAGCAGAACGGCCGGCAGATACTGGGGCCGGTAACGATCCAAGACCTGCGCTCGATCAAGATCGTCAACTCGAACAACATGAAGAGCAAATCGGCCAACATTAAGCTGGCGGCTGCCAACATGCTGCAACAGTCGAAGCAGGGGCTAATACAGAAGAATGTGGTGCTGAGCAAGGATCAGCTGCTCGTGGACGATGGACCAATGTCGGACGCCGGGCCCAGTTCCTCCGACTCGGAAAGCTACGTGTTTGAGGACATTATGCAGCAGAGCAGCTCGGTGATTGCGGAGGTCGAGCGTCAGCAGCAGCAGCAGCAGAAGAACCACCATCATCATCATCATAACCTGCACCATCATATTATCAGCGATTCGGACGTGGAACCGGATGGGGATGATGATGGCGATGATGATGATGTCGATATGGACGACATTGGCAAGGGACGCAACCAGAACGGAACGTACCAGAAGTTGATGCTGACGGCGGAGGAGAAACGATTGCTGGCGAAGGAAGGCATCTCGCTGCCAACCAGCTATCCGCTGACGAAGCACGAGGAAAGAGAGCTGAAGCGCATCCGGAGGAAAATTCGCAACAAGATCTCGGCTCAAGACTCGCGCAAGCGCAAGAAGGAGTACGTGGATGGGTTGGAAGAAAGGTAAGAAATGGGTGGACTTTTGTTGTTTTTGAGGAGCGTCGACCTTCAATGCATTGTTTTTTTGTTTCGTTTCTTGTGCTTTCAGAGTGAAACAGTGCACGGAGGAGAACCAAAATTTGGTCAAACGAATCAAGATTCTGCAGAGCCAAAATCACGACCTCGTTAGCCAGATGAAGCGCATCCAGTCGCTGCTGACCAAGGGCACCAGCAAGACGACCCAGCCGGCCACCTGCCTGATGGTGCTGCTGATCAGTATGGCGCTGGTGGCCGTCCCGAACCTGAAGCTCGGCAACACAGCCACCCAGCAAAACATTCAGGACTCGATCGAGATGTCGGAGCTGATGCAGGAACCGGCCAACGATAAGCTGCAGCACGTGCAGCAGAGTCGCCGTGCGCTACTGTTCGACACGAAGGACAGTACATCGGCGGCCGCCGCCACGAGCGAGGAAGAGCTGAACTTTGACGAGCTGATGTCGTCGTTCAACGCGAACGCACTGATCGCGAACGAGCACGATTACTTCAGCGAGGCCGACGGACGTTCCGGTAACGAGCCACCGTCGGCGAAACGGTCCAAGCTGATGGCGCCAACCACACTGATCGACTACGATGTGGATGACGAGGTGTGGAATGGTGGCAAGATTCGCATCAAGCAGGAAGCGCCGGGCTCAATGTCACCGGACAGCAGTAGCAACAACGAGCAGTTCGAGCAGAAAGTGCGCGAGTTCCAGCAGCAGAACGTCAACGGTGCTGCGCCGCAGGTGATTGTCGATCGAGAGCTGTTCGATCTGGTCGGTAAGCAGGACACTAATGGGCACGGGTTGTACGACATGCATCTGCTCGATACGTTCTCGTCGGCGGTCGGTGGTAAGGGTGCGCTGGACGTGAACGACGGTATCGATCTGCTCGGTGTGCATGGTGCCGACCATCACCACCACCGTCGTCCGTCCGTTGTGAGTGCCGATTCGACGGCGGACGATGCGAACGATGCGCGGAAGTTGAACGCTTCCCAGCAGATCCAGCAGCAAAACAACAAGCGTAAGCTGCTGCTCTAAGCTAAGCTAGGGGGCCATTTGTTTTGCCGTAATCAGATAATATAGAAGCTGGCTGTTTATCGTACCGCGTGCGATCGCTCACGGATCGCTGTGGGAAGAAAAAAAGATATAATTGTGTATATAATTGTAGGCGTCCCTCGGGAGAGCTTAAGCCGACGCGTAAGCCGAACGCGTTTTTCGTTAAATCAATTTCTTCATTCATTTATCCACACGTGCAAACAGATAATGCATTTTGTCTATTTATAAATAATAACCTCTGCAGGACGCGCTGCAGGTACGCACGAACTGTGCTTGGTGTTGGTCACCGTAAAGTATTTTACTAGTATCACACACAAACACACCACACCACATCGTCGGGGAGACACACACATTGGCTTAAGAAGCGCTGGGCAGCAGCATTATAGGAGGGCGAGAAGAGAAGAGCGGGTATTTCCTTCTCCTTGTTGATGTTTTTCTTCTCTGTCCAACGGCCCCGTGAACGCTATAGTGTTCTCTCTCTCTCTCTTTCCGGAACAAAACGAAATGTGCAATGTAGAGGTAGATGCTGTGTATGCTGCGTTCAGTCCTTTAAGCTAGTGTGAGCGTGTTTGTTATGCGTACACATTTACTTATATTGTGGTAGGGTTAGTGGCTTAGCTTGGCTTCGCTTCTTACGATGCGTGCGGGAGACACTAGTGTTTGCAATTTGCTGGTGGGATCTCCATTTTGCCGGGTACCGCGTTGTAAAGAAGCTGCTACAATAGTGTGGTAATGATTTATTAACTGTTTTTTTTTACACATTTTCCCCAAACTACCGATTTCCTTTCGTTTCTGTTTTAGTTTTAATTCTGCCAAGCATTGTTAAACTTTTTGGATATAGAAGAGCGATAAGTGTAGTGTAATGGTAAATGATAGTATAATATTGATTAGGCTACCATCAGCGCACCCAGGGATACACGATTGTTTCATAAGGGGTGTCAGATGGATCTGGTTTCCTCTTCACTCTCTTCACTTCACAGTAGATAGTTAGACAAAACGAATATGTTATCCAGAACAACCAGACAGACCGCACCTGACCTGTTAGCGAAGGAGGAGGAGGAGGAGGTGCACCGTAAACGTTTAAATTTAAGGATAAATGCTTTTGATTGTGGCTCTAGACTACTAGCCAGATACACAATATGAACAGCATTATCATGCATAATGGAAACACAAGCCGACTTTAGAATAGTGAAATAATACATAACTTGTTGTACATAACCAAGGAGGTTTTCTTTTTTTGTGCCATTGTCTGTCATCAATATCCGAAAATCAGAGTCTTTGAACGTTAGAGCAGTTGTAGCGAAATTAACAACACCCAACACCAGGACAAGCGCACAGCAGCTCACATTCATCACATAAAGAAATATATTTCATAAATTCTTGTCCGCCACTTTTAACCTAACAAAATAACGTTATTTCTTATGTATAGAGGGGTAACGCAAAGATTCACCAAAAATTAACATTTTAAAACCGGTTGCTGGTGGTATTGGTTCGTTGGCCGCATGTTTCGTAAGCAAGTACGATGGTGGAGAATTCGGTCGAGGAATGTATAAAATGATTTTGCTTAGTATCCGAGGATATTCGAGCTCACGTTTGCCATATAGCTTGCCAATGAGACGAATGAGCATTCACACCGAGATGGCGTTGAATTCTAGTCGGTAGGAACCCACCAAATTCGCAGTCGAGCAAGGGCCCTACGATGCACGGATGACGAGCTTGACAGATCGTTCAAATATGATCTCATTCAAGCAACCAAAACATATTACCATGGACACCACCGTGTCTGTCGTATCCTCGGCTAGTAGAAGAATGCTGTGTGATAGCATCTTTCCGGAAAGCAGTATGGCAACAGCTCACACGGCATCATCTAGGATGTTTTGTCTAGAATGAGCCAACGACTGGGAACACTCTTCCGTACCCGTTCAGTAACAATCACCCATCTCACTGGGTTATGCGAGCAACACCAACCTAACAGTTAACCACACTCTCGATCAGATCATGTCCCGCAATGATGCGATCGGAGGAAAGCACAATTTTCGCTCCTATCGTCCGCTCCAGCAGGTGACACGCAGCAATCTCCGCGTACGTAATCCCACCAACGACGAAGATAAACATCGTTTTCTCCTTGAACGGAAACAGCTGGTTCAGTGCCGCCTTGTGACTGCTGGCCGACAGTTCTTTGATCGTTTTGGGTGCGAGCAGCGCCGTCGTGTCAACCGATCCTCCTTGCGCCGGATGGTTGTTGCCTTGCTCCAGTACCCGGCCCGACACCTTCAGCCGTTCGAGATGACCCAAACGGGTGTTGAGATTGTCGAAACTGGACGCAGCGAATATCATGTGCGTTAGTTGCGCTATCAGTGGAATGTAATTACCGTTGAAGACGTAGCTTGGACAGGATTTGCCCACACTCGGCCCCGACGTCACTCCGGCTAGACCCGCGTCACGATCGGTGCTCCCAGCACTCCCAGCAGTCGTCCCAGTCGTCCCGGAATCGTTCGAGTCCGTGGGCAACTGTTTCAGTTTGTTCGCTTCGATCTGGAACGGTGTCTTCAGGGTGGGAATGGAAATTTGCGACAGAATCTTCGTTTTGCTGAGATTGGTTGTGTCCGGAAAGAGGCGCGCCTGGAAGAGGCTATGAAACAGACTGAGATGACGGTAGCCGAATGCGTTCAGGTATCCGGTCATTAGCTTGGTCATATCTTCACCCGTCAAACCGATCGTCACGTGATACAGACAGATCAACCGGAGCGTGTTATACTTGTGCGCATCGCTGCTCAGCAGCTCGAGCATGTAGTTCATTATCTGCTTCCGGTTCGTGTTGGTCAGGATGCTTTCCTCGATCATTTGATGCTTCTCGAAGTTGGCTCCAATTTCCTCGACGATCGTTTCGCACAGCCGAAGGTGCTTGAACAGCTCCTTCTTGGCGGCGGCCACTTTCGGCAGTTTGTTCGTAACGTAGTCCTTCATCTCGTGGAGCTTCATTTCGCGCGAGTATGCTTTTCCCTCGAGACCGAGCGTTTTGGCCTGTGCACTCAGCAGACTGATAACCTCGGAGAAGTGCCGATAGCGGTGCTCCAGGTAGATCATATCCTGTGCGCCACTCATACGCAAGCTAGTGGCTTCCTGATTCGATGGGACCGTTGAATGTTCCTGGTGCAAGAAACCCAGCTTACCGCACTTGATCTTGTTGCTGTCGCCATCCACTACCAGCGATCCGGAATTGAGTGTCTGTATTTCAAGCAACAGCCCACAGTAAACGACCGGTGTCAGCAGGCAAGCCGGATAGTCTCGATCCCGGTCCAGTATTAGCATTGCCCCATACTCCGGTTCCTTTTCACCCATTGTTCCCACTGCTTTATTGTGCTCTTTACCGGCCACCACCACTGGCCGCTTGTTGGCTTCCATTCGCTGCACCATTTGCAGAACTTTCTCCGCATTCTCGCCCAAACTAAACACAAGATGGGGCTTTCCCATCACGAGATTGAATATGCGTACACTTTGCGCAATTGACCCGAGCGGAGTTGTGTCCTTCCGAACGAACACATCCGCAAACACGTTCGGTAGCTCGAGGCTGAGAAGCGATTCATCTAGCAGCAGAAAATCCCACTGGAAGTTGTACAGCTCCACAATGCCGTGCAGACCTTCATTCTCTAGTAAATGCTCGAAGCTGGCCAGTACCGACGGGAGCACTAGCACGTGATACTGCTTGTTGCGTACGTCCGGTTCCATCAGACTGCTCGTTTGGCTTTGGTAGCCACTGATTTGGTCCAGCACGCTCTTGAACGTAAGCAGACTGGACGTGATAAAGTACACGAACTGTTTCCGCTTCGGTGGTGGATTTTTCGGGTCGAATTTGAATATCTTATCTATGCCTTTTTTCCTGCGGGAAGAGAAGAAAAATTTTAACCCAATCCATTCCTGAACGTTTCTCGATCGAGATATCGGGGACATACCTTAACCACGATGCACCGCACACATGTTCCAGCGGTTTGATCAGTGCCGGTTCGATGATAAGATCCTTTTCCGATGGTATGGAGTAGAAGACATGCTGAAGCTTTTCCTGTGCTATCTGTCGGAATCCAAGCAATTTTCTACCGCTCGAAGATGAATCCATTTTCCCGGTTACTGCGATCGCGGACAGACAGAGTGGCAAAATCGTAAACAGACCGTGCATTCACAGGGTGATTCAGCTGTCAAATTAGAATGGCGAAAAGCACACAGCGAAGCTCGCACAGCAGCCCTGCACACCAGCTGTCAACGGTGGCTGCAAAATGTTTGTTTACGCTTTGCGCTGAACGTAGGAAAATAGTTGGTGCAAAAGATTTGTGCGTTTTTCGGAGTTTTAATTACAGCACACAATACCCAGTATGTCCGGTAAGTATTAGTCTACTGTAGAATGTAGCGAGAAATGTTAAATTTAAAGTAACTATGTACATTTTCATCATTTTGATTGCAGTAGACAGCCGCGATAGCATCCGTTGTCGCAAATCGTCCAACCCATACACAAGGCAGGATTTGAAGAATGCGATTAATCTGATAGTGGATCGCGGTATCTCCATCCGGCGGGCGGCCCACGTGTGCAACGTACCACGCACCACCCTGTCCACCTACCTGAAATCGCTTAAGCACGGCAAAATTAGCAAACTGTTGCCCCAGGAGGAACAAGCCCTGTACCAGTGGATGACGGACTGCTGCAAACGAGGCTTTTCGATCAAAAAACGCAACGTGGAAACGGCGGCCGAAGCGCTGGTCCAGAAGAATGAACCGCCCCGTACGCATCCTTTCCAGGACACGGAGTTCGGGCGGCGATGCTATCAAAAGTTCGTGAAAAGATGGCTCTCGATTGATCGGGTCAAGGAGCGCAAACATCTCGGCACCGTCACGGATTGGTTTCTGCACATCGAAAGCTATCTTAACGAGTCGAACCTGTTCGAAATACTGTCCCACCCGGCCCGTGTCTTTCTGTGCGATGAGTTGCGGTTCCGCGAGCGGGTCGAAATGAACGAAAGTGTGCGAACGTTGCTGAAGAAAATGACCATGCTGTACACATTCTCTGCTGCCGGTCAACATCTGTCCCCGCTGCTCGTTTACCCCTATCGACGCGACGTTCCACCGCACATAGTACAGGCGGCACCGAAAAACTGTGCCATAGTAGCGCACGAGTATGGGCAGGTGACACCGAAAACGTTTGCCGCCTATCTGGACAAGGTGGTGGACAAATTCGTGACGACCAACAACATTCCCAAGCCGGTGATTATGTTCGTGGACGAATCGCAGGTGGATCTGACGCTGCATCTGCACAACACCTGCAAACGGCTGGGTGTGGTGCTGATCGGCCTGTCGGCCACCCAGGTGGTGAAGCCTACCGGTAACGCATTCAGCGACATCTGCAGCGGATGGGAACGCGAGCTTCCGAAGTGGGAAAAGGACAATGGACGTGAGTTCACGCTCGCGGAATGTGCTGGATTGATGCAGCAAATCAATCAACGGTACATCAAAAGCACCGTGTTGGTGAAGGATTTTGCGGACAGTAATTTGTGTCCCTGGAATCGGCCGATACGTGAGGTGGCGGTGGTCGGCGATGAAGCAACCGTGGCGTATGACGATATGATGGAACCGGATGATGAGGACGATGATTTAGAGATTGAGCATTTCCTAGAGAATGTTGACGAGTGGTCCGATGGCGAAGAAGGAGAGGAAGACGCAGATTTTGACGACGACGACGAGTGTATGGACGACATCGATGACGTTGACGATGAGCAGCTTGCCGAGGAGATGGAAAAGCAAGCTAAAGAGCGAAAGGAACCTACACGCGTCAGTCCGGAAAAGGCAACCGAAGCAGTTCAGACGGTTGACACAAAACCGGACAACAAGACGACGGATCCCGTCACCTCCGAAGCGCCCAAAACCACCGATGCTAACTGTTCCAAACCCGTTCCCGAGCAGACGAATGGGAAGGATAGCAACCAATCGCAGCAAACGCCGCAAAACAACGCCAACTCGGAACCGGAAGATAACGAAGACGGGCCACCGGACGATATCGATATCAGTATTAATTTCATCGATTTCAAGCGTGCCATTGGAAGTGAACTTACGGAAAAGTTTGAGCGTAAGCTGGAGATTGAAAATCGTCTCCCACTGGGCAACCATGCCGAGAATGTTTTGTTCGACATTTATCGTCAATTTCGGTGCGATATTGTCACCGACAGTGATGACGATTATGACATTGTAGAGGTGGGCGATGATTGAATACGATTGTAGTACGAATGCCACCGGGAGGCTAATGCAGATTGCTTAATTTTAACGTAGTAAGATACGAGTTTGAAGAGCTGTCCGGTAGAAGTGTGCCATATGCCCTTGGAGTTTGAATTTCAAGTTGAACTCCTCCTCCTAGCGCTACAGCTCGACACACAGGGGACAGAGGCCGTTACACCAAAGCACGTACCACAAACGTACAGTCAAATAATTACAGCCGTGACTAAACATTCCTTCATTCTGGACTGGACTTGGGAAGGCACCAAACGTCCGAGAAAAGAACGATTTTTCTATTCCTGTAAGCTTCTCTCCCAAAGAAACAGATAATAAACTTACGCTGTTTATAGCTTAATTGTTTGTCCCTTTTCGAAACGCTGTAGTAGCGAATGTTTGAGAGTAATTAAAATAGGTAAATAGTACAAATAATTGAATTGTTTTTCATCTCCACACTGCCCATGATGACCGAATGTACCTTTCCCTCACCCAGTGTGCCGATGGTTCCCAGGTAACAATTCACCACGAAAATCTCTGCATTTCAGCAATCTAAGCTGTTGGTGAATGTGGTGAATGTGGTGAACGTGGTGCATAAAAAAACTTTCACTTTTCCCCCTCCCTAGTACTCTACTGGCTCCGTGTGTCTATTTTTATTCTCCGTTGCTGGCGGCTTCAACTCAATGGCTACTGTGTTCTATCGCTGTGTCGCTTTTGTATATCGGAATCTTTTTTCATGTTAGGAGTAAAAACAGAAACGTTGAAGTGGTAATGAGAAGTATGAAACAGTCCTGCCGTGTGCAAGTTCCGTCGTCGACTTGCATAGCCTGTCACGTCTGTGTGCGAGGCGGGGACTAATAGAGATCAAAACGATGTGCTTTCAGAATACCAATTCTATTTTTAGAATGAAGCTTTTTTCTTCACCTCACGCACTTCTCTTCTCTGCTACCATGGTTTCATTCCCCTGTGCCTACCAACTAGAAACACACCACTCTCCATAGCCAATTTCACTCTCTCTCTCATTCCTCTCGCCCCGTTTGCCTACAAACTAATTCACCATTGTCGTATGGGTTATGACGAAAACTGTACACACTACGCCCAGTGTGCTGGTTCGTTTGACAACGTTTTGTTGTTTGTTTGTATCTCTTCACCGGAGGAATTCTACGATCACGAGAAAAATAGAAATTAAAGCTTAAATAGCGCGAAGAAAATGAAACCAGTAGATTAAAACGGATAAAAAACCGCGATGCTCAAATCGGTAGACAAATGTCCAGGCCTTTACTGTGGCCGCACAGTCTTGGCCAACAGTTCGCTCAGCGAGTGTGGAGCATGTTTGCGTGGATTTCGCGTGAACCCGCAGTACGTTTGCACGCCGTGTGAAAAAGACCTTACCTCGCACGATTGGCTGTATCTGGGCTTTATGACCATCCTGCCGTTGATTATACACTGGTTTTGCATCGATTTGAATGCTCACCTGCGGAAGTAAGCGCAGCCCGCGTTCGTGTTGTCCAAACGCATTAATCAACGTTCTCTGTCTGTGTTGCCTCTCCCTTCTTTTAGATTCACCAAAGGAGAACTCATTCTGCATGCCAGCGCGTGTGTGGAGGTGTTCCTATCCGCGTTTCTTACCATTCTCTTTACCGATCCTATCTGGGAGCTGCGGATCAATTCGTGCGGCGTCCAGAAGCTTTCCGATTGGTACACGCTCTTC
>KZ062020.1:58060-83189 GCA_002091835.1 Anopheles maculatus
TTTCCCGTATCTGAGTATTCTCATTTCGCTCGTGTCGAACGCGCTACACTTCTCGATCAAGCTGGACCAGACGATGAAATCACTGCTCGAAACATCGATTACACAGATGCGAAATGCTACCATCATACGTAAGTGTTTCACGTTCGCGTTCGCTGCTAATTTCATTCGCTAACGCATTCCTTTTTTGCAGTTGGTCATTGGATTCTGTTGGCGTACGGAATCATATCGATACCATACGAAATCTCGTACTTTTCTCTGCTGCTAGTACCAGCACCGGCACTGTTCTACATATTCACTGCTAAATACACAGATCCGGATAATTTCAAGTAGTAGTAGACACAATCGTCAGATCGGTCCAGGGTCGGATGCCAGGGGTCGCTTTAAAAACATTTGTGATAGGAAAATTAGGAAATATATTTTTCCCTTGTAACCTTTTGATTCTTCTTATTCGTTGCAAAGGTTGTTTGAATCGGATTTAGGACAATTTTGAGAATACAAAGGCCAATGGTGTTCCCTCAACTGGCTTTAGGTGTTATTCCGATCACAAATCAAGGGTCAATCTGTTTACTAAAACAATATGCGGTGCGAAACAACCACAAAAAAGCAGCGTCATCTCGCATCGATCATTGCTTTTAAAACCTTTAGGACCCAAACTGTCGACAGTTGTGATGTTAAAGTCATCATTTTTCTTCTATAAAGAGCGCTAAAAGCATCGTTTGGTATTAATTTGTAGTTTGTACTTCGTTAAAACTGAACGTCGTTTATTTTCTGCGCGATTATTAGTGTATGCCGCCGTTTGACTTGACTCTTAATGGGCGATTAAAATGTTTCCTACAATGAAACATATGACACTAGCGAATGGATGGTTTGCTGCTGCTGGTGGTTGGTTGATTAACGGTAGAGAATGTAGCACATGGTACTGTGTTTGCTGTGGTGTAGAGCGATTCCTGTAGTAGCTAGATATACCTGTGTTCTTACCCACTTTAATATTGTAGCGAATTACGCACCCCGTTCACTCTTGACTCTGGACACTGATTGCTTTTGCTCTTTTGCTCAACGGGCTAGAAAAGATGCATGTTAAAAAGCCGTGAGCCGCACCGTGTGTTCCTTTCCCAAAAATACCAACATTCGAATAAAACTAGAAGCTCTTCAAATGACGCGGAATAATATTGCTGTGGTGGTGCGTTACGTTCACATTTTACGACTACTATAGAGAACTGCAATGAGCGAATACGAATGCGAGTAATACACATATACTTGTTGCGAGTCCATAAGAGAGAGGGTGAAAACCCCAATCGATACGACACACACCCCAACACATCGTCGTTTACAAAAGCAATATAACCAAACCGGGTGAAACCGTACCGTGAATATTTACGAATTTGAGCAAGTAGTGCCTTGAACCAGCAGGAAGATAATTCCCGGAACCGAATGGTTTGCTCTAACCATCTTTGGAAAATAGTCGACGCAGTTTTTAGAGTGAAACAAGAAAGAGAGAAAGAGAGATCGATGTGAACTGTGTCGCGCCGGTGCGCCATTTTGCTGTCCGTGCGCCATTTTAAATGCCAACTAAACATGCACACTTTTCTGTTTCGTAATGTTGTTCTGGTTCCAATTGTTCGCTAAACGTCTAGGAGGAAAGTAGTCAAAAACGGCCACGGGGCCTAAACTTATAACCGATTATTACAAAACAAAAATAGCCGACATCATTCAGCAAAATACATATCGCCCCTTGCTTGTGTGGGATGACGTAGTCCTAATGTAGTCCCCGGTTTTTTGTAACATTACGCAAAGATTATTGTACAGAGAAAACCATCCCGATAGAAATTGTCACTTTACATACAAGACCGAATGCCGAACATCGTTCGAGTCGAGAATGGGGAAAAGTAAAATCCGGAAAGCTGTAGCGTCCTTTTAATTTAAAAGAAATTCACGTCCACCGTTCGTCCTTCGAAACGCGTTCCGTCCATAAGCTCTGCAAAAGGGAGAAGAAAGATCGGTAACTCGGTTAGTGATTACAGCCCCGAACTGCTTGTTGCTTGGGGAGATTACTTACTAATGGCAACATCGGCATCGCGCTCCTTGGCGAAACGAACGACACCGGTGTCCTGTCCCCTGATTTCGGCGAACTTTACCTCCCCGACATCGCGGAACTTATCGCGCAGCGTTTGCCAAGTCCAGGAAGGAGGCATCTGGAGGAAAGAAAAGGGAGAAAGGGCTTTCGTTTAGTAACCGTCCAGAAGACCGTCCCGTTTGGTCTCTATAATGAAGGCGGCGTGTACGTACATTGCGGATGATAATCGTGTCGGACATCTTGCGATTGCCATTATTGATGCCACCGTAGTTGCGGCCGTAATCGTCATTCGGAGCCGTGCTGTAGTTGCGCACGTTCGACGATCCCATGTCGTAGTCGTTGCCCCGATTGGAACCACCATTACCGAAGCCGGACGAGTAGCTCTGGTTGAAGCTAGAACCTAGCCCACCATCATTGCCGGAACCGCCGAGACCACTGAGCGCACTGGACAAACTGTTACCGAGCCCACCGCCCAGACCACCACCAGCACCGCCCAAACCACCGCCAACACCACTGGCCGCGGCTGCCGCAGCGGCACCCAAGCTTCCGAGACCGCTAAGATTCGTCAGGCCGGCCGCCGCATTCGACAGCAGCGAACTCTGCAAACCACCGGTAAGATTCGACAACCCAACCACATTGCTGAGCTGTGCCGCCAGGTTCGAGTTCAACCCGGACAGATTGCTGGTGGCGGCCGAGTTGAGCAAATTGCTTGCGGTCAGCGGTGGCTGGACCGGGGTCGGTGCCGCATTCGACAGGGCGGCGCTTTGCAGACCCGTGTTCTGTTGCTGCAGCGAGGGCAGATTGCGGGCCACATCCTTGAGTGGTTCACCGTTCGGACCCAATCCGATACCGATGCCCTTGAGCCCCTCGGGCAGCCGGCTCATTTCGCTCTTTTCCGTCAGACGGTCCAGCCGGACGGTCATGCGACGGTCGAAAAGCATCTGCCGGTCAAACATCGAGATGGCCTGCACTGCCTCGACCGGATGATCGTACTCAATGACCGCGAAACCCCGGCTGTTGCCATCCTTGTCGACGGACAGATCGAGACTTTGGATTTTGCCGGCCAACTTAAACACCTGCTTGAGCTTCTTCGCATCGACCTTGTAGTCAAGCTGCATTGTTTTTTGTTTGCCCCATTGGCAAGAACCATACGACACGCGCAAAACACACACACACGCACACGCAAAACCCACGAAACACACACAGTCGGACCAGCGATGCGGACGAAGAAGCACCATTTAGTGAGCGACGACGACGACGACGGACGATGGACGACGATGAATGATTGCCAAAAAGAGAAAAGAAAAGAAAGAAAGAAAAACGATTGGAGGAGACCCCCGTTGTAAGAAGTGTTTGCTGCAACTAGCTGCCCTGTAGACATCAAAATTTTACGGTAGATAAGCGTTAGGAGATCGTTTCTTTACAGCCGATCGACGATGTATCTCTACTGGCAAAAAAAGGGGATGTAGAAGTGAACAAAAAAACTGCTGCGGATGATACTCTCGGAAAAGGTTTCGAACACATCTGACACAGGGACAGACACACGCGGTCCAAAGTTAATCTTGCTGGCATATCGTACAAAACCCATATTGGCACAGGCAGCATCAATTAAGCGAAGTTGTAGTACTGTTGGCAACTTTAAGCACCGAAACAAACAAACAAACAAACATATTACAGTAGATAAGAGAAAGAGAACCGTCCCAGACGAAAGGAACGCAACGACTGCGAATAAATGCCCCCAGCGTAAACAAAACTGTAGACACATGTTATTTTGACGGAACAAAATAGTAACAACAGTATGCCCCAATGTAAGCAATGTCTCGCCATATCGACCAAAACAGCAAAAGCTTCCATTTGTGCGCGGAAAAAAACAAAACCTCAATGTGACCGTTGAGTGGATTAAGTAAAGTAACGTATGCATTCAACAACTTCAGAATTTCTTCTTGAATGACACTTTGTGCTAGTGTCCTGGGAGTAAAACCCGGTTCAGAGGTGAAGGTGAAGAAGATGCTGGACAAGATTGGCATTATACAAAATCCCAGTCAAGAGATACACAACTTCCCTTACCAACGACCAAGGGAATTCGTCCAGCTTCTGTTCGAAGGATCAACCGATCCATGCTCATTTCTACGACAGCGATGACCAAGGTGCCATTGAAAGCTTTTTCATCGCCATTCAATGCATACACACGCGTTACTACTAGCCTGCCAGAAAGTGTGACCCATCATGTTTACGCGCCAATCCAAACCAGATTCGTATACATCCAGAATAAACAACAGTTGTAGAGATACACGGCGAGAGGAAGGAAACAATCCGTACGAAACAATACAATAAAACGTAAGAAAAGAATCAAGAAAGTAAGAAAAGGAGGATGGAGATTGCATTGTGCAGAAGGGACATAAAAACTACTACAATACTCACATTCGCGACGAAGATCTTCGTATGCAACGGCCCTTGAATGCCTAAACCTTCCAAGAACTTTACGCTCAGACCGTACGTATTGTAATCCTGCGAAAAATCACTACCACCAACACCGACACTGACGCCACCGAGATTGCCACCGCCGAGTACACCGCCACCCACATTTCCGCCGCCACCGACAATACCGCCGCCGCCACCACCACCGCCACCGCTACCACCGTGCGATGGTCCGGACCTGTAGGATACAGAAACATACAGAGATAAAGAGAAAAACAAAACCACACGCAACACACCAACACGAAAGGTAGAGATGGACAAAGAGAAAGAGAGAGAGAGAGGAGGCAAAAAGAGCTGATAATAAAAATAAAACGGACAAGATGTGAATGAACAAGGATAAGGCACATCTTGTGCGAGAAAACGTCCACCTTCGATTGGATTTTTCACATTCATAACAGGACATTCTACTATGCTTGACAATCAGGATAATGAGTAGGAACTATGGCAGCGTACAGCAAGTACCAATTAGGTCATGGATTCGTGTAGTCGTGTGGTGATACAAACGAAAAATGAGAATGGAAATTTTGAAATGCACTGATGGGAGCAATTAACAGCAATGGCTACGAAATGGATAGAAAAGCTTTCTACATCAGAAAGGTTAGTCTCAGTTTGGCTCGTGAACTGATCATAAAATTATAGTTTTTTTAATAAAATAAATCAATGATATCGGTATTTCTTTCGAGACCGTGTTCAAAAAGGTCCCTATCACTATTAATGTACACGAATCGGAAAGGGAGCGTAGCAGACCTGACTTTTCGTTGATGATTGCATCCAATTGGCGGAAATGTAACGCAAATGTAAAGAATTCAGGCAAACCATCCCATCTTCCGGGAAGCGAATCTGCTTGTGTTCGTGCTGGCAAATGAATGAACGTGAACGTATATATATATGCGTGTGCGGTAAACAGTATAGTGAGGTGGATAACGTATCAATAAACGAAACCATGGTAATGGAAAACAGTATCGCGCGCCTCGTACGCCTCCCGGCAGGATAGGAAAAGTGTGGAACGTGTGGACATACACAATAAACAAAGAAAAAGGGGAAATGAGAGAACGGATCCTTATTGAAACACACACTAACATTCGATCATCGTCACGGTCCCGACGGCGGTTGTCGTTGTCGTTGCCGCGGAATGATTTCGGCACAACCCGCCTATACTTGTCCCGTTCGTTGCCGTAGTCCTCCTTGATGACCAAATTCCTTCCGTTGATATCGTAGCGGTTCATCTTTTCCAGTGCCATCTGGACGTGTTCCGGCTTTTCGAACTCTACAATACCGCATCCCCGTGGTTTATTGTTCTCATCGGGGAACAGCTCAACGAACGAAACATCCCCGACCTCTTTGCGGAACAGATCCTTCAGATCCTGCCACCGATACTCGTACGGCACGTTCGAGACGTAAATGCGTCGGCAATCGCTACGCTCTCGATCGCGGCTACGGTCACGGTCGTTGCTGAAGCGTGATCCGGCACCGCTGCGTCGATCGCCACGCCGTGAACGGTCGCGATTGTTTTGATCACTGTCGTTATCCATGACTACTTGTGCTCACACTGAATGGAGAAGCCGCAGACGAAACGTGAGGACTCGAACGATAGACGCGGAACCTTGACTCAACGCCGTATGAATGAGGGATCAAACGCACGCGCCAGGGAGAAACACCGACTCGGTTAAAACACACTCGCTAAAACGGTAACAAAAAAAACTTCCATTAGACAAACGGTATGTAAATCTTCCGCTTCGGTATTATCTAGTATGCAAAAAAGGCAACTATGTAGTAGAGGTGTTTGTATGAAATCCTTCCCTCCGGATGAGGACGGATCTACGTCGGCGCCGAAAGGACGAATATATTAAACATGGCGAGAAAAAAAAAACGCCGCATCCTCTATGGTCGTCTCCCCCAAAACAGCAGCACCATCGTACGACGCCATAAGGGTAGATGAATCCATAACGCACGATGCCATACCTTCCGTTCCGGTGGCGAAGAAAAACAATGCTGCTGAAGCTACACACAGCGCGGAAAACAATGCTTAACGGTTCTAGTTGCTTTTCCGGATCACCTCAACCTTTATTTTGCACCACTTCTGACCGATATCTCTTCACTAGGAAACAAATTGGAAAAAGCGCTAACGATCCCGTCGCCGTGAAAAAATGGACGCTTGGCAGTTTGACGTTGCTGTCAAACAGAAGGCGGGAAGCAAGAAAATTTCTATACCCAATTAACTTGCAAGATAATTGGGCAGGAAAATGTCCTTATCTCAAAGTTTGATTTTCGGTTATTTTGCTGCAAATTAATACACATTTTTGTTGTTATGTACATGATGAGGAAGTTTCAACACTTTTAAATGCAATAAGTAATTTCATAAAACCAATCACAATTATCTCATGGTCAATGTATTCATGCTGCCATACACCACTATGCTGAACTGCTGACAGTTGTTGTTTTGATGTAAAGTCATTCGATGTTTTGATCCACTTTGTTGTTGATTACCACAATTGTAGAAATAGTGAAAATAGTTGTGCCCTTTTAGCTGCAATAATCGGTAAAATCCCTATTTTAGTATGATGTTACGCAACATGTTCCGGTTGGCGTACAACAAACAGAAAACGTTCTGTCGTTACTACGCTAGAAAGGCCCGGAATCCTGGAATTGATCGGCGAGCCGCGCTTCTGCCGGATGACGCAAAACCCGTGGAGTACGCAAATCTAGACGACAGTGAGGCTGATTTTCATCAAGTGCACAAAAGCCACAAACAGTTCGAGGCAGAACAGGCACAGTACCGCGACCGGCTACAGACGTGGATTGTTGGAAACAAATACTTCAAATCGAAACAGCTAAACTTCCTCACCTGGTCCGAGAAGGAACAGATACGGTACCTGCACAGTTTCGATCCGGAGGAATGGAACATCGACAAGCTGACGGAAAGTTTCCCCGCAGACAGATACACGATCGCGAAAATAGTAAAGACAAAATGGCAACCGAAGGACGGCAAACGGATGGAACGGCACGATGCATCGGTGAAGGAAAATTGGCAAATGTTTCGTAGTGGCCGCATCAAGAACATTGATCCAAGCTTTGCGCAGCATTTGAGCAAGTTCATGCAGCGGAACGTGGACAAGACGAATGAACTGCAGCCCAAACATGAAACGAAACCACTCTACGAAATCAGACCACTGCCAGAGGGAGAGTTTAGCGCAATAGTCACGAGCTGCAGGAAATATAAACCGATCGAAAAGGACAATGAATCGCAACAGACTCTTTTGTCGGACGACAGCGATCAGTCGGAGGGATCCAATCATCGACCGGAAATATCGCAGCAGGTCCCCAAACAGGACACTTTTCTGATGGGAAATGTGCACAACACACGGCATATAACGTGGACGGAAATCAAAAGACGAACTGAGTCGTCTTTACAGACAGACAAACGCAACTCCGGCGAGGATAATCTGGAGCTGGATCTGGGAACTGGTATTGCCGATAGAATGGAGAACATTCACAGGAAGTATGAAACGGCACCGGTGGTGGTTGACTCGTTGTACGATGAGCGTGATCAAAAGCGGGAAGATATAAAAGAGTTTATAAAGATCCCTAAAAAGCTGTACAAAAAGGGAGCCACGTACCAGATGGACGATTGTTTTTACGACGACGATGGAGAGTTCCTATACCGAGTGCCTGGTATGTCAACCGTTAGGAAACAGTAGTAACGACGGTAGAAAGCTTGTGTAAAGAAAATAGACACAAACACGTGAGATGTGCAGTACGTTTTCCAATGTAATTTGATGATGACACTACCGTTACGAGTATTAAAGCGCTTCAGCCCCTAGTCATAGAACCGTTATGCAGGTTGGTAGGTAAGTATTATTGTTATTGGTAACTTGAAGGGTGGAATACTTGAGAATAGAAGAATCTCATCTGGCCACACGTTAGCGACTTACTACATCATCTTGAATCGCTCTATTAACGTGATTATCTCTTGCATTTTCCACTGCCAAAGTAAGATAGAGAACTATTCACAACCTTACGAGGATGTTTATCCTATTTATCTGTTTATGTTTAATGCATTTCGATGTCTCAGAACCCTCTAGATAGTAAGTGGTTTAAAAGTCCAGTAACCAGTTTGAATACCATATGTACGAATCCTCCAAATCTATACAGTATAATCAGGTAACATAAGGACGGTATGGCCGTATTTACAAACTTTGCATAATCAAACAATTGAACTCAACTCTTCAGATCATGATTCAAGGAGACATGCTTTTAAACCGGACGAAACTGGACTTATACAGAGATCCGGTATCTGCGCTACTTAGATTAATCCTGCACCCATTCCTGACCCATTTTACTGAGCAACCATCACTATGTACTAGGCGCGATTAGCAAAAATTTGCCAATATAAAATAAAGACATCTTTAATGCATTGATAAGCTGAGGGGACAACAGCTCATCTAATACGGACAACGCGGCTTCCACGTTAATCTATTCGCCCGACGGCATAGGGATGAGGCAAACCAAGGCTGCTCAATTCTTTAATTTCCTGAATGAAATATAGTTCACCATCACCATCAGGTCAAAAACAATTAAAACAAAGGAGTGAACAACATGTTGGATTTACAGCACTCACTCGCCCTATGACGGATTGATAGTGGTAGAACGTGTACTGACTGAAGTAAACAACGCCACAAATTTGTGACCAATTATTGAGCCACCTTGTGCTGGGGGCTCTGCGGCACGCGACTGGACGCTATTTGATTAATTAATGTTTTATTTCCTAACCCAGGACCTTATCAAGTCTAGAAAGAGAGACAAAATGCGCCTTGTCACGCGTCAACGGGGGGCGATAAGGAACTTGCCGGGGCTTTGGGATTCGGTTACTCGAAAATATATTAGGAGTAGGTTGTGGTTTTGTTGTACTTTCAATAAGCAAATAAACTACCAAAGATGACTACCGGTCAGGCCGCGAATTGGTTAGGAACTGGTTGAAAAACAACAGTCTGATGATTGATTTTTTTTTTTGCTGCTGTGTTTAATCTTCTCCTTTTTAGCTTTGGTTTCGATTGGCGTCATTTTAGTTTTTTGCGTATCGTCCGTAGTGGGACCACTGCGCGCGATTCCCGTATCTGCGCCGCTTTTTTGTACTTATTTTCAATTGAACTAATTTTATGTTTGCTACAATTTTATTTGCTCTCCGTACAAGAGGCCATGCCGAGAGTGTTTTGCTACAGCAAAGAAGTACATTTTATTAACGATTTATTTTACAGAATATGATTAGCGCAGAACGACGGTTGTATTTATTTGTAACCATTTGAAGGGTTTTGTTTGTTTGAAAGATTTTAATCTAAGCCACTGTGGTTGTGAAACATTGCAAGTGCATTAGTTACATTTGACCACAATTTGTGGGCTTCCAAAGGGAGAAAAATTTAGATTCCAATGCCCAATGCACATGCAATGGCATTATCTAGCTAAAGTGCCGTATTTATTAAACCTATTCCTAAAGAGCTGCATTCTCTGAACTCTGAACTTACTATCGAAATGGAAGAATTATTCCCATAATCTAGAGAATACAAAAAATGCCCCACTGTTCCCGTGAAACAAATCTTATTATACCCACCCATAGACAAAAGAGATGATCGACTGAATGTTGCCACTTGTGCCAGAAGCAGCGGGAAAGTTTCAGCCACCAACAGCATAAACTGAAAATTTCGTTTTCGGTGACTGATAAGCCGGTGTCGGTGTCGATTAGCAGGACGTGGATTAAGCCCGTGATGTGGTCGGCAGTAGTCTGTGTCTCACATCCAAACAAGCAAGAGGTTTAAACCAAACTTGCAGACAGCAAACCAATGCCTTTGGAGCTGCTCTGTTCTAACGCTCCGATTCGAACGAGAGAAAGTGTTTGAAAAAAGAGAGATTCGCGTTGAGGTTCACAGAGAACCATTCGCACAAACAAACCAAGTCTCCTTTATTAGTGGATATTTGCAAACGAAAATGGACGCTGTTGTGACGCTTTGTGACGCGGAAGGATGTTCGATTGGTTGCAGTTCAATGAACTAATTAAGTTTGGAAATATACCTCTACGAAACCGTTTATAAATCTGAGTGCCGAGTCCTGTGTGCCACAAGTAACCAGAAAATGCACCCAGTATCTACACAATTGTGACTCGCAGTGGTCCGTGGATTGTTGAGATCGAATTTTTGTTTTACAAGTGCTCACGACAACGCAATAATAGTAACAGGTATAGTGTGTCCTTATGTACATGTGTGAGTGTGCACTTGTGTAGTGTTTTGTCTCATCGACAGGATCAATAACATCCGGGGAAAGGCGGTTTAACTTCAACGGAACCCCCGTGGTTGCCAAGCACGATTCTACATCTAAATAAGAAGTGATCGTTTCGTGATAAGCATCGACCGTTTTTCGATTCATTCGACAGTTTTGCAAACGTATTTTTGCAGCGGTTAATATTGGCTGAATCAGTCGTGTCGGGGCTTGTGGTCCGTGCCTTGTGTGTCGTCCGTATTATGCAACACGCTTAATCAGTGGTTGACAAAGTAAAATATCTGCGAGTAAGTTTGGACATAGTGCAATGGAACGCAAGCAATTGCTTGGGACTCAAATTAGCACTCAAAACGGAGCGCTTCGTGGAACATTAATTTTTTAAATCGTGCGTGGTTTTATGTTTAGCGAATCCTGTTGAAGAATGTCCCTGTGTTGTGACTGATAATGCGGATCTCAGATCTCTTGATTATGTTACGAATCTTAAGTTTGTTTTATCAAATGTGCGAAAATAGTGTTGTTCGTGGACCCGGGGTTTCTAAAAGAATGTTGTTTTTTGGCAAACGGACGCTTGCCTTATGTCCGTGTAAATGCTGAATAAGTTTGATGAAGAATCACTTTGGAAAATAGTATTTGAAATGAATCTTCTAAACGGTTCATTATTCCACATATAGGCTACCGTGACCCATGGTTCGATATTTGGTCCTATAACCTGAAGATTGTGCATCGACTATATCACCTTCCGTACCTTCCTTTGCTTAAATGTCAAACATAATTCTAATGGCATCGTTCGATCGAAGATCGCTCTTATATCACGTTTCCGGGAAAGAAATAATTAATCTACAATCAATCATATTTTTTTTCTTCTCAACTGAATCATCTTGCCTAGGGAAAGTTTTCCGATCCCTGCGTTAAATCATCTACAACAACAGCAAAAAAAACGCTGCCAAACGACTATCCTTGTCCTGTTCAATATTTAATTCGTTTCGGTTAATGAGCTTTTTGTTTTTGTTTTCCAAATCGCACATTGATTAAAGTCTGTCATGCGTGAAATGAGTACTGTTTTTTTGTGATTCATTTTTAGACGATCGGAACGCTTCTGACCTTTCCCTATGCACAGATGCAATGCTTTATATGATCATGTCGTTGTCCTCGTAATAATTCGCTTGATAATTACATTTTTCGTTTCAGATCATTTTGGTGTGCGGGAAATTATAATCTCCATTTGTAATGTCTACGTGGGAAACGATCGCCAACGAAAGCTGGGGTGTTGTTGATAACCTTGACAGCATGCCACCGGGTGCAGACCGGAACAGCACGGACGTTACGCTAATGTGGCAAAATTTGACCATTACACCCGTGCGGAGTAGGTCGTCGTCGGCTTGTGGGCAGCTTCCAGTACTGAATGACATTAGCGGTACACTGCAGCCGGGAACGCTCGTTGCGCTTATGGGACCCAGTGGAGCGGGCAAGACGACGCTGATGTCCGCCCTGGCATACCGGATGACTGGTGAGACATTAAGGCTACAGTGAACTACATAAACATGTGTGTGTGTGCATGTAATGAAAAATGAACGATCGCTTGTTTTTAGACAAAATGACCATTACCGGAGACATTCGCGTAAACGGATGGCCGATTGGATCGTACATGTACAACATCAGTGGCTACATTTATCAGGACGAGCTGCTGCCGGGTTCGATCACCGTGCAGGAGCATCTACAGCTGATGGCCCATCTGAAGCTTGGCAAGGGTGTATCGGCCGACCGGAAGCGAACCATGATCGCGGACATACTCTCCAAGACCGGCCTGGAACGGTGCGCCAATACGAAGATTGCGAACGCATCCGGCATCGGCAAAACGCTATCGGGTGGCGAGAAGAAACGCCTCGCGTTTGCGGTGGAGCTACTATCCAAACCAAAGTTCCTGTTTTGTGACGAACCTACGACTGGGCTGGATTCGTACAGTGCACGACAGCTGGTGGAGATGATGAAATCGTTAACGCGCGCTGGCACCACCGTTCTGTGCAGCATCCATCAACCGGCGGAAAAGTTGCTGTACGAGTTCGACAGTCTTATCTTGCTGACCGGTGGACAGACCGGGTTTATCGGATCACCGCAAGAAGCTGTACAATTCTTCCGGCTGCAGGGTTTGGAGTGTGAGAATGGCTACAATACGGCCGACTTTCTCATCAAGGTGCTTTCCAGCACGACCACCGCCAAAACTACCAAGGGCAATCAGTTCACGACTGGAGCGATCTGTCCGAAGACCATCTGCAACAATTACGTCGCGAGTGAAGCAGCCCGACGACAGGAGGCATTAATCAGTGCGGAACTGTACAGCACGGCAGTGAAGGACGGAAGGGATGAAGCGTGCCGAAGCCAACTTTTCAAGGGGCGTGACCGTTGCTGGTTCTATACACTGTACTGGCTCATGTATCGTCACGTGCTACAGGCTCACCGGAACCCAAATTTGCAGTATTTCAAAATTGTCCAACGAATAGTAAGTGGGAGACGTTCCGATTAGTTTGATGGACGTTGTGTGCAGGGGGACACTAGTCACTATTCATGCTCGAAAGAGCGATCGCGCACCACGAACGATTAAGCGTGCGCTATACACTCAAGCGCCAGATAAGGCCATGTCAGAGGTCCCACGTACTGTGTGCAATCGGAAAAAAACGATTTTCGTAATTGTTTTGACAGCATGTTCTGCGGTGCGAGTAGTCTTCTGGCTACTGGCACGAGTGATGATAGACAGATGGATGACGGTGTGATTCACCTGTTTACTTCCTTTCTTGTGATTTGCAGGCTATCGCCGTACTGGTCGGGCTCTGTTTTTCGGATGCAATCGAACTATCGCAACGGGGCGTACAGGCGATGCAGGGTGTCATCTTTCTGATCGTCTCGGAGAACACGTTCCTGCCGATGTACGCCGCTCTGTCGATGTTTCCCGAAAGTTTCCCACTGTTTCAGCGTGAAAAGAAGGCTAATATTTACAGCACGGCCCAGTTCTACATTTCGAGCATCCTTTCAATGGTAACCAAGGGCGATATTCATGGGGACGAAGAATGACAGTAATACCTTTCCTTTGACTATTCCACAGAGCCCATTTGTCCTGCTGGAGACATGCGCATTCATCCTGATCGTGTACTTCCTCGCAAATTTACGACCGACGATACTCGGACTGATCGTCACAGTGGCGGTGTCCGTGCTGGTGATGAACGTGTCGATCGCTTGCGGCTGCTTCTTCTCCACGCTGTTCCCAACAGTCGCATCCGCCATGTCGTACTTGGTGCCGTTCGATTACATTTTGATGATTACATCCGGAATTTTTATCAAAATCTGGTACGTTCGCTTCAGCGGAAATGAATTGAACCGGAGCAAATTCGGCCGAAACGGTTTAATGCAAATTAGATGTAGCTTACAGAACCGGAATTTTTCGGTTTGATTAATTCTGTTTTTCTCTCCGCACCAACTCCAGGTCCATGCCAATCTACTTGCGCTGGATGCCGTTCATTTCTTGGATGATGTTCGCCAGTGAAGCAATCTCAATTGCCCAATGGGACGGAGTGAAGAATATTGGTAAGCTCCTGACACATACCCATCGACACACACACACACATACGGTATGAAAGTAATACGTGTGACGATTCCTTTTTCAGAATGTTCCAACATAATACCGAGCATTTGTCTGCATAATGGCGAGCAAGTGTTGGATCAATATTCGTTCAGCAGCAAGCATCTACGGACGGACTTTCTGGTGCTCGTTGGGCAATACTTTATTTATCATGTGCTGGCAATGCTGTGCCTGGCAAGACGAGTGTCCCGCAATTAAAAGTGATGGATGAAAGGGTGGTGTAATGTAACCTTATTGTTGTTATCGAATATACAAGCTTATTGCATTTTATGTCATCTTCGTATTACGTACTGTTAACTGTGGTAAGAATAAAACAAACCAAACACTCACGCAAATTGTGTGTTATTGTTCTAGTATATGAATTTAAAGCTGTGTGTTTTAGATCAATTTTAAAGTACATTACATACATCATAGTCCGTGCAGTCAGATGTCGTTGATGGTTGAAAAAGGCAGAGCAACGGCTAATGTACAGCAAGAAGGAACGTTAATGCTGCGTTGATTTTTCTTGTACGCCTAAATGTAGGCATTCGAACGTGTGTACACTCCGTTGCATAACTTGCGTCGGTTACTCGATTTCTAAACTGCTCGAATGGTAATCTTCGAGCTGTTCGAGCCACTTCACCAAAAGGGGAGGATTTTTTAAATTGTAAAATAACTTTTAAAGAAAAAAAAAACTTTTATGCAACAAATATTTCATGAATGAAAATGACACCATTTGACATGCCTCTATTAGCAAACAGAACGAAAACCATTGGAGGAAGACATTTTACGTTGCAATACGTGAACACCAATCAGCAATCAGTGGATTGCTGATAATAAAGTTGTCCGGCTATGCTGAAATTGGCTATGCGGTCCATCAAGAAGACAAAAAAAGATTCTTCTCTTATCAACCTTTTCATTGCTTGACCAGCGCAACCAGTAGCCAACCAAAGGGGACGCCCATAGATTGGTAAATTAATTTGTCAAACATAATCAGCTCGAAAGTGTCCCGGTCCTTGCGGGACATTCATTCCTTTTCGAACCATCGTTGAAAGAACAAGCTGTGTCGCGGTTTCGCCGATTTTGTTATCACATCAAGAGCTTGACGCTTGACGGTTGACTTGCGCGGGAACACAAGCGAAGAAACTGGATTGCGCTTATGTTTTCACCGATGGATTCGACGGTGAACAGTACCGGTTCGAGTGGTGCCAGTGCCGACTACCGAAAGAAACGCATCAAGAACGTACAGAAGCTGGAGCTGGTGCGCCTAATGAAGGCCAACTTCCTGTTCATTCGGGGCAAACATGCGGTGGCGCGCAGTGAGAAGAGCCGTGCCGACGTTTGGAAGGTAATTACTGGCCGGTTAAACAGTTTGGGTCCACCGGTCCAGTCGGCGGAAGCGTGGCAAAGAGTGAGTGTTGTGAGGTGTTTCCGTTCCGATGGGTAATTATCGTGTCGTGGGGCTAACGAAAGCTTTTACCGTTCTGTAGCGCTGGAATGACATGAGATCGGCGACCAAGAGCAAGATGACAAAGATCCAGAACTATGTGCGCGAGCATGGTGAAGATTGTCCGTACAAGCTGAACCTGGTGGAGCGCCTTATTTGGGACACGTTCAGCGTGAAGCCGGAGGAGTACATGAAGGATTTGAATCTGAAGCTGTGGCGTGAGAAGCAACAGCCAAGGGCTGACGGTACGGTCGGACCACAGCAACAAACTGCGCTTGACAGTGTATCGTCCTGTTCGTCCCAAATGTCGACTGAGCAGAACTTTGACATGGGCTGGAATCAGGTGGGAACGACAACGACATGTCACGATATCGGTTTAGGGTGGAACTCTCCGATGTCGTCCTCTTTTGCGTCCATGAGCCGGGAAAACAGTTTGCTGGAGGATTCCAATCAAACGGCTGGAGGGTTTTATTCCAACTCTGGCAGCACCCTGAATCCGGATCAGAATTATGGACTGCAATCGGCGACCACTATGGCATATCAAGGATATTCCGGTGGGTCTACAAACAGCACTTCACATCTAAACCACTGGACAGCGTCTGCTGAGTTGCGTGACGATGCTTCACTTCACCATCAGTCAAAGGTATTGCTGGGTTACGAACATTACATACTTCCCAAGCAATGTGAAGAAAAGGCTGCATGATTAGATGAGTTTTGGTTTTCCACTTACAGATTGCTTCCTCGACGGATCTCGTGCCCGGCAGTAAGATGTTTCGGGAGTTGAACAAACTGTTCGATCTGGTGCTGAAACAGAACGAAGAAATACTTAGCTTACTAAGGCAGGCAAACAGTGCAAATTAAAGCCATATGGTGATTACAACAGTGTGCAATGTTTAGAATGTATCAATTACCAGTAAATTCACACATTTTTAGCGCAATAAATGTAAAACACACAGCATCAAACTATGATCCGTATTTCAACACAGCGCCTTGTTTGTTTTCTCTAGGTTTGCCAAGAACTGTCGTTCAGCTGTCAAAGTTTGTCTCTGTTTACATACCTTTTTCGGGTGATTGTAAACGCGTTTACGCAAGTATGACAGCAAAGTTTCTTCCGTTTTTTAGCAAACGTGGGGTTCGACGCCTCAGCGTCAGCGTGGGTATAAAAGGTCCAAGTCCGCCACCGGAATTAGTTCAGTAAACTCTATCAGCTAGTTGGTGCAGATTGCGTGCTGCGTTACAAGTTACAGAATATAAAAATTGCAGGTAAGCAAAAATATTGCACAACGCAATGATTATCCTAAAACATAGATTTAGTTTGAAATTATTTTCGTCAATAGCAAAATGGCTGGCGGCAACAACCGGTCGATGCGTGCCGGTCTACACTTTCCGGTGGGACGCATTCACCGGTACCTCAAAAATGGTGCGTGCAAAAAACGACGCGTCGGAGGTACGGCTGCCGTCTACCAGGCGGCCATTTTAGAATACCTGACGGCGGAGATTCTGGAACTAGCCGGCAATATTGCGCGCGAGATGAAGGTGAAACGCATCACACCACGCCATATTCAGTGCGCTGTCCGTGGTGATGAAGAGCTCGACAATTTGATTCGGGCCACGATTGCCGGCGGTGGAGTCATGCCTTATGTGCACAAGGCGCTTATGCCGTCTCATTCCACAGACGGCTAGAAGAATCGGGCAGCTTAGTATCCCATTGTGGGACATCTACAAAGTATAATAAAACAGTACGATTTCTGTTAATATAATGCGCTGCATTTTTTACCGAAGTAATTACAAAAAGTCCGAAATCTCTACCCCAATGTGTTCGCCATTCGTCTAGTCTTCAATGGTCAATAATCACCAGGCCTACCAGACGCGGAAAAAAGGTCAGCATAGTTTTGTGAAAAAGTGTTCCACCACTAATCGGTTGTAATTTAATAATTGTCACATAGCTGATACTGCCCCTTGGAACCACGCAGCCATCCACCGTCGGCGGCATTCGTTGATAGTGATTACTTCCGACGCACCCTGACCGTCTGTCTGTTTTAATTAAATCCCTTGTCGTCGTGCCTCAAAGCAGCAACCTTCCTTGCTGGGGAGGATCATCCCGATAGTGTGTGTTTGTTTTCGTTGTAAAACAATTTCAGGTCACAAATAGTGTCGGCAACAGAAAGCTGTGGCGTCTTTGAAGTGTCGATTGCCGCCGCCTCTGTTTAATCTCACGGCATGCTCCCAAATAGTTTTTTATTCGTATGGCTCCGGTGGCTTGAGGCAATCGGTGTGAGCGTGGGTCCTTTTTTGTGTGATTCCAACGAATTAGGTCTGCAGAGTGCATCTTGTGGTTGTGATGCTAATTAGTACGGTTCAATAGATGCGTGCTAATAAGGTAAGAAAATCGATGTATTTGTCTTCCTTTGGTTCAGCTTCGAAAACAAACACAAAACAAAGGCGAGAATGGCAAACAACAGCTTCCTTCCAAATCATATCAAAAACTGGACATGGGACACTGTTGTAATCGAAACATCCGGCAAATTCTTTCTAATAAAGTCCAACGTGCGGAACGAGGATTAGCTAACCGGGCGTGGATGTGTCTGGGAACCGTGTTCAAGGGTCAGTTTGCTGACGCTGTATTTTGGGCCTGTTTTGTCTGCTCGGAGACTGAGAATCCCATCTGGTTCTCCAGGGAAATAATGCTGTGTTTTACTACGTACATAATTACAAAGCGCTGGGGAGTACTGCATTCTGTTTCTTTCGAACAGAGTGTTTTACCACGCTCTTAGTCGCAATGTTACAAGAAGATGCAATGTCACTCATCTGTTGGAATTTGTTGGTCCCGGAACATTCGATAAGAAAACAGTATGCAAACAATGTTAAATAAATCTTCTTTAAGCGACACAGCATGCTAATGAGCCATCCAGGTTAATTAAGCGTACTGTTTGATTTACGTGTAGCTTATATGCAACGCATGCATCCTTTAAATAAATCACCAGTAACTCCACGGCTGCTTAAATGCTGTTAATGCGAGGTTCAGCGGTATCGATAAGCTGCTGCCGTTATCACACGGTGCCTGCAAAAGCCTAGGGGGGTTAAAAAAAAGGCCTTACAAAATGGCAGAATGTTTCACGGCGACATCTTGGCTGGATGGACTGCAACGAACCGGGGCCGATCGTATGAGGGGCCGTTTAAAGAATGAGGCCAGCGCTACTACTACCGGTAAGGGATAATTGCAAAATGCTCTGTTGAAGAGAAGCTTTTCACGATGACGTTATCGAAAGAGACGCGTGTTATCGCTTAAATCATGCGCATCTCGGCTGATGGACGCCAATGCCACAAACGTACGGGATTAATCTTCGAGCTTCGACCGATGATTATGGGGCATTCTGATTAGTATTCATTTCGTTGGCGTTAGTTGTTCGCAGCACTCGATCGAGTGAGGTACGCGATTCTGTTTGAAAATGAGCTGGCATAGTGGTGACGATTCTAGTCCCTTTCTTCCATCATACGACGCTGGATCATCTGTTGGAGGTACGGTGGAGGTTTCTCAGACTGATTTGCGGGCCCATTCTACCCAAGCAGACGAGTGGAATCATCAGAATGGGGCAGGATCTTACACGGAAATCCAACTTCTAAACGATGAGCACGAGAAAGCGATACTGAGGGATCTGTGTAAAACTGGCGGCACGGAAAGTACGCCCCTGACCACGTTTAGTTACATCAGTGAGTACATCTGCTCGAACAACATCGACATATGGCCAGGAGAGCTGCCAAGTTCGTCCGACGCGTTTGGGAAGTTAAGTTTCCCGGATCATAATAATGGAGATCAGGTTAGGAAATTGTTACAAAGTTACAAGATAACCGTCTTACGGGACTTTTACTACTTTTGCAGCGGTTTCCACGGGCCAGCTGTATGCATCAGCAGATATATTTAAAGTGCAAACGCGTGCTAGAGTCAATTATTACAAGGAACGACCAGATACTGGCATTGTTGCGCCGCAAACAGTGCACCAATAAATCCCTAAAGCGGTTACTTTGAATATTTTAAGCTCTTACCTGGTATTTGGTTGGTAGCGAGCGTTCATATCCGTGTCCCGGCAAAGACGTTCTATCAAACTTGCTAAAAATCAAGAAATTTAAGTGCGATTAATTAATATAAAATAAACCTCGAATGTGAAATGCTATTTAGACACCACAATAGAAAGTGATGATGCAAACTAGAGTGTAGGAATACACATTTTTGAATTCCTAATGTGCTTAATGAGCTTGAAATACTTCTAAGTGATATTTCACAACGAAATGTAGCGTCTTTTCTCAAATCTTTTACATCCCTTAACATTAGCACATCTAAGCACGATGCCTGTCCGTAATCGAACGATTGCTTGCACTTTATTGCTTATGTCACGTACACATTAAAAAAAGTGGAAATAAAAGCTCTCCACTGCCTGAGCTGCATATAGTGTATACACACAGATCACTGATCTCCTTATTTTGTTCTCTCTATTGGTTCCCTTTTTTTTCTACTACACACATTTGCACTACCCACTATTGACTATTGGTGGGCGCACCACGATTACTTCCCATATTCCCCAGCGCCGTAATATGCTCCTACCTTGCGTTTGGTTCCACGAACACGTTCCGTTTTACCGCTCGATTGGTGCAATAATTTTTGTGGCCGATACGGACAACAGATCACCGTTGTCGTCGTCCCCACTGGTCACACTTTCGTCGTCGTCATCCTCGTACACATACTCCTCGTCGTCCTGCTCGTTGGTGTGCACCCGATCGTACCGAATGCTAGCCAACCCGGCACTACCTCCACCACCACCGCCACCACCACCACCACCACTGTCCCCTCCGTCGCCACTAGCAACGCCGGCGAGATCACCGATGATGCGACCGGGCGTTCCCTGGAAGCAGTGCAGCCAAAGCACGTAAATGGCAACGACTGCGACCACAAGCACGCCGGCCAGAAACAGCACGGACGGAAGGTAACTGTTGGGGGCTGTCGTAGCGCTAGTGTCCTGGGTGCTGAGGTCTGTTGCCGCGGACTCCGGAGTTTTCAACCGACCCAACCCATTGTTCGTGGAGGTGGAGAACTGCTGCTGTGAGCGCTGCTTGTCGTTGATTGACACGCAAATGCGACTTTCGCCACCGGATGCAATTGGCTGGAAGCGGAAGGCAGCCTGACATTCGGTGCAGTCGGTCGCTTTCGGGCCTATGCACTTCAGGCAGGTCGTATGGCACTGCAGACATTGGGGAGGCGCACTGGTGGGGGTGGTGACGTTTGGTCCATGGATCGTTGGAGCGTTGTTCATCAACCCATCAGGCTGGACCACATGTTGCTCTCGGCGGCGGCGGCGTCGACGAAGAGATGATGGTGGCAGTGGTCGCTGACCAAAGTTGGTTGCTATTTCATCGATGTCCGCTTGATGGGCTGTGCCGTTGTTGTTGTTAGCTTCCGGGACGAGCGGCGCCGAGGGATACGTTCCCGGAGGGCATTGTATATAGCAGCGGCCTTTGTAGTGGTAAGCGGTCGGTTTACATTCTGTTGGGAAGAGAAGAACGGACGGACAACGGTGTGTGTGCGCGTTAGAAAACGATCAGTTGGCATTTGTGTTCGTGTTTGTGAGCGTTAAACAGGTAGGATGAGAAGGGAACTAGACCGAGTGAGTGTGTACATGCAATTAACCACTGTGTTTTTGTGTGTGTGTGTTTGTTTCTATATAAGTAAATGCCACCAGTGAAACTAAATCTATTGACAGATGCATGCACTATTTTTAGTAACTAACAACTAGTTGGTGGATTATTTTTCATCAATGCAAGCAAAGTGTGCGTGTGTAAGTTATAACTAAGCTTCCCTTTTCAATACTTAAACTTAAAAATAAAATAAAACTTAACCTAAATGTTAATTCAACTCAGAAGACAAGTAAGTTTCAATCAATAAACAAACAAAAGTGAGGAAAAACAGGAAAAAGGGAAATCAAAACGATCCAAAAACTTCATAACAAAACAGAGGAAACTCATCAAAACCGGACGCGGGGACGATCCTTATCTTATCGTTCTGCTTGTGTACTGTGATGTGCGTGTGTGTATGTGTGTTCGTCGTGTGATTTGTATGTTTGTTTGTTTGTTGTTTTAGTTTTCCCGCTGACTCTTTTTCGCCTCTAACGATTCCTCTTACGATTCGCTTGTTAAAACCCTACACGCAGCTACATTCCGGTAATACATACAAAAACAATAAGATACAAAACGGTGTAAGAGTGTAAAGGTAACCAATACAGAAAACAATTCATTCGTACAAAGCCTAAGGTAAAGATAAAAGTATGCCATAATAGTAACAAAACAAGCTCACTACCACTAACAACACTCCCCACATTACACAGAGTAGCATAATAAGAGATGGTAACGAAACGAGTATATAACCTTTCATCAAGATGTGTGTGGCCGATTTCCGCATTCCGTATCCATCCGCCTCCACGTTCGTCACACAGCGTTTGCGGTTACTTCCTTTTAATGCAGATGTCTCCTGTGGAAAAGGAAAAACGTCGACGACGACAACGACGAGGACAAACCGGACGGTGCAGACGTTTCGGAATCGCTTCATCCGCTTGTTTGCTTTGCTTATTGTTTCTTTTCTTCCGCTGTTTTTTTTATTGTTGGCTTTCGTTTGCGAATATCGATCGCCATAATTTATTTTCCTTTTTTTCACTTAATAGTTTTCTGTTCTTGTGTGTGTGTTTGTTTGTTTTGTTGTTTGCTATCCATCGAACCATCTACACATTTTGCTTTATCGTTTACTTGCTTCTTTCTTACACACCGCGCGAGTTCAGGTTTTCTTGTAATTTCGCATGTGATTTCTTTTGTTTTTTTTGCCTCTAACCATATTACTTTAGCTTCTTCACTTTCTTTTCACACTTGTCAGCCCCAAAAAACAGGCTTACTCTTATGTGAAATTGACGAATCGTTTCTTCGGTTCGACACACACACACACACACATACAACACTCGCTAAACACACCATCGGAAATGCTTTCGCGCCCCGTTTCCTCTTCCGGGAACGGGTACCAGGGGCTAAAGTCTTAAAAGTAGAAATATTGGAGCGCTTTTTACACGCTTCGCTTCGCGCCTTTACACCTATCTAGAGTTGAATTTAGTGTTTATGTGTTGCGTTTTCGATGCACCTTCCTTTCCTTCTTTGCTCACACTTTCGTGGACTCGACCATTTTGTTCTAAATGTCCTCAATGTGTGTGCGTGTGTGTTTTAGTGTATTGAAGATTCTGTGTAACGTTCCCTCGACGCCCTGTGTGAGTGTATGTGTTTTGGTTTTGCTGCTAATTTTTCATCATTTCCTAATTTCGTTTTTAAAAAGTTCACAATTTGTTAGTTTTGTTCCTAGCCTTCGTTTTGTTTTGTTGATTCCTAATTAATTTCTAATGGGTTTCACGGTACCGCTGCCTCTGTCTGCTTCCTGGTGTGTAAGCAGCATCGAAAGGTTTGTTTTCGCTTCTCCACGAGTGCCATTATTAGTTATCTACTTTATGCTAGAGTACACGGATAGTGTCGGATTCGACCTCTTTTTTTGCTTCTCTCCAGCTAATCAATCAGGCAGCGCGCAGACGAAAAACACGCTTCAAACTGATCACATGTGTGTGTGCCCCTGTCTCGCTCTATCTCTCTGTGGGACACTTGAATTCGGCTACACTCAACACTTATCGCTCCACTCCTCCCAACACTCGTTTGATACGGAGAAAGTTATGCTTTGAATTGATTTAGATATACTGTGCCTTATGTGTGGTCATGTCTTGTTTAGCTCGTTCGCTGGTTTGACTGAGTCTGTGACTGACTGTGTGTGTGTTATGCTGATCCTCGTAGTGAGTAAATCGGCGATTCGTCTTTGTATAAACCGTCGCGATTTATTGTGCAATACACTTAACGGACTTATTCCGCATTCTATCCATTTCTTCTTTTCTTTACATACACACGACACGAGAAATTAGGAAACTAGTTATGATGTTCGCATTTAGAGCTGTGTAATGAATAAGGGGACCGAGTTGATGACTTGCGATCGATGTGAAATTCACGATTTTTGATGCCGGATGATTGTATCCAAATGTAAGAATTCTCCTAGTGTTTGTGGGCCACTTTGGCTGAGAGGTTTTGCAACGTTATCAACTTGAAGTAGGCTTCTACTATCTCTTCTTGTAATATCCTTCCCATTCCTTGGCAGTATGTAACTATTTCTGAGTTGTTTAAGCTTTGCACCACTAGTTTGCTGTTTTCTTCGCCGCAAGATAGGTAATGCACAGCGCCACTTTGTTTTTATTGAGCATTTGTTTTTCTCTAAATGGCGATCTAAGTACGAACTTGGCGATAAATGAAGTACCGTGCCACAGATGATCGGAACAATCGAAATCGCAAACGCAGATACGCGAGAGATGTACGGAAAGAACACAACTTAAAGCACACGATATGTTGCAGTGTTTAGGGCTGGACAAAATCAGGGGCAGTATTTAGCGATTTGACTAAGTTAAACGCTAATTATCACTGAGGTTTTTGCTTAACAGTTGGCGAGATATGTGAGTCAAACAAGGAGTATTAATACAGGAAGTCTCTTCAAGAGTAGCAAAAAAGCGATATGATGATGATGATGATGATGATTATGGGTGTCTGACTCGGTAGAAGTTATCCGCAATGTTTCCTTTTGCTAATCTTTAACGCTCAAAAACAAAACGAAACGATCAGAACTTCCTCCCCAATTTCTAACGATGATCGATCCCTTATCAATCTGTCACTCAGCCTCAGACTCTGTGCGTCTCGACACTCTCGATTGATGGTACGTAATTGTTTCCCAAATGTTTGTCAATTACCACGAGATTTTAGTATCTTTCCTTTAGCCAGTTTTGCAAATGTTTTCAATTTAAGATTCATTAACGTTTGTACGCACGTTTGCGGAAATATTGCTTTGTAGTTCACGCCAGATAACAAATGTCCTCTCTTTCGATCGATCCATCCGCTGGACACTTTTTGCTCGCTACAGACGCTTAAGATCCGCACCATTACGTTTGATGGATTCTTCGGCAGAGATTAAATTTCAGTCCCTTCGAAATGAATCTGTTTTTATTTGTCGCTTACCGATACCGTCGTCACAACACGATTAACGAGCATTTGATCGCCGGTGATAAATTTTACTTCGTTGGTTAGCTGTTTGTTTTATCCATTTCGTCGTCTTTGCTTGTCCTTTCTCAGTACAATTTAGGGAAAG
>KZ062020.1:83810-108510 GCA_002091835.1 Anopheles maculatus
AAAAAAAAAAAAAACCGGAGGCAGTCTAGGGCTGTGATCGGGGTCACAACACCCCAATCGGAGACAGTTGGGTTGTGCCATTTTATTGCCATAAGCTACCGAAATTGCAACGTTTCATGTTTTTTCATCGTTCGATTGTTTCTCCACTCGGATGCTGTTGTTCATCCTCATCACGAGCGATTCTAGCCTTTTTATTTTGCTTTGTTTTTAATTCCAATACCCCCCCGAAGTGTGCTCTCCTCCCTGCTTGTGTGATCGATCTATGCGCCGGGATATTTATGCTTATCCCCCTTTTTGCCGGAGCCAAATCAAACCAGACACATTATACGAGCGCTGACGGCGACATGCGCGACGACCGACCATGCTGCTGCACACTATAAATCGTCTGTCATTAATTTGTCGATGAAACTTTTATTGGCACCAAAGCGAGGTTGCGTTACTGTGTGTGACGACTGCAAGTGTGACAAACGGTTCTGCTTACCTTAAACGATGTGTCGGGCTCACACACGCTTAGTGTAAGCAGTCGAAGTAATATGCTCGAAGTATAAAGTATATCGATATAAAGTTGAAGCTATCCATCAATTTCCGATCGAACCCTTGTAGAAGATGGATTGAGTTGTAGTACCGCTCCGGAAAGATCGATGTGTGGTACGTACTTAGCATCCCTGCCGAAGGATGAACCCAACTCATGTGACTTTCGAAAAAGGAAACCGGTCCAAATAGAATATTCTAGCTAGCCAACAACTCGTTTGAATATAATAGCGCACCAGAAAGCCCTTAATCTCTCCCATGTCAATTACATCGCACCGGAAGCCCGGGGTGGCACTTTTCGGTAGAAAACGGCAAACGTCTCCAAAGGACGCTCGCATCCTATCAATTTCAAAACCGGTCCCCCGCGGCTCGTTCAATAACAAATTATGATGGACAATCGATTTTCCGGTAGCGTATTTCATCATCTATCCCAAGGAAACCCGACCCGTGGTAATTTAGCACGCGCTCAGCTGCCACCGAAGGTCAGCGGCGACGGCGGAAGTAGTTAAAGCACACTTCCGCTGCTTCTCACACCGTCCTCGAGTCTGATGACAACGAGCGATGTCCTTCACGGTGCTGGTACTTTACACTCGCAGAAGTCGGTGGGAAATCCTTGCGAATCGATAATGAGGCACGTTCGGGTATCACCGTGGCCTTGGTCCGGATGTTGGGATCGAATGCTAGAGAGAGCCTTTGCATAATAATATTGGCGCCCGGAAGAAAGTACGCGCGTAGCGTGTAAGCTACGCGCTTCGGTTGTTGTTTTGCTTTTGTTTATCTATTTTTTGTGCCTGTTGTTCAAAGCGCTTCCATCGCGGACACCGTAATTGGTGATATAATAGGGCGAAAGGCAAGATTATCTACCATTACGCGTTTCGCGGTAAAAAGACGGACAAGTTGTTGATGTTTTTTCGGTGATTGGGAACCACCATTGGAGGTTCAGAATCGGTTATTATTATCACGATGATTAACCGTTCTGCGAAGATAAAGTAATTATTGAAACGGAACTGAAAATCAAAATGATACCCGGAAGGGCTTTTGACTCTGTGTTCGTTGTTTAACAGAAAAAAGCGATTTTGGGGAATCAACTAAAGGAAGACCAAAAACAAACGAACTTGCTGCTTCATGTGAAAATCCGGCTCCGATGTGACCGAGAAGCAATAATTTTAGCATAGCAATCGAACAAACACCATCATCAAACGCTTTTACTTGTTTGTAATGGAACCATTGCGGAGTTCGCATGAAAAAACGATAACCGTACCGGATCAACCGTACCAGAAACATATACAGACAAAGGGTTCTTGCTCCACCATCACTCCGGGTGGTGTAGCTCTACTACATTCTGGCCCAAAATCAATTTCACATCCAATCCTAAAAGCAAGTCGAATCAACACACAGTAACGATTCATAGCGCCAAGCACTTTTGCCACTCGTCCGTGATCTGGGACGGACGAGTCTTTTTTTTTCCTCCCAACGCCTTCTTCATCAAGCAACTGCCCTCGCATCTTTTTCCGGCATTCTGCCATCGTGGCACTGTCTATCGTTTGGACGGAAATCTGGTAGAAGATCCATTTACCGATGTGGCATGTGCGCGTTACCGAGGAATGAATTCTGATTCCGTAGTACCATCGCCACTCTAAACGATCAATATCCAATCGATCGACATGCGGCAAAAGCGAACCCCAAAAAGAGATCCGAACGGAAAAATGGAGGAGCTTCTTGTTCGCAGCAAGCAATCGCTATCATTATAGAACATAGTCGCAAAATGGGGAATAAAGAAAAAGGCAACCGACACCAGTGATAGTGTAGTGAGCGCCACAATGCTACTGAATTAATAATACCGTGCCTTTCTTTACCGATCGAGCTGCGAGCGAGTGCTTCCACCATGCTCTCGTCGTGTCCGTATCTGTGTACTTCCCGTGTGTCGACAGTGCTAAAGAAGAAAAGTGCCAACGGAACAATACAAACAAATGAGCGCAAGGTTCGATTTCATCCTTCGACATCCTTCCACACATGTAAAATACCCTCTTAAAGAGGAATCAAAGTCGCGACGACGTCGCGATGACGTTCCCCATTCCATTGTTGGACACACATTTTTGCTACACACAAGCACACGATTGCAAATAGCTTTGCGCCGTTTTTTTTGGCCTCCGTTCTCTTTATTACATCGTTATAATCCTTTTTTCACGAAAAGCTCTCTTCTTCTAAAAGATTACGCCCTGTATGTATGTGTGTGTGCTCGAGAGCTTCACTTTTGCTTCGGTGTCATTTGCTTTATGGATCATCTGCTAACTCGAAGCACTTCCCCGCTGCTATTGACATTCGAGAAATGAATTTTAATGAGGCAAATGCTATCCCACTGACACCGTTTTGCTCTTCCTCAGTTTCGCTTTTTGCAGCAGATTCCGTGCATTCGAAAGTCGGTTAGTCCGATCCGAGAGACTGCATCCCACCGTCGAGCACAAATCGATCAGAATTCTCGTGTAGTACTCGTGCGGGATATTGATACAGCCGACGGAACGGTTTTGATTTGGCACGTTTAGGCACAGTAGTTTATTAAAACAAGAACAGTGGTAGTTGTTGTGCTGGTTGCCTGTCAAACTATCACCGGAATAAACTGCACATATGCGCTGTCCAACTAGCGACTCCTTTTGGGGAAAGCTATCACTAAGAATATCGTGGTTTAGTGTATCCTCTATTGTTTCCCCCCGATAGAGTAGGAAGAGAGTAACAAATCCGACAAAAGTATGCAAGAAGTCGATCGGCCGGAGATCGACAGTGGCGTGAGATGAAACCAACGCCCGGAATGCTTTGAGCAAGTAGGGAGGCAACAAAAAATACACACATACACCGTTTGGTAATCCGCACGAACTCGTCGGACGATAAAAGGAGGTTTCGACTAGAAGGAGGTATGCAAATTGAGTTCAGCAAACTGGATCAGTGCCGGTGTTGCTAACCGAGCGTGTGCCGGAGTGCTGTGCAAAAGCTTAACCCGACACACGACACGAGGGCTGCTGCTGCTGCTGCTACTGACGGAGGAGTGCCGCCGACGACCGGGATGATCGTGGCTGCTGCTCTTGGCTGACCCTGTTTGCATATTGAGTAGGGTAAAGCATAATAACGCCGTCGTTGTCGGGTGTGCCAATTTTGCATCCGTTGTCGTAGTCGTAGCCGCCGCCGCCACCGCCGTCGCGCTGACGGAGGCGAAGACGATACTACTGCACCGCAAAACCCGCCGGGGCCTTTTTCCGAAATTGGGCTTAAACGGAAGGAGAAGAAGGAATAACGGTTTGCCGCGCCACCGTGCAATTCGTATGCAGGTGTGTATGTGTGTGTGTGAGCGAGCACGATTGTTTGTATGTAAAAGAGAGACGCATAACGCCGAGGGTCCGTTCGTGCTGAAATTAGAGTATATAGATGCGCTTGCCGGAGGATTCACTCAACCGTTTACCAATAATGCTGCTTTGTGTCCCATTAATTTAGCAACTTTCGAGATGGGGATGTCAGGCGTGCAAAAACAAAAAAGGAATAGTTTTAGCATAATAAACAGGGCGAGCCATAGTTGGCGGGATACATTGGCTTGATTATTTTTGCACAAATTGAAAAAGTCCGTATTCAATTTCGTCTGCCCCAGCGTGTGATACTGATAGCGTGATATGAATCACAAACGAAATGATAAGGGAAGAATGTTTGTTCCACACAGTTCTCTAGTAGTTTGAGGCAGACAGTTTAACAAGCGTGTCCATGATAATGAAGCTGACAATGGAGGCGCATGGTTGTTGGTACAGGTCAAAGAAAACTGTTGGCTTTTTGTTGTTGTGGAAGCGTTCAGTAACATGAGATAACGAAACTATAAACATCACAGATACACCAATGTTTGGTATTGATGATAAACGTGATGCAACTGTGTGATGTGTAATAAATTAGCGAAAAAAAAGTACGGGCTGAAATTGGTCGATGGCTCGAGTAGAAGCAGCGTAATAAATCGAACGAATATAAATTGACCACTTTTGTTTAACCCTTAAATAGCCGTATATAGCCTACTACCCCAGGATGTAAAATATATTCGGTTTTGCAAAACAGAACTAATCCCCTATTTTAAAACTAAATTACAAGGTATTTACCCTCTTTTGATATTGGATTGCGCTGACAGCGGACTTCATCATAAGAATATTATTTTACAAATTACATATTTACTAACAATTGTATAGAGTATGGAACGGGTATGCTTTTCTCGCTAGGGGCATAAAAGTACAGGGAGAAAGTGTGTTTTAACGTAAAATTCATAATATCTATACACCGCGCGCCCACCTGCACCTTGCACTACCACAAACGCAAAGGGTAAAGCAACAAAGCAAAACTTTGGCTTCAATTTCAGACGGCACACTCACTGGATCGACGACACAGTGGCTTTCGCCTCCCAACAACCGAGTGGGTTCTGTTGCTTGTCCCACCCACTATTTTTTGTCCTACAGCAGATCAGTATTGTGTTTTAAACGTAGAAACGTAATTAACGCACCTATGCGATTGGAGCTTGATTGGATTAGCTAATTTCAATTGCTGCCCGCTACTACTCGTTAGCCAGAGAAAGGTGAATAATCGGGTTCGCATGACGTACACATTCGGACATCATGCTTTTGCGTGTTACACCCGCTGCTGTAGTGGTTGACGTTTGATTCTGTGTTTTTTTTGCTTATCTTTTGGCGTATTTTTGTTTGTTTCTTTTTGCGTTTTGCTCCACACGGTGTGTGATGTTTGGCCTTTTAGTGGTGCTGTAAATGTGCCGTTGTTTGCTGTTGGGTTGGTGGATTGCCGAAAAACAACGTGTAACAATTACCTACTACCGATTGAGCTTACTTGTCTGTCGGAGTAAAACTGTGATATGAACATTACAAGCAAGGACAAACCTATGCAGCTGGCGGCATCAAACCGTGCGCAGGATACCGCTGTCACATCGTTCGACGAGGTCCGCTGTACCTCGCTGTGTCCTTCGCCGATCTGGAAAGGGGAAAATGATTTAAAAAAAAGAATGGACATAAATAAATGGAACAATAATACAACTGATGTTGTACTTATTTAAGGGATATACACTACTTACTTGCTGCATATCGCGCCACTGGTCGCTCGTCACGCCACTATCAAATTCCAGTGCGTTATGTTCCATCTCACCGCCAAAATTGCTATCGTAACCGGGCTTACCGAATCGAACCGGATCGTTCGGTTGGGCAGGCGTTTCCGTTCCGTAGAAAATAAGATCCCATTGCGTGATTTGAGCTGTATTTCATGTAGGGGAAAAATGCACAAATTATTAGAATTTTATATAAACGTTTCACAGTCGATAAGAATGATAAAAAAAAATATTTAAACTAAATTACATTCCCTAAAAACATTGATGAATAAAGGAACAACAACATAATGTGAAATAAAAGAAAGAATTATTTGATACGAAACGGAAATACTACACAACTAATAACTTCAAAATTGATTGTACCACACTTGACTCTCGCGATGTGTGAATGATTTAGGAGCACCACATCATTAGGAGCACTCCCACAAACAGATGCTAAGAATAAAGTCCCAACAAACCACTTAAAGGTGAAGTATCTGTGATCGAAAAACTATTTCATTTCGTTGATCCAATTAAAACTTTAGGCGATAATCTGTCCGTCACAATCAAATGAACTCTGAGACACTTTCTTTTATTACCCTCGCAAAAAGTGCATCAAGGAGAAAAAACGCATACTATATTGCTCAAGAAATCTACCAAGAACACACCTGTGAGCTCCAGACACTTGACACTATTAAGAAAAGTTTTCAAATTTACGACCAAACGGAACAGGTGTAATACCGGTTGGTGATCCTGTACAAAAAAAAAAACCCCGAGCGGAAGGTGGTACACTCCCACCAACGCCCAACGTCGCGCCTTGTTGTGAGGAGGAGGAGGACAACGTTGTTGATGTGCCGCTGCCACCGGCAGCCGTGGTTGCGGGGGTGGTGGTGGTTTTAGATCCTGCCGAAGATGTTGAGGCAGAGGAGGAGGAGTGGGACGCAGAAGACGTGGAGGATGGGACGGACGAGGACGATGACTTGGCGGGTGAGGTTTGGAAACCATTCTGTTTGACCTGTTTCGGTGCCTTGATAGCGATCTGCTTATCCTGCATGTTCGAGGTCGCCGCGTGGTATTTGTCCCCTTTGCCATAATTAATAGTTTGCAGCGGTGGTGGCGGCTTTTGTTTTGAGGAGGGATTTTTTCGGCCACCACTGTTTGAGCTTCCGCCACCATAATTGTTGAGGTACATGTTTACCGTGGTCTGCTGGTTGACTATCGCCGACGAAGGCCGTGCGGTTGTGGTTTTCGAAGAGTTCTTATTTGACTTGTTTTTGTTGTTCTTTCCTTTGTTGCCACGATTGCTGTTGCTGCTACTACTGCTGCTGCTGCTGCTGCCGCTGCTGCTGCTACTTCCAGTGCCGCCTGAGCTGTAGGCCGGAGTCATACCGTATTGAACAGAAACCGATGAGCCCGTTTGATGGTACTGTGTTTGATACTGTAGCTGTTGCTGTTTGCGGTTCGGTTTCGAAGCTGCCGAGGACGAAGATCCGGTGGACATTCCCGGCGAGGACGAGGAGGAAGAGGTGGACGATGAAGAGTAGTAATTCTTTGATCCTCCACTGACCGTGTAGCTGTTGAAGCCGGCGGCGGGCAGGATCGGGGGCAGTGCGGGCGGTGGCGTTGAATACGGTCTCGAGACATTCGGTGGATCGTTCGGATCCGGCGGAATGCTCGTACCGTAAAGCACCAGCGACCAGCCTCGTATGACCGAGTATCCTAACCCGAGGTTACGATGTACGAGCGAGCAATAGGCAGCATATCCGGTTCAGAATGGCAGCGTGTGGAGAAATTGAATCGATATAGGTAAGAGGACAGAACACCACCGTCTCAACCAACGGTACCCGCAAATGCCAGGGATGTTATTTGCAACAAGAATCGATGTTAGTTTTAATTAAAATCGATCCAACGCTCATTAACAAACCTGGTGTGCACCAACAGTAACGTTGAAATTGCTAGAGTATTTGAGATTGGAAAGCGGAAATGCCTTCATTTCCGCCGTCGCTTCAACGCGCACATGTAGCACCTTTACTGAATGCGAGCAACGTCAGACGGATACACCCGTCGGCGGGAAGCAATTGAGAGAAACCAATTTATAAGGCATGATATGATTAATGGCTCATTGAGATAAATGAGTCATTGTGACTGCGGATGAAATGCACCGATTCACCGGAGATGACAGTGTGACACCATTTGACGTGTCTTGGATGAATTCGTGCAGCACACTTGAAGCCTTCATTCATTTAGAACCCATTCCTGTTTCATCTGTACACAGCTACAGGACAGGATATTTCTACTAGTGTAATTAATTTTAGAGGAACATTTAACTTAGAACTTCCTTTCAACTTGTTGGTTAGATTCTACGAACGATATCCAACACCCAGCGTTGGCTATTTTGTGCACGGCATACTGGGTTGTGGGAAGTAGGAGAACTTACCTAACAAACGGCCTTCGTTGTGGATCTCCAGCTGCCAGGTACCGTGGGGCGCTTCGCCCCAAGTGTGCACCGACATGAACGGCCACTGATTGAACCCGGACCGGGACAAATCGTGGGATCTAACGATTCCAATATGCAGACAAATGGCATAGGCAGCATGAAGAATGAAAGCATCGAGGACAAAAAAAAAGGAAAGTTAAACAAAACGCTCCTGGTGAATACGAATACGCACAGCACAGCTGCTGACCAAAAAAAGGGATTCATTCTTTACCTTGGCGTTAGCAGCGTGACTCGCGTACCGGATGGCGAGGTTAGGAAGATTTTGATATCGCCACGTCGTTGCGAGGTTAGGGTGATTTTTGCCTGTACGTGCTCGAGATAGTTCACGCCCATGCAGTGCTCCACAATCAGCTGCATGGTGACTTTGGTTCGGGGAGGTATTTGTCTGCAAAAAAACGAAACCCAAGGCATAGAGAACGGTGAGTGAATGTGTTAGCAAAACCGTCGCTTCAAAAGGCTTCCTCGGATGGGCTAGAATTTCCGAAGGCCTAAGGCCGGTGTGCGTGTGTTTGGCCATGCGAGAAACTTACTTGTCCAGATGGCGGGCGTTGATTTCGCAGACCTGCTGCTCCGGGACGGTTTTCCAGGTGCGTGCCAAACGGACCATGGCCGCTGCATCCATTAGGCCGTAACCGAACGAATGGGACACCCGTCGACCGACACCGTTTACGGACCAGTTCGGATCGATTAGGTTGGCCGGTTTCGCCGTTCGGACGACTGGAAAAACAGGACATTAGCGGTCGTAAAACGAAAAAAAAACGCACGAAAAAAGCGCATGAGTGAGTACATACTGGGTTGTGGGAAGTAGGAGAACTTACCTAACAAACGGCCTTCGTTGTGGATCTCCAGCTGCCAGGTACCGTGGGGCGCTTCGCCCCAAGTGTGCACCGACATGAACGGCCACTGATTGAACCCGGACCGGGACAAATCGTGGGATCTAACGATTCCAATATGCAGACAAATGGCATAGGCAGCATGAAGAATGAAAGCATCGAGGACAAAAAAAAAGGAAAGTTAAACAAAACGCTCCTGGTGAATACGAATACGCACAGCACAGCTGCTGACCAAAAAAAGGGATTCATTCTTTACCTTGGCGTTAGCAGCGTGACTCGCGTACCGGATGGCGAGGTTAGGAAGATTTTGATATCGCCACGTCGTTGCGAGGTTAGGGTGATTTTTGCCTGTACGTGCTCGAGATAGTTCACGCCCATGCAGTGCTCCACAATCAGCTGCATGGTGACTTTGGTTCGGGGAGGTATTTGTCTGCAAAAAAAAAAACGAAACCCAAGGCATAGAGAGGCGGTGAGTGAATGTGTTAGCAAAACCGTCGCTTCAAAAGGCTTCCTCGGATGGGCTAGAATTTCCGAAGGCCTAAGGCCGGTGTGCGTGTGTTTGACCATGCGAGAAACTTACTTGTCCAGATGGCGGGCGTTGATTTCGCAGACCTGCTGCTCCGGGACGGTTTTCCAGGTGCGTGCCAAACGGACCATGGCCGCTGCATCCATTAGGCCGTAACCGAACGAATGGGACACCCGTCGACCGACACCGTTTACGGACCAGTTCGGATCGATTAGGTTGGCCGGTTTCGCCGTTCGGACGACTGGAAAAACAGGACATTAGCGGACGAAAAACGAAAAAACACACGAAAAAAGCGCATGAGTGAGTACGGCAGGCTGCTTGCTAACGCGGACCGTTTTTCGATGCCTAAATTCTTCCACCTTCAATGGAAATATGCGACTTAGAGCGATGAGCATTGTTTGACTTACCGATATGTTGTAGATCACGCCAGGTTAGATTACGGTTGGCTTCCAGCACCAGCGCCGCAATGCCGGCCGCTAGGGGAGCCGATGCCGAGGTGCCCGTATGGGACGACGTGCACGTATGATGGAGATCCGTCGTGATCACCTGCTTTTCGTTCGTGTTTCCACTGCTGTACGTGGTGGCGAGCGTGGAGCTACACATTTCCGAGAACCTGCGGCAAAAGCAACACCATTGCACGTTAAACTCGCTGCACTATTTACACACCAGCAAAGCTGCTCCGTGGTCTATCGAAAAGCGGCCGAATACTCACCAAGGCACCTGACCCTCCTGCGAGGTGGACGATATCGAAAGCGTCCAGATGGAGTTGGTGTAGCCATCACAGTTGCAGTTGTCATGTTCGCGGCCACCATTCCCAGAGGCCCAGATAAATATGGAACCCTTGCCACCGCGCCCATTCCGCACGCCCTCGATGAAGGCGCGCGTTGCAAGCTCGCCCGGTCCGTCCACCGTTTTGCCGTCATCGTCCGGGCCCCAGGACGCGCTGTAGATGTCTATGTGCTGCGAGTTGTGACCCAGCGAGCGTGCCTCCACGATATCGGTCACGTCACCGTCCAACATTCGCACACCACCGACTTTCGCGCCGTACGCAATTCCGACAGCACATTTGGAGTTGTTCGCCGTGGCCGCTACCTCCCCGGCGCACCGCGTTCCGTGCCGGTTCGAGTCGGTTAGATCGTAATGTGGCATCGGATCGTTATCGGAACTATTTACATCGTACGACGCGTATGGATCCTGCCGGAGTGTGAAACGATAATTAGAGAGAAACATTGAAATTGGAGACTTTTGATGAAATAATTTCAATTGTTTAACTTAAACAACCACATAAAAAGATTCTTGGAACGCAGCACGATGGAAACATTGTTACACAGAGCAATACAAAGAGCGTTTACACACATTTACCGTCCCCTCTAGGCAAATATCACCGGTACGTGGCCGGTAATCCAGAGAAGTGTTTACCTGCGCCTGCTATGAATTTGTTTTTATTGATGTAAAACTATTATCTGCCAGCACGATTCCGCCAACAGTCCCAGGGCGGTCGGTGATGCCTGTGCCACCACCATATGTTAATATGTTTGCATTGTTCGCTCAACTGTAGAGGATTTGATGTTGACAATTCGAAACAGGTGAAAAAATGGTGGCCTGTGGTCAACATCAATCCCATACTAGCGAACTGCATGTAAGCTGTATCATCCGGTGGCAGCATGAAACAGGATTAATTTTGATGCAAATGCCCGTTCAATGGGATTTCACTCACGGCTGGGTAATCGTTAAGCATTCGCATTGAACTGAAGGGTACTGTGCAGTGGTCAGGCTTACGATGAGCGTCATCATCCTTCTGCATGTTGGCGGTTTTTGGTGAGGCGTTTCATGCACGCGCCTACCTCCCAGTGTTACGTGTGTATGGTACTAGATACACATCTAGTGATGTAATAAACCCAAAGTCCCAAATAAAAATGGCTCACATTGACAACCCGTTCCTTTCGCTTCAATGGCAACTATCACAATACAAAAAAAAAACTGAAAGATTGGAAACAACAAGGCCTTTCCAAAGTCAAGATCAGTATAAATATTCATGCGCACGAAAACACATCAAGCACTGCATCAACGGTACACGCTCGGGTCATGCACACACCATACACATACACACACCGATCTGCGTTGGAGTTCTGTTCAAACAGTAGCATTTGCAGCAGTGCAAAAGAAAGAAAAAAGAACTACAGAAGGCCCATACACCAAGGGACACCAGGACTCTCGCTCCCTGCAACCGTAACCGGGAATGGGTGAGTGCAATTAAAAATTCTGCACACGACAGCTTACATCGTTTCGGGCAAAGGGTGGCCCGGGTGTGTAGAACCATTCTTTTGACCATGCCAAAGCATGCATGTGTACAACAAGCAGGCAGGCAGGCAGGCCACCATGGACGAACGCCAGCGCACCCGGGCAGTACGTGTGTATGGGGCAAATTTGTTTGCACTCCCTGGAGGTGAAAACGGAACAAGTAAAACACGTGAGCATGAAAACTCATCACACCGATGGTAACTCGAGGGAGGATTTGGTTCGAGAGTTTCAAACAAGCTTCAACGTACAGCGCGAAAAAAAAAAAATAGAATTCGAAGGCTAGTTGAAGCCAACCGTGCCTCCTGCGGTAGGTTAAACTTTTTCAACCGCCAGGTGACCAGGTGGGAATTTTTACACCCTGTTTAATCTTTTTTACGCCAGCTATGATTAGTGCTTGTGGACCGGATGAAACAATGGCTTCGGTGTCCTTTGCAGGCCTTCCTGTTGGAAATCGGTTTTCGGTAGTTGTTCACACGGACCCACAGTGGTGAACAGACTCATGTAGTTAACTTTAAACCTTCCTTTACTGGTGATGGATTAGGTACCTAAGAACGTGCAAGGCTAGAAAAGGGAAAGCATAACATAAAAATAAAGCATCCAAGATCATATTTACGCACATAATTATGCTCCAAATCCGGATGATCCGATTCCAGCCCATCGTCCAGAATCGTTACCACGACACCTTTCCCCGTAACGCCTTCCTTCCACGCAGGAATCACATTCATGTCGAGCCCGTTGCCACGATTCTGTAAGAAACAATAGGACGCAATTGTTATATCGCTTCTTCGCATGCAAGATGCTAGCGGTTCTAGCGGACAAACACTTACCAAGTACCACATTTCGGGCCATTTTGGATCGTTTAGCTGGATCGGTAGTTGATACGCTTTCGTTAGCGGTCGGAAGTCACGCTTCTGGCGCGATTTAGCTCGCTGCTGTTTCGCCCATCGAACTCGCCGGTCCGATTCCAGCCGTTGCTGGTGAGGTTTGGAGGGATTAAGCGAGCGTTTGTGCAGTCGACTGTGCTCGAAGTGGTAGTGTTCGTGAAAGATCTGTTGAACGCAAGAAATGAAAGAAAGGTTTACAATATTAGAAAGAAAAACTGGCAAAATCTTTAAACGATTAAAGTTGCTTCATCTACCGTGTGCGGAAGGACCGCCCGTTTATCATTAGCCAACACAATTTCTGACATTCTAACTGTCCTTTACGCTCGGTTTAACACAGAAAGCTCTTTCGCTTTTTTTCTCGCATTGAATGAAAAACACAAAAACACGCGCCTAAACCTAATCAGCGACCCAAATTATGGAAAAGGGATCAACAACTCCGTTAGCTTGAAATGAAAAACACAAAAAACGGGCCTCCCTTTTTCCGACCCGGTCGGTCGGTCGTGTTCTGCTTGTGTCTCATATTTTTTCGCAACAAAACTCATTTCCTTCTGTGCACTGGGGCAACAAACGGCACACCGTCTTCAACAAAAAATCGGTCAGATTAAGAAGTGAAACGCACACCTTTTTATTACGTCCGCAAACGAGTGTGGTCGACGGCAGCGACCGGGGCATTATGTTTCACAAGTAAACGAACAAATCGCGGCCCCTGAGAGTTAAGCTTAAAAATCTCCATTTTTTGTTGCGACCCCCTGCCTGGTAGCGAAGTTTTATTAATGAGTTCGGTTACGCCAGAGTTTTTAAATTAATTTTTATAATTGGAAAAGTATGCGCGGACATGATGGCGAACGGATTAACGGTCGCAATCGCTACGAGACGGATGCATTGTTTTATGTAATGAAAAAAGTAGTGCAAAAAAATAATATTTTAAATTATGCTAAATGAACCATGAAGTCAGTATTTCTTTGTTCGGGGAAAGGTAACTTTGAATGACACATAGTTTCAGTGGAAATTACTTCGTACATCAAACCACGAATCCTGGCAGCAGGAAGTAACACCTTTTCGAGATTGGTTACCCACCAGCTACACAGCAAACTTTGAAATTTGTAATGAAACAATTTCGAGCATTTCCATGCGCACATAACACTCCACACGCCGCATTCCCGTGCTTGGCACTGGTTATTTATCCGTACCCGAATAAATAGTGCTTCACTCCCAACAGTGCCTGGCTGCTAATGAATTTAATTTAAAAGCAATGTTTCGAGAGCATCTGCACCCTGCTTCGGAACCAGACACCTACCAACGGACCATGAATGACCTACCTGCCCTCCCCTGGTTGCCAATCATTACCACAACCCAACAATACGGAAGCTCTGGAGAGCTGGTGTTTGAAGGTAGTAAAATGGCAGGATGAAAAGGTTTGTCCTTCATACCAAATACGGCAATGTTTTGCAAGACGACGTACGGGACTTGATGGTTGTTGTGGTGCTATTTGTATATAGATTTAGAAAAATGGGCAGAAAAATCTAGCCGGGTAGAACGAGATTTTATTGGGTTTCCAACCCACTTCACAATCATTTCCACCCGATTGTCGTAAATGAAAATGTACAGAACCGTATGGGGGGGTGCGTGCTTTACAGATGCTAATATTTGTGGACAATTGTTTGTTCCACAAGATTCGGTGTAGCATAAACGTCAGGACCATGTAAATGAACCGACCAAGAACAATTTAAGAGAGCTGTAGCATGCTTCAATTAACAGGAATTGAAGTAATTGTGCTGGTGTGTCGTAGTGACGTTTTTTTATCCTACAAAGATCACATCGAGCAGTTCCGGGAAAAGTTAAAAAGAGATTAATATGCATTTTTATTTCCAAAAAAAGGTGTTTCATTTCATGGCTTTTACAAGGTAAATGTGTTAATGCTTGATTCCGCTCCTCAGAAAAGGTGTCTTTAGAACTAGCAGTTGGTTGCAGATGATTTCGTAATAATAAAACATTTTAGGCAACGTTCATTTGAGGTTGCGCAGGTATAACCGAATGTTCCAAACAAGTTTAAATAATTTCTTTTATTTTTGTCTATTTTCTGTGTAAAATCTTGTTCAATATTCGTGCCAAAATCAGGCTTCGGAGTCTACAACGAGACTTCCAAGAGACGAGAGAAGATTTCAAATTGAGGCAACCATGCAGTGTATACACTGCCGAGCTTGCCGCAAATTTTTTACGCGCTTCTAATTATTAGTGCCGTTCCTTCTGACCAGTTCTTAATCTTTACAGATAGTCTTAGCGCTATAGAAGCTCTGAAGTCAGTAAAGGCGATTAAGAGCAAAGACTATGTTGTATCAAAAATCCTGGAGATTCTTGGCTCAATGTTTAACAAGGCATTTCGCATATCGCTCAGCTGGGTCCCTTCACACTGCGGAATTCCCGGCAATGAGAAGGCAGATCTATTGGCCAAACAAGGCGTTCTGCAAGGCGCTTTTTACGATCGACCTATCTCATCCCTTGAATACCTTCGTTCCACACAGATGTATTAGGGCGGCTTTTGTTCTCGATCACTACGCAGGTATCCCTGTGGCCTTGGTTCGGTGGGCTCCCTGTAGATCGCGCTTTCATTCAAATGATGTCTCGACTCATGTCGAATCATTTCGCTTTGGAGCACATCTACAGCATCTGGCTACTTGAAAGATATGTGGCTGCGGTATCGGATATCATGATATGGATCATCTGTTATGATCCTTCCAAGACCAAGACCTTCCTTGTTGAACAGTGTCGGAAGAATCGGCAGAATCCCGGATACCAGGATATGTACAATGTGGCAACTTTGCAGCATCCTCAACTACAGGGGCCATAGACGAACTACGTACCGTAGGGAGGCAGACTTGGTGTGCGTCATAACATTTGGTTGTTTTTTGTTAGGTCTCGTATCACTTAGACCGGAACACGATGGAACCCATCAAACATCAATAGAACCGGTCAACAACAGCAATAGCCCATAAAACAACATTAGTCACGTCAAACTCCCAACCAATCACAGGACGTCCAACATCCACCAACGACAACCCTACAAACACAGCAGCTCATAGAACCCGGCAAACCAGGGATAAGGTCTAAATACAGGGAAGAAATGCCCTGAGAAACAAAGTGTGCACTTAGGCACAGACCATACGGCAGATAGCCGTCATATTGTATATAAATGCTAGTTAACTGCTTGCTTTAAAGTTGCAGAAAACTCCTCCACAAAATATGCATTACAAAATCAACTGATCCTTTTGTCCTGCCGTTGTGCGACCATCACCTAAAATGTAGCTATTCTTGTGAAATCATCTGAAACCTCTGCTTTTACGTCACCGATGCCCGAGGGAATTCTAGTTTTGCCGTCCGTAGAAATGTATGTATCGTTATTACAGCCAAGAACCATTTGTGATTTACTGCTAAAACACACACACGTTTGCACAAAAGGACTTCCATCCGTCAATGCAACACACAAACAAACTGGGGCATTGTTCATCGATATGTGTGGTCTTGTGTTCTTGAAAGGTTTAATGCCGAAAAGGTTGACGTAGGGTCGGTCGTCCGTATGCCAGACCAAGTGGGGACACGGTCGTTCTGTTGTTTGCGTAAACAAATCCAGCTGTGTGTTCCATCATTAGCTTAGGGCGATGATCGAGGGAAACCCAAATGGTTTTAATATTTGTGCTCAAAATAGGGGAAACCTGTGGGTGGGACATCTCTTTTCTTTTTGTGTGTTGTGTTTTGTGCAGTTGAGAGCAAAAGTAAAAATGTAAATTGTAGTGTTAAACAATACCACCACTTAGCAGTACAGGAACTCTCCACCCAGCATGAAAACGTCCAATGGTTCACTAGACGATGGGATTTGAAGAAAGCAGGAATCATTACGCTGACAAAGTTTTGTTCCAAAGCCACATATATACAGCGGCACCATCATGCCCGTAAGTGTGACTATGGAGATGAGAAATTTAATTACTTCTACTTTGAAAGTACACACGCACCGTTGTCAGAAGCGTATAGCTTCAGACACACACACACTGGTGTTGTAGAAAGCTTTGGTTTTTGTGGTCTCCCGTCAGCCATTTAGCAACATAGTTTTCCGTAGCATCCGGGGATTCATTGTGCACATGTCTTGCACTGTACGCGTATAAGGAGAATTCATTAGACATCAGTGCGAGTGAAATGTGAAGTGACTGTTGGTGTTGTTTTGCCAAGTGTTGCCATTTTTTTTCCTTGTTCCGTTGGCGCAAGTTGCACGGAAGTAATTTAGCTCGTAATTTCGGAAGGATGCAGTGGTGCTTGTATGCTACTTTACGACCGTGTGGATAGAGTACTGTGATTTGCTCCACACACACACTTAAAGTTTGCACTTTTTGTTATCTTTTCGAGGGTGGTCATTATCAGAATGGGGTGCTCGGTGACACTTGCTTGAAAGCTTTGTATCAACAATAATGCACAGAAAGGTAATGGAGGCGCACGGTAGCGTGCATACAAGATGTCTACAGTCGGCCAGCTGTATTTACCGGATATGGTGTCCCGGCACATCATCCCACCCTCACCTCGCTCAGGATAACTAATGATCGAACGTCGTTAAACAAGTGGTTGGCTTTTTGTGTAGCAGCACCAATCGTGGTGACACTTTTGAGAAATTGTGTTGCTGTCAGCTCAAGCAACGCTTAGAAGTCGAAACAAAAAGGGGTTGAATGCGAGGGATCCGGAGAAGGTTCGGTGAAGGTAATGTACAGAAATTAACTACAGCTTTTCCCCTTGATGCAAGTAATGTGAGACTTGCCTGTAAGCGGAGAACGATGATTGATGATTTTACGGGACCTTTTCGATTAGCTCGAATGTTGTCTGATTATGCCTTGGAGATTCTAGCATAAAACTGTCTTTCTAGATATGCTTAAAATTAAATTAAATTATGATATGGGGCATTATAACGCGCGAAACTTTACACAATACATAATGCACACCAAACTTTTCGATTCATTATTGTTTATTAAGGCCGAGCAACAAAAAAAAAAGACGACCGGTCATTAATGAGCGCTGTCATGATTTATTTATTCCATCGCTTTGCTGCTCATTTTGTTTGCTCCCGCTTTCGCACTCATCATAGAACTTGTAAATGACCCTTTGAGATCAAATAGGCAAAAGTGAAAGCTAACGCTGCATGGCAACACAGCAACAAACAAACAAACAAAAAAAAATCCCTCAAATTTCCATCCTAATCACCAGCGGTCTTTTCCAGAAGGTCAAACTTTTCCAATTAATTAACCGCTGCAGACTAGCGAACACAATATCAGTTGCTATTAGTTCCGTTTTTTTGTTACGCAGGAAGACAATGGTTTGTCCGAGTCTTCCATAAGATTGTTTTTACGTGTTTGCCTTACATCTTATTCGCTTCGGTAATGCGTTGCAACTGACAACAGGGAGATGTGGTCCGCTCTCTATAAATAAATCTAATCACCAAGAGAAAGGAAAGAATCGTAACAAAAAACCCCTTATAATCCCTTCGACCTGACATCGTTGAACCTTTTGGGCAGGATAAACGTGTCCTTATCACGCCATGTTAATCACAGACGACACAATGATACAGCCCATTAGAAAACTTTCAACTTTACGGAACCCCGTTTTTCCTATGATTGATCATCTCTTCATAAATTCGAATAAGCAGTACGTAAATCTGGCGTACAAAAAGGGAGAAGGCAGCAAAGTTTAGCTAATAAATTACATCTCTTGAAGAAGCGTCACAACCATCATCAATTTATAACAAAAAAAACTGCAGGTTAACCCTTTTTGCTTATTGCTTCTTCCTTCATAAGCAAGAAAATGAATTGTAATTAATAATATTACACGCAGTCTGTTCTTTATATCGGATGTCTCTATTTGCTCGCCAGTGAAGTCGCTGTCAACTTCTGTTTTTTGGCACTAGTTTACAATATTCCTGACAACTCCACTCCACGAAATCCTTTCAACAGCCAAGTAACAGACCAGAGGATCCAGAGGATATAGCAATAAACGAGGATACGCAGCAATTTCGGGGTGAGAAATAAACTTTGGCCATCTTTTTTTTTGTTCTGGCGTTGCACTAAAAGCTTCATCTGCACCGTACTTGCGAAGAGCACGGCTAGCAAAAAAAAAAGATGCAGAACTAAATTAAATTACAGTTCGCTGACCGCTTGACCGGTCCCCCGGATTCGCCACTCAGCGCGAAAAGTGCCTTCCTTTAATATCTGGCGCTAAATGGATGCAGAGTGGTACCAAGGAAAAAGTTGTTCGGTATCCAGCGAGACACACCAACAGCAACAACAAAAAAACTGGGTTTCAAAAAATTTTAAAATAATGACATGATAACAATTTTTGGCAAACGGTACCGATATAAAACTGACACGGCGGCTACTAGACGTCTTGGCACGGAGCTTGCAGCGAGCAGTGCCGAATGGGTGGTCCTCTTTTTTTGTTGGTCGGATACGACCATCTTAACGGCAGCAGGAGATTGCTTTTGCCAGCATCAACGGACAATTCAGGTCAATATTCTGGAGCCTGGGTACGGCTTGGGAAGAAAGGCCGGTCGGCTGGCACACTCCATCATCATCGCATGAGCTGGAGGTACAGGGCGGCAAAGGCACAGACAGCGCAGTCTGATGCAGGCAAATGCATGTTACGCTTGTTTCGAGCAGTGATCTCTGGGTTCCTCTCGCAATTGCTGTTGTCTCTAGCACAGCCCCGGAAATGACGCTAGCGACACATCTACGCGGTCAGTGACTTCTTGTAGACAGCAGCAGCAGAGGCCATTTCTGCATGCTTATTTCTCACTGCAGGACATGAAACTGAAAGCGTTTCCAATGGCCGCCAAACCACCAGCGAAAAGACATTAAGGTTAAAAACCTATTCCCTGCAGAAAAAAGTCATAAAACTTCTCGGCGATACAATCGCGCCCGCTCCACATTCGGATTCTTCGGTTGGTTGGGTTGGGAACCGGGGTTTTTGCAGTCAGCCCTTTTTACTGCTTAGCGCCTGGCATGCATCGGGGGAATAGATGCACGGATGTCTTTTGTGGAGCACATTCTTTTCACGGAGTTTATGTACCACCGAACTGTAACACGCTTTCGTCGTCTGTGGCAATGGCGTATGCTTTAAGACAATTCGTCGCATCGGCCAACTTCTGCCAACAGACGACAGACGCAAGGCAGCCATTTCTGCACAAAAAAGCCGGGGGTTTATTTTAATCTCGGCTCCACCGGATACAAACATTGTTCAGCTCAACTGCAGTGATTCCGCAATAACTCACAGCGAGAGCGATAAAACCGACCCGGTCGGTGTGTCTGGAGCGCATGTTTGCTGGGCGGAATTCAAACAGAGGGCTCTCGCAAAATAAACTTCCTCCTGAAGAAACTGTTCACACGGAGTGCAATTAAACATGAACCATTTGTAACGTTATGGGACTTTGCTGATTGTTGATGGATTAGCTGTTCTGGTGTCGGGTTTTAATGATTTATCATTTCCTAAATCGACGATTATGAGTAAAGTGTCGGACAAATGATAAATTATTCAAATCAGATTTAAGTTTTCCCCCCAAAATTGGGAGATTAAAAGCATGACAATCGAAACATATTGGATTCATTTTAAGGGCATCCTTCAAATCCGAATCCTTTAAACCCCGTACTACGGGACGGACCAGTTTTCTACTTCGTTGCCCATCGTTTAATGGTGGTTCAATCGCAGACAATGCCACCACAGCAAATCCATCAGAGCTTTACGTAATAGCTTCATCACCGGGAAGCTGTCTGTACCTTTACAAATATTGTTTTATTGTGGATGGCTGTAGGACTCCTCGAAGTATGGGAGTCATGCTACCAAGGTACACATGAAAAAGGTTGGAAAATCAATAACTTCTCCCATGAAACAGGCAGCATCCGGTCACCGTTCATCAGGCTCGCTTCACCCGCCCTGTCAGCTCCCTCAAGCACAACCACCGGCAACCGATTTCAATCTGATCCACTAAACCGATTCCTATGAATAATTTATGTTTTTGTCTTTAGCCTTCCGGGACCGGTGGGGGGGAGTATTGGAATCATTTTTTTTTGTATTATCAATCTTCATAACGTTGCCAACCACCAGAGACCGTAACGAAAACGTTGCCTTGGGAGTTGATGTATGTTGCGTCAACGTCAATTGAAATCCGATTGATCGGCATCAATCAGCTGTCAATTGCAGAAGCCATCTTTGTGGGCGAGAGGGAAAGAAAAAACCACAATTTACATCTAACGCTACATATCCTTTTGGATCAATGCTCGAGATCCGGCTCGAGACTTCCCCACTTTACACCCTTTTTTTCACTCTGGCACTGATAAGGCACACCACGCTGTAGTGATGGACAGGGTGCTTCAAAATTTCAACAACACAATCCCTATTTTCCTATATCCGAGGCGGAGGAAACACCAACACACACACATACATTGGAAGAGAGCAACAAAAAAAAGGGTATGCTAAACGGATCACACTCAGGTGAAGCTTTCTAGCTGGAAAATGGCCCAACCCATCACCGGTTGGTGGTGCGAGTGTCGGTGACAAGCCAGGCCAGGTTGTCAATCAAGATATGGGAATTTTGCACACGGATAGCGAGGCCTGTTGCTTAATCAATTCTGGTTATCAAACCGGAAACATTTCCGGCGCATGTGTGTGTGTGTGGACACTAGTTTTGAAGATCCATTTATCCTTGGTGGATGCTGGAGCACGAAGAAGCAGAAGGTAAAGTGGCTATCTCCTAATGCTATCGGGATTTCTAGATGAGCTTCATCGATAACAGAACCGAGAACCGTGACCATGCAATTTGCCCAGCAACTTTACACACCTCCAGAGCTTCCAGCCAGAGTCTTCCAACCTCCGGAAGAAGTTTAGGGAAGGTAAAACGCTAGGAAAGATAGTCTCACCGGGAAAGGATTAAGAGAGCTTGGAAAAGTTTCAGCTTTTGCCTGCCACTAAATTCGGATTGATGGTTGAGGGCGTCCCGGGAGCCTCAGGAGAGCTTCTTGGCATAGGGCTTAGAGGGTCGAACGATGGAGCGAGATGGAGATGGTGTGTTGTTTTCTTAGAATAGCCGCTTTTCTTCGATTACTGCCGGGATGTTAACCTGAGATAACCGGTTCGGAAGGTCGGAGGTCGGAACCATCTAGCCAAGGTGTTGAGATCGTTTTAGTGCACTTTATACTAGAGCTCTGATAGCCACGACTATCCATATCTTACCGGAAAACTCTAAGCAAACATTATGAAACGTTGGGGATAATCTTTCCGTAATCATGGTGCCGACGGTAGACACCAAACTAAACTTATTACGTGCTCATTTATTTAGCAAATGCAAATTTCAAAATGGTGCTGCTATTATGTTACACATCCCACCGTAGCAAAAACGTGTACAGTAAATTGAAAACAGACTGCTCTCGCTCTCTCTCTCTCTGTATTCGTTCGTTCCTCAAAAAAATAGGACATTATCGTGGTCTTTAGAAAATCATTAAAAGAAAATTTAATTTTCAACATCCAGGCCCCATACATTACATTCAGATTGAATTCGTTTTGTTGCTCCATACTTTATTTCCCCCTGAAGCTTCAGAGAACGTTGGTGAATGTGTACGGTAAAAACTGAACCCGCGTTGAAAAAAGCCGTGCATACATTAGCCCTGTGTGCTTCCACCAATGTAACCAATCCTGTTTGAACAATCGCAACAGCAAAAAATGCGGACGGAACCTAGGGAAAGCACATATTAAAATCCAGCGCCACAAGCATTTAGTTTGCGATTCATTTACGTTACTGCCATGTTTTACCATTTTTTGTTTGTATCATGTAAGAGCTCCGGTGGTGCTCGGCACAGGATATAGAGACAGCAGGACGCCGATGATAAAAAATGGCAACTTTTAGAAGAAATGTAAGCCCGTTTTGATGAAGGAATGGGGGAAAAAAAGCTAAACGTTGGAGGTAGCAGCAAACGATACACACCCCGGAACAGGTGGATTGGATCGTGTAAGCCGAATGCAATGCACGTTTTTACCTTAATTTAATACCGTGGTGGTTGGTATGCGATGATGAAAAACAAGGCACACGACAACACAGGGGGTATGGTGAAAAGCTTGGACTCAATTCAATTTACCGCGCTGTTCATCTCGGGTGAAAATGGGGCGCCAAAGCCCATCATCACGTTATTCATCATCGCACGGAATACATCATCGCGAGGACAAATGTTTGCTTTTAGCGATAGCAGTCGGTGTACATTTGTCATCGTATTGCAACGTAAAATGGATTCTGTAAATTTGGGGGATTTTCAGACATCAGAAAAGTTAAATAATCGTATTTCCATTGCTTACTTGTACGGTAAAACATTTGCTTTAATTATTATCACTACTAGCATCCTCAATAAAAAGGATTAATTTGCGTATACTACGATGCAAAAGGCTTAGTTGACTGCAGTTTGCTTCCCAAAGAGGATTTCTCAAAAAAAACTACCACCTGCTTAGAACTGTGGCCAAGAGAAAAGTAGGCAAGCGTTGGGAAAGCTTTTGCTGAGCGTGAAAAGTTAGCAGAGCAGTCAGAGCAGGTTTTTTTCTCATCACACAAATACACTTGCCACCGCGTTCGCCGGACTGTCTAGGCAGCCAGGGAACGATTTATGGTGGGAATATATTCTGCTGGCTGGCTATATTTTTTCGCTCTCCACATCCCCATTCCCACACACACATACACACCGATGACGCTGCAGCAGCAGGCTTTTGACGGCGAAAAATGTGCCAAGAAGCAAATGATGCCATCATTCCAACGGGACGGCGCGCGTCCACTGACGCTGCACACTCAGCCAACGAGCGACGTTGATTATGCTTCCACAGTGTGCGAGGAATTATGAGATGGATCCATCATTTATGATACCGGCACCGTGGCGTCCCGAGATGACATCGATGAGACGTGCCCCTGGTGGATGGGGTGGCGAGCACGATGTGAGCGATGAGGTGGAGCATTACGGAAAATTATTTCCTATAAATTGGGTCGTAATTCGACTTCGTCCGTTTTGTCGCTCTCACGCCTGACGCCCAGGATATTGCGCTAAGGTGTGTGCCGCCATTTTGTGCACTTTTTGTTGCTGTTGTTGCACATTTTACAATCAAATGCAATCAAGTTTGGTTTATGATGAGATGACTTAAATATTTTTATTGTTGTTAATATTTGTAGTGTTGCAGTATTTTACAAGCAATCAATCAGCAGATGATAAAATATTATGACTGTATATGCTCTTCTTGTTGTTACAACTGATACAGGGTTTCGATCCATATAATTGCACATTTCATCCGGTATCGCGCAAGTTTGAATCACTTCGCATAGATGTACAATCCATTGGCGGCGAAGTTCGGTTGCTGAGAAGGTATTTGCAAACATAACAGAGCGAATGTTAATCATATAGGGGATTTTACGAACACAGTAAACAAATGACTGGCACTTGTCAGGTTGAAAGATTGAACTGATTTGACAGGTTGAACCGATTGCAACTTCCCACCGCTGTGTTCGTAAAATCCCGCAATACCGGATGAAATGTGCAATTATATGGATCGAAACCCTGTATATCTATATCTATCTGCCAGATATCAGACAAACAGGTGTTGCAGTTGAGGCAGTAGAGATTGCATTTGGTTTGCTATAGGTTTGAAATCATCGCGCATGTTTGGTTTCGAAGCAAGCAAATGTAAATTAATTTTATAAATTTATCAGGCTTAATGTTATTTCTAACTATTCAAACTGTACTCCATGATACCGAATAAGAAGCACTGCAACGACTAAGAAGATCTTAGACATACATAAGGAAGCTTATCGATTCCATCCAGAGATCTGTTTCACGCCAGCATAAACAAAGCCGCCATGTCAAGTGCAAGCAGACCTCCATAAACAAGTACCACACGAAATCAGTACCAACAGAACCTAATAAATCAGATCAATATGATGATTAAAGACTGGCTGAGGATATCCAATCCACAAGG
>KZ062020.1:108630-139913 GCA_002091835.1 Anopheles maculatus
ATACATCATCGCGAGGACAAATGTTTGCTTTTAGCGATAGCAGTCGGTGTACATTTGTCATCGTATTGCAACGTAAAATGGATTCTGTAAATTTGGGGGATTTTCAGACATCAGAAAAGTTAAATAATCGTATTTCCATTGCTTACTTGTACGGTAAAACATTTGCTTTAATTATTATCACTACTAGCATCCTCAATAAAGAGGATTAATTTGCGTATACTACGATGCAAAAGGCTTAGTTGACTGCAGTTTGCTTCCTAAAGAGGATTTCTCAAAATAACTACCACCTGCTTAGAACTGTGGCCAAGAGAAAAGTAGGCAAGCGTTGGGAAAGCTTTTGCTGAGCTTGAAAAGTTAGCAGAGCAGTCAGAGCAAATTTTTCCCATCACACAAATACACTTGCCACCGCGTTCGCCGGACTGTCTAGGCAGCCAGGGAACGATTTATGGTGGGAATATATTCTGCTGGCTGGCTATATTTTTTCGCTCTCCACATCCCCATTTCCACACACACACACACACCGAAGGCGCTGCAGCAGCAGGCTTTTGACGGCGAAAAATGAGCCAAGAAGCAAATGATGCCGGCATTCGAACGGGACGGCGCGCGTCCACTGACGCTGCACACTCAGCCAACGAGCGACGTTGATTATGCTTCCACAGTGTGCGAGGAATTATGAGATGGATCCATCATTTATGATACCGGCACCGTGGCGTCCCGAGATGACATCGATGAGACGTGCCCCTGGTGATGGGGTGGCGAGCACGATGTGAGCGATGAGGTGGAGCATTACGGAAAATTATTTCCTATAAATTGGGTCGTAATTCGACTTCGTCAGTTTTGTCGCTCTCACGCCCAACGCCCAGGATATTGCGCTAAGGTGTGTGCCGCCATTTTGTGCACTTTTTGTTGCTGTTGTTGCACATTTTACAATCAAATGCAATCAAGTTTGGTTTATGATGAGATGACTTAAATATTTTTATTGTTGTTAATATTTGTAGTGTTGCAGTATTTTACAAGCAATCAATCAGCAGATGATAAAATATTATGACTGTATATGCTCTTCTTGTTGTTACAACTGATACAGGGTTTCGATCCATATAACGATACACACCCCGGAACAGGTGGATTGGATCGTGTAAGCCGAATGCAATGCACGTTTTTACCTTAATTTAATACCGTGGTGGTTGGTATGCGATGATGAAAAACAAGGCACACGACAACACAGGGGGTATGGTGAAAAGCTTGGACTCAATTCAATTTACCGCGCTGTTCATCTCGGGTGAAAATGGGGCGCCAAAGCCCATCATCACGTTATTCATCATCGCACGGAATACATCATCGCGAGGACAAATGTTTGCTTTTAGCGATAGCAGTCGGTGTACATTTGTCATCGTATTGCAACGTAAAATGGATTCTGTAAATTTGGGGGATTTTCAGACATCAGAAAAGTTAAATAATCGTATTTCCATTGCTTACTTGTACGGTAAAACATTTGCTTTAATTATTATCACTACTAGCATCCTCAATAAAAAGGATTAATTTGCGTATACTACGATGCAAAAGGCTTAGTTGACTGCAGTTTGCTTCCCAAAGAGGATTTCTCAAAAAAAACTACCACCTGCTTAGAACTGTGGCCAAGAGAAAAGTAGGCAAGCGTTGGGAAAGCTTTTGCTGAGCGTGAAAAGTTAGCAGAGCAGTCAGAGCAGGTTTTTTTCTCATCACACAAATACACTTGCCACCGCGTTCGCCGGACTGTCTAGGCAGCCAGGGAACGATTTATGGTGGGAATATATTCTGCTGGCTGGCTATATTTTTTCGCTCTCCACATCCCCATTCCCACACACACATACACACCGATGACGCTGCAGCAGCAGGCTTTTGACGGCGAAAAATGTGCCAAGAAGCAAATGATGCCATCATTCCAACGGGACGGCGCGCGTCCACTGACGCTGCACACTCAGCCAACGAGCGACGTTGATTATGCTTCCACAGTGTGCGAGGAATTATGAGATGGATCCATCATTTATGATACCGGCACCGTGGCGTCCCGAGATGACATCGATGAGACGTGCCCCTGGTGATGGGGTGGCGAGCACGATGTGAGCGATGAGGTGGAGCATTACGGAAAATTATTTCCTATAAATTGGGTCGTAATTCGACTTCGTCCGTTTTGTCGCTCTCACGCCTGACGCCCAGGATATTGCGCTAAGGTGTGTGCCGCCATTTTGTGCACTTTTTGTTGCTGTTGTTGCACATTTTACAATCAAATGCAATCAAGTTTGGTTTATGATGAGATGACTTAAATATTTTTATTGTTGTTAATATTTGTAGTGTTGCAGTATTTTACAAGCAATCAATCAGCAGATGATAAAATATTATGACTGTATATGCTCTTCTTGTTGTTACAACTGATACAGGGTTTCGATCCATATAATTGCACATTTCATCCGGTATCGCGCAAGTTTGAATCACTTCGCATAGATGTACAATCCATTGGCGGCGAAGTTCGGTTGCTGAGAAGGTATTTGCAAACATAACAGAGCGAATGTTAATCATATAGGGGATTTTACGAACACAGTAAACAAATGACTGGCACTTGTCAGGTTGAAAGATTGAACTGATTTGACAGGTTGAACCGATTGCAACTTCCCGCCGCTGTGTTCGTAAAATCTCGCAACACCGGATGAAATGTGCAATTATATGGATCGAAACCCTGTATATCTATATCTATCTGCCAGATATCAGACAAACAGGTGTTGCAGTTGAGGCAGTAGAGATTGCATTTGGTTTGCTATAGGTTTGAAATCATCGCGCATGTTTGGTTTCGAAGCAAGCAAATGTAAATTAATTTTATAAATTTATCAGGCTTAATGTTATTTCTAACTATTCAAACTGTACTCCATGATACCGAATAAGCAGCACTGCAACGACTAAGAAGATCTTAGACATAGATAAGGAAGCTTATCGATTCCATCCAGAGATCTGTTTCACGCCAGCATAAACAAAGCCGCCATGTCAAGTGCAAGTAGACCTCCATAAACAAGTACCACACGAAATCAGTACCAACAGAACCTAATAAATCAGATCAATATGATGATTAAAGACTGGCTGAGGATATCCAATCCACAAGGCTCTCCATTTCTCGCCCTGCCGTGATTTTACGTTCCTACCTTTCCAATCTCATCTGCACAAAACTCGGTCAGGCCTGGCCAATTTACAACCGAGAAACCGAGTAAGAAAATAGAAGCTTGTTCCCTGTTACTGAAGAACGTGCTAGATGCTGGGTGGTAAGATTTCCGAGAACGTATGCTCAAACGCACCAGGCGCCTCCATCGTAAGTGGGCACCGCTTTTCCCGGAGCTCAAAGAGATGATACTTGCACGTCTTTACCCCCAACCCGAGTCTTGGCAGAGGATAACGTTTTTCACTTTGCCTTGCTAGGTGATCGTCCTTGCTGCAGCAAGTGCCGGAATGGGTGCAGAAAACGGACACGGAACACAAGTAATGAAATTAACATTTAATCTGTTCCTGGCGGGAGTCGCACAAACCGACAGATCGTTCGACACTAGCATGCGTCTTTGATGGGCAGCTGCATTTACCGCTCGACTCTTACCGCACTTCTTCGGCGCCATTCAAAACGGTATCCGAGTGGCGGACGACAGATTCTGCAGACGATGCACTGTTGTTCATGTCGTCGCCCTGCGCGTGGGACGACATTTTCATCCTGCGGAGTAGAAGTTCTGGTCGGAGTAGTCGGGTGCCGCCCTCTCGGCTCGGATACACAGATCTATAAACACGCCGGTACATCGGTAAGCGGACGGAAGCATGGCGGCCGAAGAACCGCAATCTCGGAAGGAGGTTGAGTTTTCTTTGGCTAATGCAATGTGTCTAAGAACACATCGCCATCGTCGTGTGCGTCGTATGCATGTTTCCGCCCATACGATGTACTACTAGGGGGAGGAGATCGTATGGGTGGCAAACATCATTACCGGCATTGGCAACCACACACATACTAGAGCTGGACGAACCATCCGAGCCGAGCGGGCCAGTTAGTGCCAGCTTGTGGAGTGTGTAATTTCCTTCTGCCGGCTCTTGACCTAGGGTTCTGGGTGCTTGAAGCGATAAGAATCAACAAAGCTCGGATGATTTGTCCGATGCAATTTCCACCAGTCAGATTGTAACACTTTTCCGAGCGTCATGAGAGTGAAGATATTGAAAGCTATAGATTTTAATCGATATTTTTTATCAACTCTCGGAAGTGTCAAGAGTGAACCGATTACCCGGCCGAGAATAATCGGAACTGGAATGCAAATTCCAAGCATACTTTTCCATACTTTATACTTACTCTTTGTTGACGAAGTTAGGTACGAGGAAGTTAAAAATGAAATACCGACGCATGCAAGGCATTGTCTTGCATGAGTATGGCTCAATCATGCTGCCTTCCCTGAACAGTATGGTCGGTAGTGTGTATTGTATTTTAATGAAGTGGTTACACCAACACCAACACTATAGGTGCTTCAGTGAAATTGGATTATCGATAGATAGGTAGGGATAGGGTGTTATAGTTCAATTAAGTTACGGATATAGGAAATACTGTTGATGAGATTTCTACAACCGTTTCGCGCTCTTAGTCTGACATAACGGGTTGATTGATGGCGCAATACGGGTCGATCAAACATCCTTCTGAGCAGAGTTCCTCTAGGGTTTTAGTCTAAAAGAAGTTCATTCGTGTTGGACAAAGTCCACGTCTCAGAAGTGATTGGAAGTACCGGTTCAATACTTGATACTTGATAGCAAGATACAAAAAAAAACCCTCCAAAAATCTTCTTCTACAGAATTATTCGAGGATTCAGCTTCGTTCTAACAAAACCTTGCCTTTTTAAGGTAATTTGTTGTCCAGAAATTCGAACGCGACACTGCTATTCGTCTATAAAAAGTAGGATATTGGTTTTCGTTAAGGTGCATACTTAATTTTATCACTTTGTAGATCTATTTCTATGATAGCATCATAACGATTGCCATGAAAATAAAGAAAATCCTATTTCAACGCAACCTTTTAAATGTTCTAATAAACTGCCACATAAAATCGTACGCCATAAAGTGACTTCGCAGCAGCGGAGATTAATTGAGGGAGCGCAGGCCGCAATACTTCCCCAAGACGGTAATGCACAAGTCGGTGCTGGCAACCTTGGGCGACTTGTAGCGTAACTGAACGTGTAATTAATTTGCCAAAGACTACTTACTAACCCATCATACCACGGGTACACTAACTAAGCTCTAGGGGGACGGGAGAGCGCGAGAAAAACAGGCTGGACTTACTTCGTTAATAAGTAAGCACCGAACGTGGCCGCAGTTTCTGACTTTATTTCACCATGATACATTAACAGTAAAAACCATCGGACTCCGGAGGCTGAAACTTCAGTTGAGAAGAGGTGGTATGGTAGCAAAAGTCTCAACGAACTGCCAAAGGCTAAGTCGGGGCATTATGGGTCGGACAGGGATTTACATTAACGCAACACTCGCCATCTTCCTCTTCTGTCCCAGAGCGTGAAACGCTTCGACATACGCAGCAAGAATAAGGGTGGTAATCGTCAGCTTTGCGTTACAGCTAAACTCGTTTGCCATCGTTTTCGTCGTCGGAATCAAGAGAAAGTAATTTTCTTTATTATGAAAATGCATTTAACCGAGCTTTTCCGGTTGTGGCATAAGGTTTACCGGGGTCCAACCTGAAGGTAGAATATAAATGAGCTTTAACTAACCGTTTTGAAATGAATTTCTCCAAACGCTTTCTGTCGAAGCTGATTGGAAGTACCGGTTCAATACTTGATACTTGATAGCAAGATACAAAAAAAAACCCTCCAAAAATCTTCTTCTACAGAATTATTCGAGGATTCAGCTTCGTTCTAACAAAACCTTGCCTTTTTAAGGTAATTTGTTGTCCAGAAATTCGAACGCGACACTGCTATTCGTCTATAAAAAGTAGGATATTGGTTTTCGTTAAGGTGCATACTTAATTTTATCACTTTGTAGATCTATTTCTATGATAGCATCATAACGATTGCCATGAAAATAAAGAAAATCCTATTTCAACGCAACCTTTTAAATGTTCTAATAAACTGCCACATAAAATCGTACGCCATAAAGTGACTTCGCAGCAGCGGAGATTAATTGAGGGAGCGCAGGCCGCAATACTTCCCCAAGACGGTAATGCACAAGTCGGTGCTGGCAACCTTGGGCGACTTGTAGCGTAACTGAACGTGTAATTAATTTGCCAAAGACTACTTACTAACCCATCATACCACGGGTACACTAACTAAGCTCTAGGGGGACGGGAGAGCGCGAGAAAAACAGGCTGGACTTACTTCGTTAATAAGTAAGCACCGAACGTGGCCGCAGTTTCTGACTTTATTTCACCATGATACATTAACAGTAAAAACCATCGGACTCCGGAGGCTGAAACTTCAGTTGAGAAGAGGTGGTATGGTAGCAAAAGTCTCAACGAACTGCCAAAGGCTAAGTCGGGGCATTATGGGTCGGACAGGGATTTACATTAACGCAACACTCGTCGTCTTCTTTTTCTGTCCCAGAGCGTGAAACGCTTCGACATACGCAGCAAGAGTAAAGGTGGTAATCGTCAGCTTTACGTTACAGCTAAACTCGTTTGCCATCGTTTTCGTCGTCGGAATCAAGAGAAAGTAATTTTCTTTATAATGAAAATGCATTTAACTGAGCTTTTCCGGTTGTGGCATAAGGTTTACCGGGGTCCAGCCAGAAGGTAGAATATAAATGAGCTTTAACTAACCGTTTTGAAATGAATTTCTCCAAACGCTTTCTGTCGAAGCTCTAATACAGGTTAAATGAAGACGAAGCAATTTCTTTGATTGTGGACATCAAACCGTTCGAAAGCTTTTCTCTTCTCCCAAGCAGCATTTAACATATTTTCCACATTACTTTACGGATAGAGAGATACCAAAAAAGCCAAACCACTGCCGCACATTCGTTTGATAGTGTAAAAGCACTCTCGACCTGCTTAATATTAAGTCGTGCTTGCACTCATTACTTCTCTAACCTCTTGAGAAAGCCCGGCCCGAACCCGGTTGGGGGGGGGGCCATATTCACCCATATACGCAAACATAACCCAACATACAGCCAGGGGGGGGGTGGGTTCCACATTCACCCATATACGCAAACATAACCCAACAGACAGCAACAAGCGGCAACCGAACGAGTCGAAAGTGTCCCGGGCACACCACCGCCATTGACATTTTAATTCGTTAAAAATCGAATTCCGCCATCGTTTCATTTTTATCTTCCGAGTCAAGTGATTCCATTTTCAATTTTCAAGTGTTCTCCTGACTGTTTATGACATTCGTCTTCCTTCCACGGAGCGCTCGGCGGGAAATGTATGCATAACGCGTCCCGTATCTCGGATGGCACCAAACACAGGAAACAGCGCGACCAAAGCAAAAAAAAAAAAACTCACCGCACACGCGGCTACCACGAGGAAGAGTTTTGCAAAGTGAAGCATAAGTTCTTGCTTGTGTTTTTGCTGCCTTTTTTTTTCGTTGCTTCTGGTTTCGCGAATTTGCTCAATAACGTTGAAGCAACGCCGACAAGGAAAAGGAATGCACGGGCCCGGTTTTATAATCCGACAGAATCTTGTCGACTTTTACCGGGTCCCGGGGAAAGATACGCAGCAAAACCGACCATTCCCAATTCGTTGGGGCTTGTGTGCCGTGGTGGTACAACAGCCCAACTTTTGCCACCACCATCATATAACTTGAAAGCATATTCTCACATTTTTACGAGGACAACCGAAGCTCGACATGTAATTTTGTGTGCTTTTTTTTTTTTGGGTCGGGTTTGTTCAGTACAACTTTTTCCACATCTAATTTGATGCGTGCGTATGTGCTCCGGCCGGGCGGAAAATAAATGCGGAAAGACAACGTTCAACATTTTTGATGAGATTATTTAGGCCGCGGCGTACGCACCGAAGTTTTTGGCTTGGATCGTGGAACTGAAGGATTGTTGGAGATTGTCGTTCCGAGAGTGCTGACTTCAAGACATTTCAATTCCGGACCGCCAGTTGATCAATTCGGTTAGTATAGAACTGCTCACCACAATCGTCACTTACAACGGATCGGTTCATTTAAACGAGCGCGTTAAGTGATTAATTTAGTTAGTTGGACGATAAAAAAAAACACAACAAACCATTAGAAGCAATAAATACACCTCTTACAAACGAAGTAACGAAGAGTGCTAACAATATTAACGATTGGACTAAATCAGGTTGTTCTTGCTGCCTTCGTTCGATAATGTAAATCATTTCGTACTCGTCCACAGGTTCACACAGCAAGACAAAACCGCCGAAAGATGTAAGATGGAAAAGACAGTTTGGTGTCCGCTAACCACCACGAACCGAATCGAAACCGGGGAAACCGAAAGTCCTAGGCCGTACTTTTCCGTAGCAATGCGACATACTTCCTGTCGTGAATCCCAAGTGCTCTCATGAATCAATTTTAACGACATCCATTACGGAAAATTTATTGCCCAGCTTGATCCGGCACCGATCGAGCACGGTGTGCACGGCGTGGCGCATATATTGGCGAGGAGGGCAGGGCAGTCACACACACACCGATAGGAAAGCTCGTCCGGCATCCGGGGCCAAACAGCAGCAGACGGCGGAAAGTTTCGAATGTGAAGTAGCGCGTACTGTGAACATGGCATGTGTTGGGGCATGTGCCTGTGAGCTTTGTTTTCCGGTTCTTTATCACCTTTCGCTTCCGGGTCGCCAATCGGAAATGGAAACACTCTCGCCGCGACACAAACGCACGCACGTATGGCGTCACAAGACATGTGTTTCTGCTACCTGCCGGTTCAGTGGAAATTATTTTCCTTTTTGAGCCGTCATTTATAATGCAAATTTTCCACGCAGCTTTGGTGGGTGGTTAAGTGGATGTTGTGGTTATCATGTTGTTGATATGCGCCCACAAAAGAGCTCGAAGAAGGTAACTTAATTTCTATTTTACTCAATAATATTGGCACAGTTCTAACACTGCATACATCTATTACTATCGCATACATAATAAACCACGTATATTGCCTGCTTCCAGGCGGAATTGCCTACTTCCAGGCGTATACAGCGTTTTGCTTTGAAGAAGTATTACAGATGATGCCGGTTAATTATTGTTTGCTTACCAATTACTGTGAGTCACACCAACCAAAATCAACACAAACATACTTCTCAACAACATACTTTCTAAGCTGAGTGCATCCGACCCAAAACAAACGGATTTGCAAATGCGTACTACCACCGCAGAGGACCGAAACGGGCACACTTTTCACACCAGTTCCAAAGCCCACGGTAACAATCAAGCGTGGCAACGCTGGCAAAACTCGCTTGATAAGCGAAAATGCACTCACACGTTGCACCGGTTCCCACCGGCGAAACGGTTAGTTTCACACCACTGCCAATGCTAAGCCACCGCAAAACACCAGGACAACCAAATGTTGCCACAAATTTGCCCCTAATTTGAGATTTATATGTAAATGTGTTGCCACAGCTGATGCGTTTTCAAGTGTTTAAATCAATTGTCCGACCACCCCCCAATCAAGCCTCCAGCACACGTCGAGAGTGTGTTTTGTACGTGCCAAATATGAGGGTGCTTTTGATGGCATATGCTCGCCACCACCACCGCACACACACACACCATGGATGCACTTATTGCAGCCATTTTACCCAGCATGCAACAGGAGCCTCGCCGGGATGCGAGGAGGAGTTTAAATAAAAGGAGCAAAGCGTACACACAGCTAACTTCTATCTCTCCCTCGGCAAGAGAAACCGATACCTTCCCCACTAGACGACCTTCGACGGCCACTTTACGAATGACACGTGTTGATTTATTGCTGAAGGAAATTGGATTATGTTAATTGAGCCTGAGGGGATATGGGAATAAACACGAATGAATATGCATATATGCGAGCAGCGAAAGGAGTGTGCACTCCCCCACCGGTAACAATGGCTGTGGAAGGGGTCAATCTTTTCCCGACCGCCTGCGACATATTGATGAGGTCGAAGCGTTCCCGAGGACTGGTAACGAAGTAACACCTTTAGCGGTTTGTTTATCGGCGGCGGTCAATATAAAATAAGGGCAAAAATAATTATTTTAAAACCAATTACCCACGAACCGGGCTGAGTATTTCGCGCATAATTTCATAAAGCTAATTTGCATCCGCCATTCGCCTCACACGAAAATTGATGCTAACGCAAGCATAATAAGGAAGAATTTTCCACCTTTGAAGAAGTATTACAGATGATGCCGGTTAATTATTGTTTGCTTACCAATTACTGTGAGTCACACCAACCAAAATCAACACAAACATACTTCTCAACAACATACTTTCTAAGCTGAGTGCATCCGACCCAAAACAAACGGATTTGCAAATGCGTACTACCACCGCAGAGGACCGAAACGGGCACACTTTTCACACCAGTTCCAAAGCCCACGGTAACAATCAAGCGTGGCAACGCTGGCAAAACTCGCTTGATAAGCGAAAATGCACTCACACGTTGCACCGGTTCCCACCGGCGAAACGGTTAGTTTCACACCAAAGCCAATGCTAAGCCACCGCAAACACCAGGACAACCGAATGTTGCCACAAATTTGCCCCTAATTTGAGATTTATATGTAAATGTGTTGCCACAGCTGATGCGTTTTCAAGTGTTTAAATCAATTGTCCGACCACCCCCCAATCAAGCCTCCAGCACACGTCGAGAGTGTGTTTTGTACGTGCCAAATATGAGGGTGCTTTTGATGGCATATGCTCGCCACCACCACCGCACACACACACACCATGGATGCACTTATTGCAGCCATTTTACCCAGCATGCAACAGGAGCCTCACTGGGATGCGAGGAGGAGTTTAAATAAAAGGAGCAAAGCGTACACACAGCTAACTTCTATCTCTCCCTCGGCAAGAGAAACCGATACCTTCCCCACTAGACGACCTTCGACGGCCACTTTACGAATGACACGTGTTGATTTATTGCTGAAGGAAATTGGATTATGTTAATTGAGCCTGAGGGGATATGGGAATAAACACGAATGAATATGCATATATGCGAGCAGCGAAAGGAGTGTGCACTCCCCCACCGGTAACAATGGCTGTGGAAGGGGTCAATCTTTTCCCGACCGCCTGCGACATATTGATGAGGTCGAAGCGTTCCCGAGGACTGGTAACGAAGTAACACCTTTAGCGGTTTGTTTATCGGCGGCGGTCAATATAAAATAAGGGCAAAAATAATTATTTTAAAACCAATTACCCACGAACCGGGCTGAGTATTTCGCGCATAATTTCATAAAGCTAATTTGCATCCGCCATTCGCCTCACACGAAAATTGATGCTAACGCAAGCATAATAAGGAAGAATTTTCCACTCGAACAGCTGGGCGGGAAAAAGGACCATCGCGCCCACCGCCACTATACTGCGCAATGTGTGTAGTACGCGGTGTGGTCGCGTTTACAATTCAATTAAAGCTTGAATGAGTCGCGTAACCGCTGAACTGGACATAATTTTCTGCGTGCATTTTATTTTGTGTGCGCAATGCTGTCGCGCGTCGGTTCGTGTAATGCAATAAACTTCCAATCCAGTTAAATAATTAGCTGTAACAGATACAATCGGCAAGCATAACATTCCCGTGGTGAGGAAGTCGACATATCAATGCGGTACACATTCATATTTTATTATTCTAAATGCGCTCTGATCAACTTCGTTGGTTCATAGCTAAAGTACACCGGTAGGAGCTGGGAAGTCTTATCGTACCACCATTCACAACAGAGAAATGAAATTGCTCTTTTAATTGGAAATAAATCTACGTGCAAGACTCCTGTCTGTCTGTCTGCCAATGCTTTTGTATCTCATGGACATAATTTATCCTGCATACTACACATACACTATATCGTGCAGAACCATTGGTCCAGAACCATCCAGAGCTCGGGGGTTGGGAAAATCGAAACCAAGGACTACAGTGGCATGTGCAACCCGTGCCATTTGCCTCATGCCGCAGCTGGGGGAGCGATGATTCGTTATTAACGAACCGATAATGGATGTGATTTATCAAGTGAGATGATTCATTTTCGTTACTGTACGAGTTTCGATTCCAACCAACGAATCCGGGATACGAGTGCCATCTCGTGGTCTGATGCGATGCATGGGGCACACAATTCCCATGTCTCTGCTTCCCGAAAAGCTCTCGCCTTCTCCTGCTTTGTCGTACGTACGTGGTAGATGCAGATAAAGTACACATCTGAGTCCTTTCTCGCTGCCTTGGGTGAATAAATCGACTCTTTGTATCGCTCCGGTACCTTCTCTATCTATCCTAGTGAGCCCCTTTAGTGTTTGTATGGGTGTATTGCTACTTCTGGAGGTTCTATTCACAAGTAATGGAAACACACTGTTTGCTCATCTCAGCGAAAACATCTGTGCACCATTACGGATCTGGATGCCGACAAATCAGATTTTGAAATACGAGAACATTCGTAAACATATCCCCCGACTAGCACTCGTTCTCGTGGTTCCCAGGATCCAAGACATCAACATCAACAGCAGCAGCAGCAGCAGCATTGCGTTGGCAGCCATCGTTTTACTTTTCCTCCAATTTATTATCCTTCACAAATGAGATTTCCGTTTCAAATTATTTGTACATTTCTGCTTGTTTGGCACAACACACACACACCCACGACACGGGTAAATAATAATAACGACCGAAAATGCTTCTTCCCAGCGTCAACAATACAATTAATTTAAATTCAAATGCATAAAGATGTGCCTGCAATAATGAAAACAACGCGCGAACGGTAAAAGCTCATTCGTATTGAATTAAAATGAACAACATTTTGACGCATGATACAGGCTGTTAAGTGCGGCTATACAGTCACCTTGATTTACATCCTCGTAAGCTGATTATTATCGCAGCTTTTTAATGGATCAATGGTGTCGCTGTTTTATACCGGCCATCGATTGTTTATGCAATGTAAATAACATAACTTCAAACAGAATTTTCAAGAATAGCATTATTTCCGTTTGATAGAGATACTGCAGTACAGAAATTGTTGATTGTGGATTATTTAAAGGCCAAGCGTAAAAAAAAACATGACACAACGAGAGAGCTCTCAATATTGCTTTTTTCTCGAGTGCAATTGAAATGTTTACTAACAGCTTCCGAAGCGATCGATTAAAAATGTATTACAGCGTTTACACGCATCCTGTAGCAAAATGCCACGAGTGTCAGCAAGTATGCAATAGTAGCGCATAAAATATGCACTCAGCGTTTTAGCCGTACATGGGAAGCAATTGATTCGAACTAATCGTTAGCGTAATATTTTAAACTAAACACTTTTTCAAGCACATTTACAGGGCACAATGTTCGCAAAATATAGTTTAATTACTAATGCATTTGTAACGAGCGTGCGGTCAGCCTTGGACAGCTTAGCATAACATGTTTTCGTAATAATATTCCCACCAGCACACAGGCACACACCTGCTCGCAATGCTTCTAAAATGTGCATAATGCGTTTAAAAACACACCAACCAACAAACGGTGTGTGTAGAGTGTACAGAATTTATGCCCAACAAATACACCACACGCACTCACACAAAACATTGAAGCCCGGTTGCCCGTGTGCAGAAATACAGGTCACTTCCATATTCCACAAAGCTACTGAACCAAAAACAGGAAACAAAAGGGACTTCTGTCGTAGAAACACGTAGTAGTAGTAGCAGCAGCAGTAGTACAACGTTTGTGGTCACGGGATCTATTGGGCGTGATGCAAAGCGAGTGTTGTATTGTTTTTGATGGCAAATGCGGAAACGGGCCTCGGATGCCAGCACACACAGTGCATCAGTGCACCACAAATGTAGTGCATATAATTCACAGCTAATTGTTACTCAATTGGGTATGTACAAAACCGTTTTAAATTTCAATTGCGCATTGCCATGTTCAGGATAATTCCCATTTTTTTGTCCAGTGTCTGCAAACACGTTGATAATTACCTGAAAATAAAACAAAGAAAAAAAGTGGGTTTTAAAATTGGTGTAAAAATGTACCAAGTAATGCAAAAGGTATTCAAAGACATCTGAGAAACAAGTTGTCATACTAGAAAACTAAAAATATAATCAATTTCTACATGATCAATGATGCCATTGATGGAAAACCGTCATAACAACCAACACACAATTGACAAATTTCGTCCGAAACCCGTCCCTGAGCAAGACATCTTTTTCCCAAGCAATTAATCTACCATAAGTGGATACCAATTAGCGGATGCGGTTGTCGAGTGAGAATATAAATGGACGAAGCGCAGCTCGGCGTTCGAAGAAGATGTGCAAAGCATCCATTACGTGGCAGAAGCCATTATAAGCCATATGAGAATTGGTGCAACAGCACCACCAGCGCACCAACAGAGTGCTGAATCTCTTTGGCAATATTTTGAGAATACGTCGCCCGGTGTATAGTTACCGACATAATAACACACCTGCAGTGTCCCCGTTCCAAAAAGCGTCAGAAAGCTCGGCACCAATCTCCGCAGCTACGGAATCTACGGTAACGGAGGTACACAATTGCAGAAATGTATACCATAAATTTATAATTAAGTTTCCGAACGTTGCATTCGAGCTGAAAGCCCAACACAGTCTCCTGTTCCAACTTAACAGTGTGCTACGACAGTATCAGGGACCGAAGGAATTGCGGTCAAACCACAAGAACGACAAACGAACTGAAGGATATAATGGTTTCGTTGAAGGTTTTGGGATAAACTATCTCTTCTGTCTTCTTACGTTCAACTCCTTTCGAATTCCGTAGGTTTTGCTTCGTCTAACGCTGCCTTTCGAGCCACCGTTACGCTTTGTTGACCCGGTTTCCGTTCGATTTCGAGTAAGCTATCGCGATGCGATGAATCATGGATTTATGTCCTGGATCCGTCGCACCACTACACTAACCGTCTTGCATTAGTTTGAGGTTTTGATTCGTTTCGTCGTCGAGAAAGTTGAGTACTGTCAGCCCAGTTCTAATGCCTTGCAGCTTTGGAAATCTTTTCTATTCGGCTAGGGCGAGCTTCTGCTGTGAAGAAGAACATAATAAGTTTAGTTATAGCTCAAAATTCAACTGATAATCCACCAGTTTCCTAAGGAACGCTAGTCGAAAAGTTTAGTCGCGGCTTGCGAGTTCCTTCGTGAGCAAGATTCAATCGTTCTTGCATCATTTTCATTCAAAACATGGCAGTAAGAAGTATACACGCTATATTTATGACTCGCTACTTCCTCCTTCCTGCAAATTAACTAAAAATGTACATCTTTTCTCATCATCCATCAAGAATCGCATACTTGCGTTGGCCTAGTTGCTTCTACACAAAAACGCAGAAAGCGATGAATCTAAAAGTAAACCTCCGAAAAAAAAACATAGAGTGCCAAAAGATGGATGATGTACACTTGCTCCAACCATCAAGAGGCATTACGTGGAGAGTTAATACCAGCACATCAACGTCAAACCGTCATGTGTCTTGCGGCCTCGTATAACCCCACCCATGATGGGGTGTGCTGGAAGGACAGTGGTTGCCCGGCGGAAACTTCTGGCGCGCGCGCGGCACAAGACGGTTTGTTGTGGTCTTCCGCCACAAGACTTCGCAGTACCAATTTACTCCACCTATCTGGGCATCCGAACCTTGGCAAGACACTTTGGGAGGAATATTCACCACATCTCGAAGTCCTTTGCGTCACACTTTGTGCCCGTGCCGGCATTTCACACGATCGGAAAGGATGGAGCGAAGTCGGTGTACCGTTTTGTGTGACGGCGGACAAAGATCCTTCCGGCAGCGTCAGAAACGTCCTGTGTCCTGCGAATGGAGCATTGGGAAATGACAGGACATCCGAGGTAGAGTGGAGCGGCCTCTAGCGTTTGCCGGATGTGCTACGTACTCTCGTTCGCGCAGCTCTCGCTATTGTTCCGTTTCGGATATGAAGAGCATAGACGCCACACTGCTACTTGAAGCTGTCTTTTGATGGATGTCGCATTTAGTGAGCGCGCACCACACCACACATAGTCGAAAATGCTGTGATTGCCTTAAAGATGAGCTGCGTAAACGAGGCCAAACATTCTATGAAAACAGCACAACAAAAAAACGATCAAAAATAGCAAAATCATGCACAACGGTATCTGCTAGTATCGAGCGCTTCTTTACGTGCAGGGATGTGTCCTCCAGATTTAAGGCAAGGAACAAAACAGATTCCCCGTTGCTACTTGTACATAAAATGAAACCAGAGTTACTGGCTGCATCAAGATATGCATTGATGATTCTCGGAATTTCCTGCTCGGACTTATTGAAATATTATGAGCTGTGGTTTGCGGGTTACAATGAAGAATATCCAGACTGTCCGCCCAGTAAGCATAAGCCTGAAGGAAGATAACACTCCGATACAAACAAAATAGGAAATGCAATATGCATCAGATCAAAAGTGTTCTAATTACTTTATTCAGAATTAATTTGGAAAATATTGGACTGCTGTCTCAGAGGTTGTAAATCTCATTCTCTCCAGGCACCCTATATCGCAAGAACTATGGCTATCTGTATTCCAAGCATTATTCAAGGGCTATTCGAGGTACCAAGTCAATTGCTAAACCAAAGGAAGACAGACAGAGAACAAAAAAGGGAAGCGATCCTTCAATACCCAACAAAAATCATGTTCCTTGTCATGTTCGTCGAACGAAAAGTACATATGTAGTTGTAAAAAGAACACCAATAGAGCATTTTAAAATTGATTAACATTCCATCAAACAATAGATTCGGGCAAGCGGGTGAGTTGAACCAATGTTTCGACGCTTCGTTACACCCTTAACAAAGCATCGATTGAAACCGAACGAATATGCGACTTCGACACTTCGACAACACACCAGCCGGAGCGCTGGTTACGCTTAATTGATTTCAGTGTGCAAATAAAAGTCAAACACAGTTATACCATTCGACTCCGTGACTCGTGCTGCACGGAAGAAAATCATCAAAAAGAAAAAAAGCTGGCGTTACTTAAACAGTTTTGATGTTTTGAAAACTCCGAGAATGAAAAACCTCGATGAAAAGAAACAATTCAACCCTAGTTTGTTTTTTCTCCCTGTCGGCAGCACACATACACACTTTAACTTCCGGTCGGCCTTAAGTGGAACTCACTTGCTTTGGAGTTTTCGATTATTGGAGGAGCTATACTCGTGGATAGGTGTGCCAGTGGCTAGGTACAGCACAAAACTACACACTCATTTTAAGCATTTACACATGTTTCCTCTGCTTCTGCACGACGATATTGGAAAAAAAGGGTCACAACCATAACAGGCACCAGCAATCGAAATTCAACTAGTGTTTACCGAACGTTGTACGAGGCAGCAATCCCTTGACGATTGATTTTTGTCTCGATTTTTTGTTTGTATCAGCTGAAGATTTTGAAGTTGAAGTTTGACATCCTGTTTCTTCCTTTCGCGACCCGATGTAGGTGTGTGTGCCTTGTCGGAAGAAGCGAAAGAACGGTCCTACTCAATCGGATTACAGATCCGAGAAAAACACATTTTTTCTCACAGAAGCCAGTAAGTCCCTCCAGAGCAGCAAGCAAAGGTAACATAAAACCAGAAGTTAAGTAAAAATATAACATTAAGTTAAGGGAGCGAGGAAAAAAAGAAGCAAACAAGGAATTCTTTATAAACTCAACCTTGTACATTGAACCTACCTACTCTCCGAAAAAGAATCCTAAACCTAAAGATCTGTTCAATTGATTTATGTGCACAACGTAACGAATAGGCGGCAGGTATTAGTGAGTCCCCCTTTATTGCTGAGTTCGTCTTCTGCTTGCAGCAGTTTGCATCCGGGAGCTCCAGCTCAGCGAAGTACAGGGGACCATAATTTCATTCCCTTTCGAGCAGCAAAATAAACCACTTACAACCCCTGCCTACACCTGCCTGTGCGAGAGGCTCAGAAACCCAGAACGACGAAGCAGGAAAACGGTCGTTGACGATGGTTGTAATATGGTGAGCATGGCAAAACAAAACGTGAAATGTTTTTCGGAGTTTCGGAAAAAAACGTCAACAATGTTAACTTCAATGCATAAAGCAGAAATCTGCACGCTCTCCTGCCGGCACAGACAGGACCGACGACTGTGGATGTGGTATGCGAACCACCACCAATAGCAGCCAATTGTTGAACGCTAGGGGAAGGACAATGCAGAAAACGGCCCTATTTCTGTTGCCTCCGGGGAAATATAAACTAAACGGCTGTCCACCCTCGCATTTCCATTCGCCAGCAGACACCGAGGAGGTACCGAGGAGAACGGACACCTTTTACCTCCTTTGGTTGCTGATTGAGAATGTGTTTCTTCTGCGTTATTATCGATCAAGAGACTGGAGGCGTGAACGACGGTTTCGACGAGTAGGAACATTGCGTAGGAACTGAATTCTTACTCATTTGGCAAATATTTGCACGCAAATATGTCTAGATGATAAGTTTACAAAGAGAGCAGGAAGAAAAATACATTTCTTCTTACTCGTTTCTAGCCGTAATTGAAATAAAAATGACAATGTCACCGATTGAATCGTAGCAAGAACGCACCGTGATACGCAAAATGTCGTACCGACAGTATGTTGCCCACACACACACACACACGTACACGCAATCACGTTTTGTTGCCGATGTCAATCCGTTTAGTGCGCCTGAACGACGGTATACGAGTCACTACGAGCAACAAACACGCCGGGGCGATGTTGACAGGCTTTGACAGTTTGTGCCGTACTTCGCACACCTTCGCAACCATCAACGCAACGAATTGTTTAGCAATGGTGACGTGCGATCGAACAGTGTCTACCCGGTTTTTCCTGTAAGTCGATTTTATTTTCAATTTTTCATCTGTTTATTATTGGTGGCAATGTAATGGTGTTGAGAAAAATATTTTAAGAGCCATTAGAATGATGGAAGTATCCTTTTTTGTGAACCCTATTTATGATTTACTCGATATGAAGAGCTACTGAAGAAGTTATTTATATTTTTAGAACTGAGGAAGAATTTTTAGAATTAAGAGAAACTTTAAGAGCAAAGTAAGTATTGAAAAATAATAATAATCTTGTTCAGGATCTTCTTCATCATATGGATTGATGCTCTAACCCTTAGCCTAAAACTGCGGAACGAAAACTCCACAAGATCTAGGGTTTTTGGTACATTTTAAGGTCTTCAAAGACGGTTGAGTAGGCAGGACCTCATCACAATTAGATGTTCAGCAGCTGATGATCAACCTATGCCACACCATGTCCAACAGTTTCGCCCAGGAATATCACCTCGAATATTTTAGCCATAGCTACTCCAAATCGTCTTACAAAGCTGTATAGTTTTGACTGCACCTAAGTGACATCTAAGAGATCTAAGAACATTTAACAGAAATGTTAAAAAAAAACCTTAAAATGGAACTATTTCTTCAATACACACGTTACATTTTGTTAGTTGAGGAACATCGACTTTAAAGCGTGGAACTTTCTCCCATTTAGACGCCAAACGTAGCAAATATAGCTATCAAACTGTAGTGCAGACCGTCGCAGCCACACGACGGACGCATGAAGCGAATTGTCACCACCAAATGAAAAGCGTACAGCAAATCTAACCCCCAAAAGCCAGACGTTCATCTGCGACTAGCCCGAATGTCATCACGCCGCCGAGAAGGCAAAGCCCAACGCTCACTCACTGAACTGTGTAGTGCACACATCCGACCCAGGGGACACTTCCATTTACTATTTCTTCCCTTACACATCACAGCCCTCCCCTGCTCTGATGATCCTCCCATGTGCTCAAGAATGCCAAAATGGCGCAAGCTTTTCGCCCCGTTACAGTTTCATGCTTAACCGCTGACAAACATTCCATCTTGCGCCGGGGTCTTACCAACCAACACCAACCAGTCCCCACCAATAGACATCCCAAGTGCGCGCCAAAGTGCATTGGTATGTAAATGTTGTAGCAGCCATTGCGCGTTTTGCTTCCGTCGATGCTGCACGGTGGAAATTTCCTGCTTTCGACTCGCAATGTCCGACCCCGGGGAGGAGCAGCTTCTTCAAACTCCGGTTCACCCAGACAAACAACATTATACAATTTTGCTCTGTTTACTGTTCGTCGAATTTGATGATGTTGCCCTTGCCCGGCTAAGGGCTGCTGGTCGCTTGTGAGATGACCGGTTTTCCTTTGCCGGCACCGGATTGTCCCTTTTTTGTCGGGCAGGACCACCAACACAACCGCCATCATCATCGTACGAACTTCGGTTGCTGCTGGTTGTCGCCGTTGGCAACATCATATATTACACACATATTTGCGATTCATGTGCGACGACGTGATGCCTTTCTGCCGGGGTCAGTCGGAAAAGTGGTCATTTGTGTGAAAATTTGTTCCAGTCCAGCGCTGCCAGAGCAGGAGCTTCGTGGTAAGCATGTTTTTATGTACATGTGCTTGTGCATCCGAAACTAAAGCTATTGTAGTTGTTAGCTTGATTTGGGTTAGATTTTATTTCGACGTTTTGTCGGATCTTAACTAGCAACGGGAGACTCCGGACGGTTTGGAACATAGAAACGACCGATTAAGCTACCCAAAAATGAATAAAATTCGCATGAAAATGGTTCACAGTAGCTAGCAGCTAGCATTATTTGCATGGCGTCCCGGTTCGTATTGCATCCGTTTTTGTAGACAAAGAGTACAACATTTACCAGCTTCTAGAAATGGAAGGAAAGGGATTTTGTATAAATATAGCTTTTATGTACTATTCTAAAGAAAAACCCCAAACAATGAACTGTTCAACTGGGAAAGTGGTAGATATATTTTTACTTACTTACTTATCAGGCGCTACAACCGCTTCGCGGTCTTGGCCTGCTGCAACAATCCTCGATACCGCTCACGGTTTAGCGCCGTCGTCTGCCAATCCATTATCCCGGCCGTTCTGGCGGACGCATCGATGCCATCACTCCATCTCAGTTTGGGCCTATCACGCCTCCTCTGTCCATATGGATGGCCTAAAAGGACTTTACGGGCTGGGTCGTCCGGTGCCATTCTCATGACATGACCAGCCCACCGGAGCCTGGCGAGCCTAATTCGCTGCACGATGGTAAGATCACCGTACAGCTCATAGAGCTCGTCGTTGTAGCGGCTCCTCCATTGTCCTTCCACACATACGGGGCCAAAAATACTTCTGAGCATCTTCCTCTCGAACGCGGCTAAGAGGGTTTAGACAGTTTTGGACAAAGTCCATGTCTCAGAGACGTATGTAAGTACTGGGACAATAAAGGTTCTATACCAGGCCTAGCTTTGTCCATCGTGACAAGTGAAAATGACTTCAAAGGTGCGATCACTCGATCTCCAACCCGGGGTTCAGCGCCGGATGCTCGATCCTTTGGTAAGCTTCTGCTTCATAGGAGAGCCTCAAACCAATGATGTCTATGTCATCAGCGTATGTCAAGATATGGAGTGACTTATAGAAGATGGTCCCCGAAGTTTCCATCTCCGAGTATCGGATGGCTCCTCTAGCGCCAGATTGAATAGGAGGCAAGCAAGCCCGTCTCCCTGACGCAGACCCCTGGTGGTAGCAAAGGGCCCTGAGAGTTTTCCATCCACCTTCACCTGGCATGTGATGTTGGTCGTTGTCAATGAGCTCATTGCGTCGTATAGTTTTACCCTGGCTATGCTATCGTACGCAGCTTTAAAATCAATGAAGAGGATGCTGCTGCTCCGCCATCTTCTACAAGATTTGCCGCATGGTGAATATCTGATCAGTGATTGATTTTCCGTTTCGGAATCCTCTTTGATAGTTTCCAACTATCTCTTCAACGAATGGGACAAGTCAATCTTGTATTACTAGGGAGAGAATCTTGAAGGCGGTATTCAACACCGTAATACCCCTGTAGTTGCTGCACTCTAGCCTATCTCCCTTCTTGTATATGGCGTAGATGATGCCGAGATTCCAATCACAAGGCATCGATTCGCTATCCCATACCTCAGTAATGATTTGATGAACTTCATGTTCGAGTGCTGCACCACCGTTCTAAATCAGCTCGGCTACTATTCCGTCGGTACCTGGTGCCTTGTTGTTCTTGACCCGACGGATGGCCTTTCGTGTGTCTTCAATGCTAGGTGGCAGTAGCATGATATCATCTGCATATTTTTGGATTGCTTAAATATTAACGTTCATATACAGGGATTCGATTTTGACGTTAAAGGCCGATATGAATGTTCCCTTCTAATTAACGCCCCTAACTCTCACATTGTGTTGTATCCTGTACAACTAATTTAACCGTAGCTTGTTAGCGCTGCAATCAGCCATACGGAAATATAAAGCATGTAAGAGAATATCGCCTTGCTAAACACTGCCAACACTACGAATCCTTTCTGCGTTTCCTACCGTAACAGAAAAACTCACCGTGAGTGGCATCCCAAATCAGTCTGTCTCTCGGTAGAGATGTGGATTTCCTTCCTTTATCGACCGTCGACGATTTCTACCTTCAAGGCAACGATACAACCTCATCCCATTAGGCTTCGGTTTCGATTTCCGATTCCGTACCGTTTTCTGTTGGCCTTCGGGGGAGTTTTTTTTCTTGCGATGGACGGTAAAGGAGATAAAACAAACACACACAGACAGCCACAGGATAAACTGATACTCCTTTGGCATCGATGGGCGCCTGTCAACCTGCAAAGCATCGTATCGAGCGCGACTTGTAATGGAGGCTTTTCCAAAATAAATGATACCCCGAGGAGTTAGAGCGTGGCAAATGCGAGAAAATATTAGGGAATAACAGACAGGAAAACCCCATCCGGGTGCGTATCCACGTGTCGGTGTTGTTACGTTTTCGACGCAGCAGTCTTTCTTGCACTGTTTTTGCGAAATTCAATCAACCAATACCGTCGAGCTGAGTGGTGAACTGTGAAGGCGATAGTGCATGCAGACATCCTCGTTGAGAAGCAAAAATAAATACTTAAGAAGTGGAAAAAAGTAAGCATTAGGGAGTGGCAAGAATCAGTCATGCATTGCACATAAATTGTAAATCCAAATGGGAACTGGGGTGTGTAGCGAAGGCAGCAACAGTATAAGCATAGTTCATTACAGCAGTTCAAGGAATTTCTGCTAATACTGCCAATGTGTGATGATGGCCAATTTTAAACGCTTCCCTTCGACGTTACTTGCTGGACGTGGCAAAAATAGGGTGAAAGTATTCTTTGTCCACCTCGGACACCCTCTGATTATGTTGCGTGAGCGCGAGGGAGTGATTGGGAGAGGGAGAAAAAAGGGACAATATCGAGCGCCGCTTTTACTCTGCATGATTTGCAGTTTCAGCCCCGAGAAGACGGCAGATGGAATTTATTCGCAATTATCGAAGTTCGTACGAAAATGCCTGCCCTCCATTAATATTTTCATTATTTTCTCTCCCTTAACACGCAGACATTGATACGGGAGCTCGGACGAGAAACTAGGGTTACTATTCCTTGCGCTATTTCGAGGGAATCTTCACACAGGAGCTAGGTCAACAACAGCTAGGCTCTAAGGTACGTTATGCACATCTTCGGGTATAGAAAACTCGTCCATAGGAATGATAAGATTTGCCAAGAATGAAAGAAAAGCAACAACCCCATATGCATTAGGGGATAAACGTGCCGTGGATCAAAAACGAGTGGAAAACGAAGCGAGCGTCATGCGTACCTCCATCACGCAATTTCATACGACGAAATAATAAAATAGGGAAATGTAAACATTGCCGTCTCATAAACATCTCCGAGCTGCTGCTTCCGATCGTTCCCCAGACAACCGTACCCGAGGCTTGAAAAGAAAAATTGAACAGATGCCGGTAGGAACGCATTACGAGAGGCAACTGTGGACGAGAGCAACGGAAAAACATGTGCAATTTCTTCATTCGGGGGGGTGTTGTTTCGATTTTTCGGTGTAGCAAAATTCTGGACACATTGGGAAATAATTTATCAAAGCACGAACGACAAGACTGATCCCTCTCGCTTCTTGGCGCATAACAAACGCCAACCGCACTGTTCTTCTTCACCGGGGGAAAAAAACGGAGAGGCCAAACACACATCGTCGTGTTATCGTGTGTAAGCAATTTCCACGTTCCACCAACCGTTTCCCGATGGTGTTCGGGCGGAACTGTAATTCAGAAATATATTTCCTTCCCAATAGGCAGGTAAGGCGGTTTCGAGGGAGGACAAGCGAAAAAAAAGAAACACGATCACCGTCTTTTTCGCAAACGCACGCCGCATCCTTGCGCCTCAGAAACGAGACACACATGGGGCGCGATAAGTAAAATATGTTCCGTACACGAGCGCCATGATGATACAATTTGTGGAAATTCATCATGTACGATAATCCAAAAATGAATCAATCGACACGCCGGATAGACATAATCGACGGGGCGAAAGTTGATCCTATTGGTTTGTCTTATCGTTTCTTTTGGGTGGTGATGGATCTGCAATTTTACTTCAATACAGTGAATGTATCTGTTTCCCAGCCCAGAAGAAGACAGGGCCGTGCTGTGGGAAATAAAGTTCAGCAAAAAGGGCTTTTACCCGGTGATTGTGGAATTCTATAAAAATGAAGCAATAATCTTTCAGAATTTTCATTACCAAAATACGGTTTTCAACAAACTTTTCCAAAGAAACATAAAAAAAAACTTATGCTGTATGCTCTCTGGAGCGTATGTAAAAACACGAATTTCCACTTTATTTGAGTAGTTGCGCGATGATGCTGCTGCTACTCTTTTACGCTCGAGCACCGCCCGAACCGAAATGACTGAAATCGAATCACATTGATTCAATTAATTAACGCGCAATGCACAAAAAAAGGAAGCTTCCGCCGAACCGAGTGTGGTAATCGAGAGAAGAGCGATATTGAATTGAAAATATGCATCGCCCAATTGCATATTGACAGTGACCGGTGGCCACTGCTGCCCCGGGCCGGAAAACATCATTGCGTTGGATGGAAAATTTCGCACACTTCGCCGTACTGTTGATATTGATTTGGGATACACTTTTTGTGGTAATTCAATATTCAAAGCAGATCGATATGAGCGCACAATTTATATTATGTTACATGTGCGTTACGAATTTTGTTGTGGAAAATATTATATTTAATGATTAAAATAGTAGATCTATTACAATTTGCCATTGCATCCTGAGACCTGATGAAGCTTCATTAGAAAATAGAAAATTCAACTAATACCGTGAATTCACTTCAAGCAAGTCCCTGATCCTTTGTAGAATATTTTAATGAAAACTGTACTCCCCAAAGTACTAAATACTATCAACGAACAATGGACATTAAACACCAAGAACGATACGCACTTAAAGAATCAATTCTGTAAGCTGTCTGCACCATGCAACAGTAAAAAAGAAGCAACATGATGTCCTCGAGACACGACCTTGTGTTGCAATCGGACTCCAGCAATTCATTCGTCAAGGTGCCAGACAAAGTCGTTGTGCTCGCATTTTGTAACGCATCCGGTTACATGGCATATCCATCCACACACCAGACACACAAGATACACCGATAGAGGGCGGAGTGTTCTCATGGGCACTTTGCAACAGTCTCGACCGGCTTGACAAGCGCTCCGTCGCAGACGATCTCGGGTGGGGAGCAGATCTCAGCACGGTGGCGCTCCTGTTTCGCAATCCGACACAAGCTTCAGCAGAGCATGCACACCAATGTACAAAAGAAAATGACAGGATAAAAATCACAGGCTCTAGCAGCTTACTGGCTTTTTCTTGTTGTTGTTGTTGTAAGTTGTATTCCTCGAAGTCCTTGGCAACTTTGGCGAAACATTCAACTTCACACAATTCTTCTACCATCAGAGTTAACCAGACGCCATCGAAAAGGCTGACTGACTACTACTGGCTGGCTGTCCTTTATTCCAGAACCAAGATCTAAACTGAGATGTTTTAAGAAAATGGTTCTCGGGACGCAATATCCTGGGCAACCAGTTACTGTGGCGGTAGGGATGGGGAAAAGTTGGTTGGCCGATGATTTGCCGCTCCATTAGTGTGTAGCTCTTATCTCTTGGCAACTCTGTTCTGCCCTCGGTGTGCTTCTTCTTTTGCCTTTTGATTGTGATCCTGTACACAACAAACTTGGAATAAGAAATCCAAGCGAAATAAAGGGTCTCTTACTCTGGTGGTGGAAGACAACACTCCCACATTCGCTATGGGGGAAGGGTAAAAAGGCTCAATTACAGTCGCTTTTGTTTCATTTTAACGATATTAATCCTCGAGACTTTGTCTAATCGACACTCCGGTCTTATTGTGGTTGGGCAAGATAACAACCGCACTCTTAACGCTTAAAAGGGACAGAGTTTAATAAACGAGCGTAAGAGTCGACGGATAAAGTTCACTAAAGTTCGCTTGTATTTGTTAGGATGTAGGACTTGAAGGTAAAATTTAAACATCAAAAATACTACATACAAGTTTTTTTTTTAAAGTCCAGTACCCAATATGGGGCTCAGCTTCCAAACGTAACTGTGCCAAACCTAGCACCAGGGCAAACAAAATTGAATTGACGGATCGTAAGGGTAAGCGCTTAGGTACAGCAAGATTAAAATGTTCACAGACATCCGAACGTTACCATCGGGTGCGTCCTCAATATCTCATACAACGTTAATGTCAAAAGCCTTATAAAGACCGTTCCATCATTCCGGATGAACAGCACGCATTCGCGTCTACATTGATCCCCTGTGTTGCACAGCCATCAGCAGGACCAACGGTGTGAGACTGAAAGTTGATCCAATTGTAGTAGTAGGCCCGCCCGTTGCTGCATGACACACACATAAACCCGGTCCTACACATTCCTGTGGATCCATTCTGCATCCAAACCATTCTGTACTAGCAGATACACATCGTTCGCGCAGCCTGTAGCATGCATTACTTGGTGTGGTTCTTCGCGTTGTTGACACTTCACCGTTTATGATCACAAACAACGTGCTATGTTCGCGTGCTTATGTGTGTGTGTTACAAGCTCACTTTGGGACGCTTTCGACAGTTTCATTAGCTCTCTGGACAGCGTCCGAAATGGCGCGCCATCATCGTCATCAGCAAACATCCGTACTCGGTAAGGCTCGTTAAAGCATATTCATGGATGCGAACTAACGAACGGGGGCTAGTGTTGTGCTGCTGCTGCATACTAGTGGACACCATTGCATAACTCTAAAAAGAATTCTAGAAAAGCATTATCAACAAATTAGTACAAAAAGTGGCAAAGTCTTTCGAAACGCATAATGCACAGCAAACAATCTTCAATTCCAGAAGAAATCGTAGAAAAGAAAAATGTCTGATATCCGATATCTGTCTGAGTATTCCCACGGGATGACGCACGACAGGAAGTAAGCAACAATGGTATGATATAATCAGAATCCTTTGAAATACTTAAACCTCAATCAATATGCGACACAAAACACATCCTTGCTCGTCTTCTCCATGCAGTGTATGTGCACCGTACTCCCCTTTTGGTGAAGAATTTAATTTTCTTCATCGATAAACTATCAAAGCCATAGATATGAATGGTGTTGCTTGTTCAATAAGAATTGTTATGACTTGTATCTTTGCTACAGATCGCTCCAGAGCCCAGAGCTTTGGAGAAAGATTGTATCTTGTTGGAATGTTATTTAATATTGCCTTTCTATTTCGTATTAACATTACTTCTACAATATTCCCATACGTAGTAATTTAACTGCATCGATGCTGCCGGTAATAAATAAGCAGATATGACATAAATAATACTATCCGCAATTTGTTGAGCGTACATTTTACAAACATACCATTATTTAAGAGGTTCACCATATTTCAATCCTTTTTGGAATTTATAATACTGTTACCGCTCTACCCCCGATGCTGAGATTTTTAATTGCTGTCTGATATTTTCAACCATTCCTAAATTAACAACATGCTTCTCTTTCTATCGTTGTGTCTTTTCCTTTCTCTCGCTCCCTCTCATCCAGTACAGGGATCAAGGTGAATTACATCGTTTTCTGCGTTTTTGATAATTAATTTCCCCCTAAAACAAACAACCAGCATCACGAGCTTCGGGGGAGCACGCACATCCACCCATACGGCCACCATAAATCGACAGTGAATTTAAACTTTCCATCCGAGCTGCGTAAATTTCCTAGCTGCCTGCCTGGCTGATGATGAGTTTTTTCGACCCTCCACATAATTTTCCCGCATCCCGCAAATCATTGTGGCGGAAATAGCGCGTTCAGGCATGAAAGTGAGAGTTTGCGCTTCCCTCTGCGCTTATGGAATTGAAGAGAAAAACACACAGCACACAAGCACGAAATTGTAACGGGTGGTAAGGAGCAAAAATTAATGGAACTACGGTGTTTGAGATATAAGGTATGGGAAGGCAATTTTTTGTGTGATAAAAGCTTTCTAATAAGGATAGTAACCGATGTTCAAAATATGATTCTCATATCAAAGGAAAACATTTGATGAAGGCGCTTTGATGTTCAAACGATATTGCACCGGGAGATCAATTGCGAGCTTCAATCAAAGCTTCGATAAGCAATATTGTATTATACAGTTCCCTCAATTGGCGCTCCCTCCAATCGATAAGCATTGGGTGGGAAAAACCATATTCGCTTTTATCGTCGGCGTTCAGTAAAGCGGTAGACGTTTACCTGATATCACCCATCACCATCATCATCGTAGGTCTCCGATAGTTCTGGCCGCGTTGGGAAAAGCATTAATTTCCTCCTAGGATTCTCCCACTCTTTTTCGCCCGCTCCTTTTCGCACATGGAAAGCTCATTAGCCTACTGATAATGAGTCTCTAATTGGGCATCAACCCTCTGACTCTACCGCAACCCTACCTAACACTGGGAGTGAAGGGTGGGTGGGTTTGCTGTAATGCGAAATAAAGTGGCTTCACCCACACTCGGCGATGTGCCACAGCGCCCATGCAAACATCCACCATCTGTCGAAAGAACATGCGACCGGAAGAATGTGTAGATGGTAGCGCGCAAAATATTTTACATTTCAACTGATGTGCACCGCCGCGGCGTGTTTCCCCTAGCTCCACTATACAAACGCGCGCTGCCCAAAAATCTAACTATCGACGCTCGATCGATAAACCATCAATCATAATCCAGCGCTAGAATGAGGTCCCCCAAAATCAAACGTATCAGACGCAGGGATGGGCCATATCGATCGTCGTCATCTGTGTTCTGGTCGATGTCAGCGGCGCATAATTTCCGGTGATCAAGAGATTTCGTCATTTTTACCCAGGCCAGACCTCGTCTTGATTGCAAATGGACGACACAAACTAATTGACTCGACAACAACATGCCCGCGACCCCATTAAACGTGAGCGATCGTCAATTATCTATGCTGTGTGTGTGAGATGGCGAGACAGGAGAATGTCCCACACGGGAGCTGATTATTTGACTGCTAAACGGTAAATATCGCAGTTGAGACCTTAGGTTCATTAACCCGCTCCCTTTACAATCTACAGAAGCGTACTTTAATTTCTGGTAATATTCATTCGCAACTTCACGTGGTTACAACGAATTCAACAACATCAAACAACCAGCAGGCATCTCGGTAACGATTAACTTTCACATCAAAGTTGGGCGAATGGGATTTTGGTGAAGCTTTTCTGTAAACATTGCTCATGTTAAACAAGCATTTACCAAATTCTATCCCAAGTGGGAAAATTTTTCTCTCGCTCAAGTTTGTCTGAATAACTTTTAACTAATCCTGGTCGTTGTATGCCGTACACAAAAGTAATGCAGATATGCAGCAGGGAACGCCGCATAATTATTTATCCTAGCGCCATCCTCACTTCTCTCATTAGGGTGAGTCTATTAAATCATACACCAGTATGACCTTTACCGGCATCATCTAACGTGATAGGAAGAGATAGTGGCAACCACCCTACTGCAGAGTTTATTAATTTATCAACTGTAAAACAACAATTCACGAACCGGTATCGTGTGAAGCAGCAGAGGCAGCAGCTTGCCACACTAAAGCACATTTAATGCCCTCTACGCAGTAATGTTTAAAACCGTTCCATATTTTATGCCTCGAATGGGTCTCGGGATGGCTACCAAAAGTGGTGCGGTTATTTGCGATTCTAGAAAGGACCCAGAGTACGTAGCATCAAGAAGCGAGCCTACTCCTAAATGACCGTAAGCCGATTAGGTTGAAAATTGATACCGTTGTTACCCGGTAAGCTTCAATTTTCGCTGCGAAGGCGCCGGGTAAATTGAAGCGGATGTCACCTTTTTTTGGTGGTTGAATTTTAACCACCCAACGAGAGCATGCAGAAAGACGATGATAACTTGCCCAGTTATCGGGAACTCGTGTTAACTAGTTTAACATCAAACAGTAAGATAATTGCTTCCACCGATCATGCAACTGTCAACACTTCAAGCAATAGTTCTTGCTAACAGTTCTCCCATTGATTCGCCAATTTCTGGCAAATACGATGTAACTTTCGATGTCCACGTCCTTCGCAATAGTAGTAAAATACAGTTTTTAAAGGGCCTTTTTAAAGGGCGGCCCGGTGGTGATGCGACAGCGGCGCCGGTCTTCACACGGCAGGACCGGGGTTCAAGTCTCATCTGAGGGGTCTTGTCTGGGGGCCCCCGTTCTACACAAGGGCGTTATAAATATAAAATAAATATTAGCGTTAACCACCCCGTCACCGGTCAACCAACCTTCCGAAAAGGGCCTCCTTATTACGAATGAGCTGTTGTTTCCCTGGGTACAGGGGTCTTGTCTGGGGGCCCCCGTTCTACACAAGGGCGTTATAAATATAAAATAAATATTAGCGTTAACCACCCCGTCACCGGTCAACCAACCTTCCGAAAACAAAACTTTGCCAAGGATTCTAGAGGCCTTTACTTCCGCCTAGGGCCCCTAAGTGGTTTGATCCGCCACTGCTCATGAGGTTGTCGGTCCACAGAAGAAGAAGAATCAGTTTTCTTACAATAATGTTCAAAGCAAAAATCAACACAATCGAATCCATACCAATTGCGCATCGTTTCTTAAAACTTTCATTTGGCTTGCTTCGGCTGTCCTTCTTTCGTATTTCTATCCCGTTCTTCTGTTCTTACACTCCTGCTGTAAAACTGTCAGGAAGTGCTAACACATTGGACAGTTTAAGTCTCTTATTGATCTGAGATTTATTTTATTGTGTCCTACAGAACTTTTTGGCTAGATTGTTGATTAATGAAAATAGAAGCATATTGTG
>KZ062020.1:139943-168236 GCA_002091835.1 Anopheles maculatus
CCGGGATTGCTTCGCATGAATTCGCGTAGCCATTTGGGTCCTGAAGTTTTGTTGTATTCACGCACTGTATGGGTTTCAAGTAGTGATGTGCGGGTCGACCCGAACCTATTGGGTCGGAGCCATCCGTAAGCGACCCGGAGCGGTTCGGGTCATATTCCAAACTCCAACAAATTCGGATCGACCCGTGGGTGAAGCATACCACATGCGAGTTCGACCCGTGGGTGCAATTGGTTCGGGTCGACCCGAATCAACGGGTCGAACTTGCATATGATTTGCTGCACCCACGGGTCGAACTCGATTCCTATGTTGTCGAACTCGACTCCGGGTCGATTCGCGAAAATAGTCGTTTGGTCCATCACTAGTTTCAAGTAAGTATTATATGCCACCATCCTAGGAGATTTTGGCGGATCGGTGTAAGTCGGTCCGGATTCGCGGCTCCTTCAACTTGAACAACAAAGCTCTTCTCGTGACCGGGAAACCACTTTTCTTTCCTTTTTCTACCCGCCATCGATAGACTCGTAATGTTTTCGTAATGCTTGTTTTCGTCGGTGAGCCATTCTACAAAAGAAGTTCGTGCTGTTTAAAATGAACTCTGCACATTGTATTTCATATTTCTTACATACCGTATGTTAACTGGCACAATTTGGGCTTTTTATTTTGAAATAAAGACAAAAAACCATGTTTTAATCACTGCACAAAGGTGTAAACATTTTCACTATAGCCAAAAATGACAATCGTACAATTTGCATTTTTCGCCTACTGTGATAATTGGTACTTCGAAGACGATATGTACCAATTATGGCTATATCGAAAAAATGCACTTTTACGATAAAATAACGATATATTTTACTATGAAATGGTAAAATAACTTATAATTAACGTCTTAGTGAAGTTTGTTCAAAGAAACTATGAAAATATGCTTTAAAATTGCTAATATCCACTAGTGAAGTTCTTAGCAAAATTTTAAGAATTGTCAGTTTCTGAGCCACCATATTTTTAAACTGCATTAATTTACATTTGGAAGGCTGTAACATGGAAAAAATTGTCCACAAGCGTTCAAAAAGTGTTAAAAATTGATAACAAACATGTTTATAAACTTTTAGAAGTAATTTACCTTGTTTTAACTGGAAAAAACTAACTGTTATAGCCATAATTGGTGCTATAGCCATAATTGGTACATCCACCCTAGTAACAAATATGACGCTCCACAATGCACACACATCGAACCTAAATCATGCACGATTGTTTGACAAACAGCAAGCATACTATTTGCAATCGAACGCACCCACGGACATTGCCGACATTGGACGGCGGATGCCAGAGAGCTCGTTGCACTTGCACAAACGCGTACGTACGCGCACAGAACCATAAAGATCACCGGTCAATAGGCGTCCACATCATTCGATGGGGGATATTGTAACGGAGAAGCAACAAAAAAAAAGCGTCCATAAATTAAATGCTTGTCGGGGAGGGTGGTGATGGTCACGCACATATGCACAAAAAAGCGTCGTCCGCGTACCGAGCACGGCTTCCATTCATCATGAATCGCATCGAATGGTCGTTCATCTGCGTCCACCAAACGATGATTTACTATTCTACGCTTGATTCCCGTATGGATTCCCGCGCGCTTGTACTGTTTGTGCAAGAAGACGCATCCATCGCGTTACGCTTATGTTTTGTTTAATTCCTATGCAGCGGATGTACAGCATAGTACGGCGGCGAACCTGGTCTGCTGTAAATTGATTTAAATCCAGCTCACAACTCGCTTTAATGCTGCAAATACATTTCAATTTAGTTTCTTCTGGGTCTTGCGATCATATCATGTTGAGGTTAAATGAACTTCACTGCAGCAATTAGAGACGCTTGGTGACGCTTGAGTAGTTGAGCACAGCTTCGGGAATTCTCTACAAGTGTCCTTCAGCAAATATTAATGTTTTTTGTTTCTCTTTTGAGAAAGAGTTTGAGAAATAATATGAAAATTTTACTGTAAAACATGGTCTAGATGCTAGCTATTTATGCTAAGGCTAGCCGACATCAAAACTGTTGTCAATTGCTTCTCGAACGTTGGATACGAGTTGTGTAACGATTTTATTTAATTCTTCAAATCAATATTATTGATGGAGACGCCTGGTGTTAGTTTCTATAAGAGCAGCTTGTAACAGTGACTTATAAGACTTGCTCGCGTGTGCCACTAGGTTCGTTGATTTGTATCCACCCTTTCAAACGAATCCTTACTTTTACGATACAATTATTCGCCGTACGTGATAGAACCACGTTCCGTTGCAGGACCATTCATTAGCGCTAGCGTAAGAACGATCACGAAAGGAAATAGCTGAGGCCGAAAGAATCACATAAATCTGGGAAACTTGTTTCCAGCCACGGTCATTTTACTGTTGGTTCGTGCCGATTGATTTTCATTTACACTTTGCCACGTGAATTGGGCGAAGAAAAAATCCCGGCAACACTATAAACCCGTCCCGGCAACACTATTCGTTGCAAACGTTAATACAGAAATACGTCTTATATAATTAATTAATTTCTAGACAACGTTGAAAGGTTTGCGTTTCCAAACGGAATGCAAGCATTCTCATTCATCATCGATTACTGTGGCGCTCGCTGGGAACAGCGTTATATGCTGCGTTACGTGAACACGGGACAAACTTCCGCTGTTGAATATTCAAATGAAATTTTCTCACCCAGGAAGCAGAATACGATGTAATTTACATACTCTTGCACACAACACACACATAACACGCCAGAATTTCGCAATACAAGCATTCAATTTAGACGCAACACTAGAATTGCTAAAGATAATTGAATTCGAATTGAATTGTATAATTATTCTACCGATGGATATATATCCTTTCCCGTGGTTTGAGCATGGTTTGTGTATTCTTATATTAGTAACGATTTTATTTAATTCTTCAAATCAATATTATTGATGGAGACGCCTGGTGTTAGTTTCTATAAGAGCAGCTTGTAACAGTGACTTATAAGACTTGCTCGCGTGTGCCACTAGGTTCGTTGATTTGTATCCACCCTTTCAAACGAATCCTTACTTTTACGATACAATTATTCGCCGTACGTGATAGAACCACGTTCCGTTGCAGGACCATTCATTAGCGCTAGCGTAAGAACGATCACGAAAGGAAATAGCTGAGGCCGAAAGAATCACATAAATCTGGGAAACTTGTTTCCAGCCACGGTCATTTTACTGTTGGTTCGTGCCGATTGATTTTCATTTACACTTTGCCACGTGAATTGGGCGAAGAAAAAATCCCGGCAACACTATAAACCCGTCCCGGCAACACTATTCGTTGCAAACGTTAATACAGAAATACGTCTTATATAATTAATTAATTTCTAGACAACGTTGAAAGGTTTGCGTTTCCAAACGGAATGCAAGCATTCTCATTCATCATCGATTACTGTGGCGCTCGCTGGGAACAGCGTTATATGCTGCGTTACGTGAACACGGGACAAACTTCCGCTGTTGAATATTCAAATGAAATTTTCTCACCCAGGAAGCAGAATACGATGTAATTTACATACTCTTGCACACAACACACACATAACACGCCAGAATTTCGCAATACAAGCATTCAATTTAGACGCAACACTAGAATTGCTAAAGATAATTGAATTCGAATTGAATTGTATAATTATTCTACCGATGGATATATATCCTTTCCCGTGGTTTGAGCATGGTTTGTGTATTCTTATATTAAGCAAACGTATAATCGATCGTTTCACCTAAATTTACCCTTATCACAACACGATTAAGTGTTTCGTAATTCGCACGAATAATTATGGTAAGCCCTTAGAACCGTCGTCGCATGCACAAGATGCTGTTGATTTATGAGTATTGAATATTTATGCAACAAGAAACCTTTCACCGACACCGTTAACCGAGGCAGGCGACCGACGCTACTTGCTCGAACTTCAACCGGGTGTTAAAAAGGGTTTCCACGCGTTTGTACCTCACGCCACACCGCCAGTGCCATCGCCTCCGTGACCCTAAAATGGCGTCAAGGGAGCGCTTCGAAACAGTTGCGGAGGCATGCGAATGCATAAAATGGGATGCGAACGAATTTCGTCCAACCGGGCACGGGTTTTTGCCAATGAATATTAATTCGTGCCATTCATTCCAACGGTTGTGGGCAGCATGGTTTCGGCCACCTTTCCGAACGAGTTGCCAGTTGTCGAATGTGAATCACACACTCTGCGAAATCAAAATGTGTGCCAAACAAATGAATTCTGTTGTTGGTTGGTGGATTTGCCGCAACCGAAACACTCCATTTACTTATGTTTCGTTTTTGTTTGTTTACGTCGATGCGATGACTGACAGCCTTAATTTTCTTTATTAACGGCTACGAAGATGATGATGGCTGAGCGATTGACAGAAAGCCGAAGCAATGGCGCAGTATTGTGGAATACAGGGCTTTCCGAGGTGAAATAGTAATGTTTCCCAGACATTTCTCTGTAATAATGATCGAATAATTATGGGTAATTTGATCATCACTATTCGATAAACGCCTGAATGTATGCAAAGTGTAGTTCATGTCCCAACACTTGCACTGTGTGTTTTCGGTGTGGTCAAAAATGGTTCTATAAATTGGAAGAAATTGTGACTGAATTGTGATTTCTACTCTTCATTTATTGATAGGAAGTCATCCACTCATTTTTGATCTGTCAGGTGGAGGCTTTCTCGATTCTTTTTACCAAAATAGTTTGCGAATGGTTTAAAATTGTCCCGTTCTACATGTAAATTAACCTCTATATCTTGAACAGATTCGAGTCAATTGTTCACAATACCTACGAGCAGAGAACACATACCAGATCATCTAAGAAACCCTGCAAATATCGTATAAATGAGTTTTTGATCGACAAATTGATAAAGCGTTGTGGATTCAGCAGCATATGCTAGTCATTTGTTTCAATTCCTAATAATTGACAGACTCAATTCACACCTACAAGAAGAAGGAGAATGGTAGAACAGTTTGTGTTTGAGTAAGAGAAACGTTCTCGTGACACAAATGATTGGTTCGAATCAAGTGGATGCTGTTAGTCATATATAATAACTGATACAGTATCTAAATCGTCAATTTCGTATGAATATTATGTTAAAATAAATAAACTACAACACAAACAACGTTCCAAGTTTGTCTTCAGCCAAACTTTGTGATAAAGCAATCCCACAATTTTCACACAAAACATCAAAGATTGCGCAGAGAAAGGCGTTGAAACGAAAATTTCCCTCCAGCTTTCAGACGCAAACGGTTCACCCAGACACAAGCCATCAACAAACTCATCGCCTTCCAAGGTGGACTTTGCTGCTGGGTTGGGAAACTTGTATCTACTTCTGCTTCTTCGCCTGCCACCCAGTGTCGGTACAAGACAACCGAAACAAGAGCACGCCTTATCGCTTGAGGGCAATTCGATTTGCTTCATTAGTAACGAGCGGGATTTAGAAGCTGCCGACGACATCGTCGGGTTACGCACACTGCCAACCGAAAAAGGACCACCTCTCTCTCTCTCTCTCGGCCAAAGTATTGGTTGTAAATTTTCAAACCCAGAAAAAGGCATCTTTCAGCGAGAAGTTTTGTCGGCGAACGGGCGAAAAGTTTGCCTCTGCCCGATAGTCAACACCGATGGGTGAGGGTATTTGCTAAAAATGGACCAACATTTGCCATCAGTCCCAAAACCAACCATGCATGGTTCTAACTCCTTCTTGCTTGCTGAAAGGAATACTAAATATAGCGTTACAAATCTCATTAACACATTCGATCGGCGTTCATCGGGTTCGCAACGGTGGACGGGGGTTAGAGATTTGTATAATGGTAATTAATACTGTAAAAATTACGTTCCATTATCGTTTTGACACGTCGTTTGACAGTTCGTTTTGTTTTGAAATTTGCTTGCGTAAACGCTGCACGAGCTTGGCGCACCCCGTCGTGTAGGGTTTCTTCCTTTGGAGAAGTTTTCCTTTCAACAGGTGTTGTTTGTTATGGCTTCCTTCTTGGGAAGCGCTACCCTCCAAGGACACAACGAGCAACACTGGATTACACTTAAAAAAACATAAGTCATCATTATTATCGTTTCAAATTTATAAGGATAAGGTCGACTATTAGCTTAAATCATCATTACTGTGTTCTCTCCGTAACACTATTCCACTCTCACTTGCAGCGAACCTTCACCTTAATACTGTTGGAGTTCACGGTTCAACCCCGTGAAGCCACTGGCCTTGATGTCTGAGTCGATATGCACCCGTCTTGTAATACGATACCCCACACCCACTGAGTAACCACGGAACAGGTGAACCCACATTAAAGGGGAGATATATCCTAGAACCAGACCACGACCCTCAAGGGAGTTTAGAGCCTCGGTCACCTAAGCCGCTTACCCACCGTCCGGAGTTGGAGAGTAAGACAAACGGTTCGCAAATAGCATTCGCAGCAAAGAACAACATGTTGCATGTTTGGTGGGCGGCTACTAATGCTCGCGACCCACCTTTCTCCGCGAGGCCTTATGACTTAAACTGACTGATTGAGGCAGAACCGCCGTTTGGGTGGGAAGAACCGGCGCGCTAATACGACAGTGGCATGTTTGAAAGGATACATTTTTCCGCTTGATAAATTACCGCCGGGCATGAAATAGTTTGCCTAACTGACAGGCGCACCACCCCCCACACATCGTCCCCAGTCTGGTGGGTTCTGAGCGCAAAAAGGGAACTTTTGCCGACTGGACTGCTGCTGCTACAACAGGTAGGACTCTTGATGGGGTTCTCTATTTTTCACCACTGAAGCGCTACTTGGCTCTGTCGGTTGTTGGGGAAGTTGTTGGATAATTAGGATTGATTTGATTGAAGGCAGAAGGAAAAACCTGCCATAATCGTCGGGCGAAGTCTAACCTGATCCGACTGGATGGACCAATTAGGGCGTAATGATTGAAGTTTAATAGTAGAGGTGAGTGGCATGATTAAATAATTCGACCTGTTGAGCATGATTTCTTCCGCCTGTTTGTTACTGGTTCATTATTGGACCACCAAGAAATTTCCGAGATGGTAAATTTAATACAATTTATTAAAATGGCAACAGTAGGACAACTAGAACAACCTATCAATACCAGACTTCATTATGCTGCTTCTTCGAACATTTAATTTCCAACCGTTTCGTTGCGAAGAAGAGGACAAAAACTTTCATAAATCTGCACAGGATAAGTCAATAAATAAACAGATTGAAAATGGGGTATGAAAAAAGTTTTCATTTTTCGCGCTTCCCTCGCCATTTTTAAAGTACTGCGTACCACAATGTCCCGGACCGCAGCACACAAAAACGTATTAAAAATCCTGCCAGCCTGCCTGCCTGCCTGATGTTTTCTGAAGTTGACCATTTGGTGCACTTAACTGGAACAATCCATCGCTCCTTCCGGTGTGTGTGTGACCCTAGCAATCCTGAGGCATATTTTCGCTTATGAAACTCAAACGAACGGTTCGAATTATATTTTTTATTTAATCCATTTCGTTCCATCCACGCTGTACTGGGCGCCGGAAGCAGCAGCAGCAGCACGACAGAGATTAATAATTCTCCGCGGTCACCAATTACCGGGCGCGGACGCTATTTATTTCAATTTCAATCGAAAAACCGAACCTCCCCGAAAATGATATTGCATATCAAACATCGATTCTTTCGTCCTCCCGTTCGTTAGGACCACGGGGGAAAACTTTATGTCTCTTCAAGTACTTCCTCCCCGAGCGTAAAACTGGCCCAAGCGCGTCGTTAAATTAAAACTAAATGAAAGAAATTGTAAGCGCATTAGCAGCAAAACCGACAGCTGTTGCTGTCTAGCTTTGGACAAGAAGTTTTACCTTTAAGCTCCAATGTTTTACAACAAATCCGTCCACCGAAGAATGCTTCAATGCTTACAGTTTAAAGCACAGCCGCACCATTCTGCACACGAACCACCAAAGAAAAAGGACATCGACGAGGACGACAACGCCGTTTACCCAAAACTTTCCAAAAACATTCGTCCGAAATTTGACTTCTTGGGCTCTTGTTCTTCGCTAATGTCGTAACAAACAAGCGCCAAAAAAAAAAGGCTGACAGAGAATAAGGGATTAGGCAGTTGTATCCATCATGGAGCGCGAATTGTGCCACGAGGGTGAGCCACAGCTGCAATTAGCCAAGATGGTGCCGGATAAAAATGTAAACTTTTACCAACGCACTTTTGTCTACCTTTTGATTGTTGGGGAATGGGATCATTTTAACCTTTTAACTTTTAACCGACCGGTGGACATGTGATGCGCAACAAAAACATAACTTTAGGGCTTGTAGGTTATGTTCGAAATTGTGTACAAACACACACTCTGTTACTGTTGCGTATTCTTTGTGTAGATTGCAACATTTGCTGGGTAAGAGTACTAAAGCCTAGGTAGATGAGTTGTTTCAATTTACAGTCCCGCCAACATATAGGATGCCCTAATCCATTCTCCAACTTCATGTTGCAAAATTCGGTGGAAAATTTGTCTGTCAAATCCATATTCGATTGGCAACAAACACACACACACTCGCACACGCACCACGATCGCCCAAAACGAGAATACCAATATGCTTGTACCAGCTGCTCTGTCATTGTCTGGCAAAAACGAGCGTGCCAAGGATTGTTTGTGGTGCCCGGGTTTGTTGGTAGGCTTCGAGTGTGCAATTTTAAATTGATTTTTCGAGTGTGAGCAACGTTTCTATCGTTCGGCCCATTCGGAGCACCCGCCGCTGTCGATAGAGAATTGTGTTTCAAGTTTATAGCTCATGTCAAACACTTGTCGAACGCAGCCGAACGCCATTCATTCTGTCTCCCTCCCCGGAACACAGCCAGGATGCTGCTGCAGCTGCTGCTGTGTCTGGTATGCGTTTCGGCACAAGCAATTATGAATACCGTAACTGTACTCGGTTCGGGGTTTTTTTTCTTCCTCTTCCTATTGCATCAAGAAACACGTGTGCGTTCACGTCCGTCCGTCCGAGTGCAGGAACTGGATGACCACACACTCTCGTACCGAACCTATTCGCAGAAAAATGCCCTATGGTGGTTGGATCACCACAACGATTCGGCAGCACAATACCGAGACACCCTTTTTAGAGTTGCCAGCAGCCAGCAGACGGACAAACGGAAAGCACACCATGAATTTGCCAACGAGAACCCAATTTCCAATCAAATTTTTGAAGTTTACTATGCTGTACGCATGCATCGATTTAAACTGTCCCGTCCAGACGTACATACAGACACGTACATCACTTTCAGCCGAACCGAAATTTCTGAAGCATGTGTTTTAACCTAACATCAGCATGCCTATCGAACCAATTCCATGTGAAACCGGAAAAAGCTTTTCCCAAACACTTGTAACGCTGCATCAAAAAAGGATGTAAAATTTATGAACTAGTGTATCGTATATCAATATTGGTCCAACTTCGATGATCAGAACTTAAATATAAAGTAATCGTCTAGGTTAGGAATCTATCTTTTAAAGCTCATTCTCACTGAAGTTCAAAATGCTGATGAACTTTTCACAACGTATCCCTTAACTTGGCACACCTGATGTTACCTGATTAGATACAACGACTGACATGCATCTGGACCGAACGCCAGTAACAAAGGACTTTAAGGACGGAAAAATGCTACTAATTATCGTGGTGTCACCTCACTATGCGCTGCATCAAAGGTGCTCGAACTATCGCTTTACAATCCCCTAATGACAGCATCGTTGAATTATATTAGTAACGCGCAACATGGCTTTGTTCCTAAACGATCAACTACTACACATCTGATACAATTCGTCAGTTTTTGTAAACGCCAACTCGACGCCGGGAATCAGGTGGACACAATCAGATTTAAAGGCTGCTTTCGACTCGGTTTCTCACGGCATACTCCTCGCGAAGCTTGAAAAGCTAGGAGTATCTTACATGGCTGTGAGATGGATACGCTCCTACCTGACCCAACGCACATACCGTGTAAAGCTGATGAATAATTTGTCTCGCAGTATTTCGTGCATCTCCGGTGTCCCACAGGGGAGCAATCTGGGACCGCTTCTATTCTCGCTGTATGTGAACGATGTGACTATTCTTTTGTCTAAATATGACGTTTTGCTGTTCGCTGATGACGTGAAACTATACGCAGCAGTGAAAGATACACATGACTGCCGACGACTGCAACAAGCGTTGGACATCTTTCGTTCGTGGTGTATTCAAAATGTCCTGTCCCTGTGTGTTGATAAATGTCGCGTAATTTCGTTCGCTAGAACCAGACACAACCTAATGTTTAACTATAAAATAGACAACCACACACTGGAACGCACCAGTTGCATTCGAGACCTGGGAATCCTGCTAGATAGTCGTCTTAGCTTTAGGCCTCAAATCGAGTCGGTGATTACAAGAGCAAACCAAATGTTAGGCCTTATACGTCGTATTGCAAAAGAATTTCATGACCCTTTGACGATAAAAGCTCTCTATTGCTCCCTGGTGAGATCTGTTCTTGAATACGCTAGTATAGTCTGGAGTCCTTCCGCCGAAATATGGTCGGCGCGTATAGAAGCAATCCAACGAAAACTCACGCGATTTGCAATAAGGCTACTCCCTTGGAGAGACGGAGACACTCGTCCATCGTATGAAGCTAGGTGTTTATTGTTAGGCATCCAACCATTATCTGTTCGTCGGAGAATTTCTCAATGTCTTTTTGTAGCCGGCCTACTTGACAACTCGATCGACGCTCCTAATGTTTTAACATTTTCGGCACCGGTAAGAACTCTTAGACCACGACAACTGCTACATGTTTTACGTTATAGAACTAACGTCGGTCAAAGTGATCCCATTAATGTTATGTGTGTGGCGTTTAATGATGTGTCAGAAATATTCGACTTTAATGTTTCCAAGTCTGCGTTTCGTGAGCGTCTGCGTATTTTTAGAAACTAAGATAATTTTAAGAAATTCATGTAGACTGTTGTCCGATGAATAATGTGAATAAATTACATTAAATTAAATTAATCGCGGGACGTTTTAGTACTAACCAGACTTTAAAATATCGTTAAACAAACAAGACGACTATACGAAACGTCAGTTGGACTTGACAGTGACAGTTTGATGTTTGTAAATTCGTCCTTCACGTCTTGTTGATTTTCACAAACTGTTTAATTGAAATGTAAACTACAGTGACTGCATCCGATGGATCACCTGTCCTGATCATGTGTCCTGAGATCTGCGAGAACTGAGGAACGAACTTATGCCCTGCGGTAAATATTGATAATTTGAAAACCAATATGCCATTTGTTACCTATGCATGCTAAAGTTCCATATATGTATAAGCTTGCTGGTATGCCCGAAATGTGTTGGCCACAAACCCTTCTTCCAGACCAACTGTCACACAATGGCGTAACATAAAAACTAAACTCTACCGTTTGATGAATATTGGCTTTTGCGGCGAACCTTCTCTCGAAAAACTTCTAACAAAACATATAATGCACCCCAGACCTGTAGCTGCACATGCATATTCTTCCCCCGGGGGTGGATTGTTGCAGCAACATGGCAATGTTTCAGGAACACCCCAAAAACAAAAAAGCTCCACAAAACTTTCCTTCTATTCCGTAAACAACTATCCGGTTTCAGGTGTCGACCATAATTTGCGATTTCGTTTTCCGAAAACTTTTCTCGTTCCAATAGAAACAAGCAAATACTGCAACAAAAATGGCAACTGTTCAACACCCTATATTAAATTACCGGCTCCTGGTTGTTGTCCTGGATACGATGTGTTTGAGAGTTTCAGTTAAATATATTCTGCAGCTTGTGCTAGGGAAAAAACTATGCTCAATAATAAAATAATATTTCTTATATACCGCACTCTTACTTCTATTGACTAATGGAAAACTTTGTCAAAACTTGTTAATCAGTATTTAATTAGAAACCACACACCCTTAGCAAACATTCCCTTAGACAGCGGTACAACACATTTCCTTTATTGCGAACAAAAAAATTAGGGACGTTTGTGGTCCGGCCGTCCATTTCCTTTCCGAAAGACAAAACAGAGAACTACTAGACAAAACGGTACACCTCTGTCTTTCGTTCGCTGCGCCTTTTATTACCTTATGCTTTTGTGCCTCCATCCTGCGGGCTAACCACCGCAAAAAAACAAATAAAAACACTCTTGACCACAGGAAGAAAAGCCGACGACCGTATCGCACTTATTATGGCCCAAAACATCGTCGTAACTGAATTTGTTCCTCGCATTGTCAAAAACTTTTCTTCACCGCTTCCTAGTAGCTTTTGCCTCGCTCTTGGGTGTCCTGCGAAAAGGGCGAAGTTTTGACCACTGAGCGCGTTCGGAAGTTACTGCTCCCATGGCCGCACCCACAGATAACGATTCAAATGCTCCCAACCGGGCGAAAGGGACACCTCGGCCGAAGCACGGAAGATAAGCCAAAAGGAACAAACCCCGGAAAACAGAAAGCAACAAAAAACATTGGAACTCGCAACAACATGCCCTTTTTCTTCTACTTTTGTATCATTACGGGTATTGAAGAGTAGCAGTAGTAGTAGCAGCTTTCGCGAACGCAATGGTTGAATAATAATGTCCATTAAAATGGCACAAAACGTCAAGACGCTCGAAGATGGCCGACGAGCGAGATCCAACGCGCAGAAAAGGACACCAAACACCAGTACACAACATTTTGCATCATCGACATGATCGTCATTATCATTTGCTCGCTAATGAACTGTGTATACCGCGCGAGGATAAATGAAGATTTACAGTCTCGATAGCAAATGAAGCATGAAGCCCTGCTTATCGAAATCAGTTCATTTTATGCTCTTTTCATCAGATCCGAGCCGAGGTTTATTCCTGCTAAGCAAGGCATCTTCGTTGGGCAGACGCTTGAAGTCCTCCTGAGGACAACCGGATTTTTATGTAGCTCGTCGAATAAATCTCTCTCCATTTCTACTACTGTTCCCCGGTTTCTGGTGCTCTCATGGCCACACCGGTAAATGAAGCAAGCACTGATGACAGTAAATAAAATGCACAACTCGTAAATGACGTTTAAAACATTCTGCAAACGACATAAGCAAAATGTCTTCTTAGCGTCCACGTTACAACCATGCAAATTGGACTAAAGAATTAATAGCTGCGAGATATGATCAAACGCATTATCTACTTAGACATAAAACAGGGCATTATGCGCGATTCAATTTAAAGACAAGGAAAAATAACGACTTCACATAACTCTAATCGCTACTCGCAAATTAAACACTCTCCGAGAACGCATAAGCGGATATTCAATTGCAGCTTTCATTGCATTGCGAACACCTGCCCGAAGCACTCGATAATCCCGTACCCCAGTTAGCCAGTCAACAAGCACACACACGCATGCATTGTTGCTAATAATTATCACTATCACTACACCACGCCTAGTCGCGTCGTGCAACCACAATAGAGACCTGGACACTAGAGTGCAGCAGTCTAGTTCTAGGGCGAACGAGTGTGCGTGTGTGTGCTCCAACCATTCGCCTATGACTGCTAATTACTATTATTATCAAATTACATCGCATTAAGTGGGCCGCGCGCAGATGCCAATGATTTCGCATTGCGCGACAATTTAGATTCGTTCCACGTAAAACAAATAGGGGCTGCTTCTTCTTCTTCTTTTTTTATTGCCATCCTCTCATTAGTTGGTCTAGTCGTCGGAGAACGCATGGACAGTGGAACAAAACTCCCACTCACACTTCTCGGTACTACAGACACACAAACACACACACACACACAATCGGTGGTTGAAGGTTGGTTTATCGTCATATGCAAAGCAATTAGTTTAATGGGCTATGGAACGCCTATTTATAGCGCCATGCACACGGACGCTCGGACCGCCGTCAGCTAAGCTTGGGGCGCTCAGGTTCTAAACGGACCGGCGAAAGAGCGAACGATGCACGCGAGATATGATGATAGACACTCGCGCACACAACCACAAAAAATGAATGTGTCCTGTAGCATCAGAATACGCGCGGTCCATGACCCACACACACACACGGACCGAGGTTTCATGGGGTTTTACTGGTGCTATTTGTATCGTTGCTCTCGAACCGACTGCTCGAACCCTTCAACGGATCTCGAACGCAGACCGGGTCGGTTGACAAGTCGGGAACAAAAATACTCCCCCGGTGCTCCGGCTAATAACTGTTCAAGTAATTCTACCGTGCTTTGGAAACAATCGCTGCATCGCCTGCTCTCGCGGCAGGAAGTAAATTAAAGTCGTCTACCCAACAATAGAGCCGTGCGGACCATTTGCCAACGTTTCCAATATATTTTCCGAGTGTCCTTACACTCCCCCGGACTTTCTCTCGATACACAACAAAACCCGATAACGGCTCAAAGCCCTTAGATCAAGCAAACCCGAAACCCCGCGCTAGTGTGTTCCGGCACTCTCATTGGTTCATTTGAATGAAGTTATTACAATGTCTGCAATAAAGTTCGAGCAGAGGCGAACCGGTCGGTTAAATGGGACCCGTCAACTACACACACACACACACCATCCTACGGGATGCCATTTTGTGTGCCCCCGCCTAATACCGACCTCCAATCGAAACAAGCAAACCGGAAGCAGCGGAAAGCTTTATTCACAGAACACACCCTCTCTCTATTGCGGCGTCATCATCATCATGACGGTACAGTGTCCATACGCCAGGATACCGCAAGCCACAAGAAACGCAAGAATAGCGCGGGCAAAATATTCTAACAGCTCCCGGGGTAAGCAAAGCGAGGTTTGAAAACGACGACAGGATTTATACTCCTCCGGAGGATAATAATTATACAATCGCTAGGCGCGCATTTTAAGTGGTGGAGGTTAAGCACTACACCAAACGTTGTATGGGGCAGAGCGAAAAACAAAACACAGACATACAAGGAGTATCAGGAGTAAGCAACCCTCTAATCCGTCTACACCATTTGAGGTCAATTTGTGTACGCGCTCTCGGACGCTCTGCACAAACATTCGGATGGGGCCTTAACTAACTCACCACTGATTTTGATCATAATCCAATGCACGACCGTAAAAAGGGAAGGAATCATTTCCGTGCCCGTTGGTCGTTAAGCGATCAAATTTGTGGTGAAGGAGTGTAATGTGCTCGCTGAGAATAAAGCATTCGATTCCCTAGCGAATAATAAAAGTGTGGCAAAGCAAATGTGTAGGCATGAGTATGGTCAACCACGAAATTTATTCTGCCGCACAGCTCGTGCGCAAAAAAAAGTACAGGTGGCAAAATTGGAACCTGGAATGAGTTCCCCTGCACGTATTCTTTGCTACTGATTTATTGGAAAATTAACCCGTTCAGAAGATTTATGAATTTCCGTGCTTTAGTGTAGTGTGATCGTGTTCCAATTAAGATCGAAAGATAAGTAAGTAAATTTTCGGGTTGAAACGAACACGTGCCAAAAGTATAAATTGCGCTATACGATAATAGCTACTGCTATTTCATCCATTTTGCTATTGTCTCCTTAAACATTCGCCGCAATTCTAAAAATAAAACATAAATTAAACTTTGTTTCGTTTCTTTTTTTGTTAACTTACCTTGCCACGATTGATGAAACCGTGCTCGACAGCGACCTGGTCTGCCAGACCTTGCTGATCGCCGTCCGGTATGTGCACGGCCCAGTGATGTGTGAAGTGACGCGCACCGTCTAGAATCTCATCGATTTCGTTCACGCGTAACGCACCGCTCGCTGCATCACTGTTACTGCTGTTGTCGAAGATGACCAAACCGCCTAACCGAAGTCCCTTGTTTACTACATCCCTACCAGCAACGACGGCGCCACCACTTTCACCACCGACCGTAACATTTTCATCACAGTTAACCGCGGTATTGAGACCGCTGAATACTAAAACTAACGATAACACTAGCACTAATTGAAACTGGATGATGCGACTCCACGCAGAGGCTCGAGGATGAAGGTGATGCTGCTGCTGCTGCTGGTGCCGCGAATGTACACGACATAGGAGGCGTCGTGGGTGTAACCCGATACTGGGACAACTATTCCGATCGCTATCATCGCCACTAGCGGAGGAGCAGTTGCCTAGGCTATCATCTAGCTCGGGTTCTGTTGGAAGCCATTGGTGCTCGTTCAAACTTTCACTATCACCGTGGCGATCATCCGTTTCTTGATCGTTTTTTGAACGATAACCCAGTACTTCACACTCGGCCCACTGTTGTTCGGCCGTATCTGCTCGATATGGCCAGGGTACATTGTGTTGTTTGCTTGCTTTCCTAGCCGGTATACGCTCGCTTTGCAGCGCAGTCTCTATAGTCATTTTGCGGCAAAAATGCTTGCTCGTCTAGGTTAATATATCGGAACCAATTACACTCTTCGCTTGCCAGCCACAACTCGCCAGCGTTACAAGCCACGAACAGACGGGGACGACGACGAGGATGAGTTCTCGCACCGGCATCAAGACCCGACAGACAATTTCTCCGATCAAACCAGAGTAATCGTTCGCTGAAGGGAGCTTAGTACAGCTTTTCCGCACTACAAAAGCTCTTGGAACCGCTGTTACGAGAGTCCGGCTTAGATCATCACGGTGTACCGTACGGTGTGTCGTCCTGTCGGTAAAGGTTCCTTCCAGGAACTGGGATAACTAGTCATCCAATAAGGCTAACACGGATGAGGGAATGTGGTCGAAGGCCTTCCGAACACTCAACGATGCCGGCTCCGTTCCATTCCAAGAAATCTCTAGCACGCAGCCTTACGCCGGTCTGAGCCACGGCGTTCTACCCCCGTAGTTCGTAGGGATAATCAAGATGATTTAATTAAAACATAATTATTATTAATTTCATCCCACCGTGGCTCGTCCACGATGACCTTCTTCTTGGCGGCGATTCTCAAGAGTACCTGCTTTGGGCTGATTTATCGTGTAGATCTCGCTCACTCCACACCTCCTCCAACGGGCTCGGGGACTCGGTAAAAACAGCACACAAATTTGAGGCTATTGCCGGGTGTTGCCAACAAGGATGTCCGCTCACAGCCACTTTTAATATTTCTCACTGAGCTTGCTGATAAGGCGAGCGTTCCCCGGTTTGCTTTTTTCCGTTCTGTGCTTCACGACTAAACCAGTTACGCCAACACACACACACACACCGGTTCCGTTTTAATGCCCCCGTTGAATGGCGATTTCCTTATTTTCCGACCGATCCTTATCCGTTTTTAATCAATCAATTAAACGTTCCCGGGCATCGTTCGTTTCGTTGTTCAGATTGTGTACGGACCAACGGATTCGCCCGGTTGCTTGAAGTAAGCAGAGCGGCTTCGTGACTTATTAAGGATGGTTCTCCGGATGTCTACAATAGCCGGCTGTAGTGGGTTGAAGCAGCTCGTTTTTTTGTTTTTTGGTTGCTGTTGTTATTTACGACTTCTTCTCCGAGGACTTCGTTTCATCAGAAAAGGAAGGGCAGTATCACACACTCACACACATTCACTTTGCTGTTGTTGCTAATTCAATTTAAGAAAGTTCCGTCAACACTGCGCAGAGGGAACAATAAAGAGAGAGAAAAAAAGATTTAATAGACATTACACAACAATCACAAAACAAAGTGAAACCTCTTTCGATTCCGGAACACGACTACTTCTTCTCCGTGCATCACGCATTCACACAGGCTATCGTGTTTATCAATTCCACAGTTCCTCTAGCATTAATCAGTTCTTCTACACTAATCAGTTGATTGGCGGTCCGTTAGTTAATCTAGTTTGTAGGCAGTTCACAGCGTTGCTCGTCCAGCATTCAATCAATGAGTCCAGCAGTAACACACTGCGAAGTTGATTTCTTTACATTCGCAATTGAGGAACTATGTCGAGGTGAGATTATTCCAGCTAGGCCATCTAAAACGAAAGAAAAGACATAAAAATGGATTAGAAAACGTTGATAATGTATGCATTAAATCTTTCTTTATAATATATAGAATTGGCAAAAGCTACTAGAACAATAAATATGACAAGAATATATGCATCCACTTCACACACATGATCGCATCCTTCCACGAATTCTCATCGTCGCGGAAGTTCGACTCGTCAAATAAAAGCGTAGCTTTAAACTTTGGCCCACTGGCCTTGGTATGCAACGGATATCCCACCGCTTAGTATCTGCGCCACCGTTCGTTTTAGCGCCACTCATGACCACCCTTGGTTTTGCACATTCCGTTTGAATCTATCATGACGCACGGTTCCGGTTCCGGTTCGCAAAGCACCTGGCTCTACATCAAAAGCTCGCACACCGCACAGGTGAAGTTTATTAATGAATATTGGAAAAGTTGGACCAGCGAAAGCAGTCCGATTATTATTTATGACACATCCCGGGCACAGGGAACAATTTTCAGGAAGTACGCAGCCAGATAACGGCTCACCAGTGGTTGGAAGTTGGCCTTCGATTGATGGGAAAACTAATTACCCCAACATTGGATTTAACCCGCTTGTCAACACAATGCGTTCTACGCACCTACAATAAACTTCACCAGGCAAGGGCTCTTTTGCTTCGTGACAGTTGAAACTGAGGCACTGGGCATGATGTGACGGTTTTGCTGACGCTGACGTTAGTGATAACGGGACGGGTATTTGTGAGAGCTTTACGCGCGACAGTCAGATATACCCGTTCCCATATATTTTCTATTGTAATTAGAGAACCGGCGCTTCTACCTTCCCGAACTGGTACGGCTTCATTTGCAATCGCAAATGTTATTGATATCGCGCTTCGGCACACGTGCTGATTCGCACAAGCCAAAACAAATCACTGCTCATTAGCGAATGATGCTACACAACTGCACGGAGATGAAGGTTAATTGTGACGCTTATACTATTATGCTGACAATTTCAACAATGCATTAATCCAGTTGACCTTAATTTCTGCGTCAGATGCACGCAAACTTCGGTGCCGGTTGCCGGTAACACACACGCACAGCTAGACGAGATAGTGTTGAGCGGTTTGGAATGAATTTCGCTAGTCACCTAGGCGAATCCTAGGCACCCCATTTACAATTATTCACAGCCGCCCGAACTTCCCACTATGAACGACGCACGACAGCTGGCAATCTCAGAATCAATGTTTTTCGGAACAGTATTGATTGTGCTACGATTACAATAGCTAAATGGAACTAAACGGTGGATTATCTGTGCGGTAAAGCGTGCAGAACAGTGCTGCTGTAATAGACGCAATTGTTTTATGAATACTAAGCACTATTATCACATGGGGGCTTAAAATTTGATTTCAATTTAAGTTATTTACTACAAAACCCATTTGCAACGTTCTCGTCTTTTTGCTGTGTGCTTCTGAAATAATCCGATTAGCATTTATAAGCCCATTCGGCCATGTGCTTCTCTCTGCCCTAGGCTGGTCTCCGGTAAACCTTAAACGAATGTTCATCAATTTTTCATCGGATCGTAACATAACCGACAATTTGGCCTCCAACATAATAAAAGCAAAATCTCCAAATATCTATCAGCCGTGTTGTTGTGTTTGGTGCTAACGATGGTAATGAATTTAACAATCGATTTGGGAAGATGTATGCACTTGTCTACGTTCGCCGTATTTTCTTTTCGAGCTTCTATTAGCTTAAGTATTTCTTCGATGATGATGTGCACATATCGTCGGAATGAGGAGTACTTCCCAATCTCCAGTACGAACCGATATTTGTCTTTATTTACCTCACCAGACGAACCATGAATTGGTTCTGCTAAATTGATTTAAATATCTACGGCCTACCACCGGCAGGCAGACAGTCTTATTTTTCATCGACACGTGGCTTTTCCCAGGAGAAACCGACAAAACCAGACACACGCAGCACGTTGCAGCGCTCTGCTGTTTGGGTGTGGGTAGACAAGTACACAAACCTCTTCCCGGTTTAGTTGCGCTGAAAGGGAAAATGGCGTAACACAGGGAAGGAGTATGGATCGAAGGCGGGGAACCTTACGACCAACTTAAAACCACAACACAATATTATCTGACATTTGGTTTTGACGTTTGCTGTCGAAGCAGTTCCAATGTTGTTGTTTTTATGTAATTCGATGCAGAGATTTAATGATATTACCTGTTTTTAAGTGTTTTTGACAGCCCCGATGAGTTTGTCTGTTTTTTGTGGGCAAGAGTTCCACTTCCAAAATTTGGATTTTCCAAGTACACAATTTCTCAAGCTATCTTAGCTTAGCAGGTACGAATAAAACCCCATTCCCGTCTTCGATCACTTGCGGGTGCAAACAACGCGCTCGATTGGTTCAGGCAAACGTTGCCCGTGTACCGCGAAATAAATAAATAAGCGAAGAAAAAGAAAACCCTTTCATTTGCAAATCCTCCGGTGGTGCAGAAATACTCAAGGTGTCGATAAAAAAAAGCGGGGAACAAAACAGCTCGTTTTGCCATCACCAACTCTACACCGTTGAGCGTTAAGGATCACAGAGGCCGAACGAACCGGCTGAACTGCAGGCCCGAGTTTACCCGCATCAATATGCAAACGAGCGAAGGTTGGTGGATTTCGCGTAGTCGTCACTTTACCCAACCCTCACCACCCACACATAAGCTCATCTGGTGAATTGAGTTTTCAAATGCCAGTTTTTCACCAGCTCTCCGCGATCCTTGTCGCTTGGGAGGACATCGACGCGTTTTCCATCGTGCTCTTTCGATCCAGGTATCCAGACGTACGCACGCAGGCCACACAATCATTCTGCCAACTCGCAAACGAAGAAGCGATGTTGTGTGAAACATTATAAAATTCATGAAATTCATCCCCGCGCGGTCGCTTCATCATCGCGCTCGTTCATAATGCACGACACGGTCGTCGAGAATTCGCGTTCCGGATGGTGCCCGCCTAGCATTATCTTAGGACCGTTTACGGTGGAAAGCTCGTTCCTCCCCAAAATATACGCACACCTGCACATCGTGAAATTCAATCGAATCTGGATGTGAAGAACGCAATCGCATCATCCCCGACCAGGAAGGTGCGCGAGTTGGTGAAAATTATGAAACGGTCCCCGGAGTTTAATAACACATACACAATTGGAATGTCGTTGCTTTGAGGTACAATCTGATGTTTGCTGTGTAACGATTGTGGATAGAGAGAGCGAGAGAAACGAAACGCTAATTTACATTCCAATGGGCCAATGATGAATCGATAGAATGGCGGACATTTATTTTTTTCAAGAATTTGTAGTCCATATTGGCACAATAAATTGTGAAGGATAAAGTAAAGTTCGCAACAAATTTCACTACAATCCCCTAGTCGCTTAACAAACGCACGGAGGACTGAAATTGCTAAACAAAAAACCCAAAAAAAAAAGAAGCGAACAATTTATGCACTGCAGCATTAATCTACGCCTTTTTCCAACAAGTCGTTACCGATGCCGGGCACGTGGAAGATTAATGGAAAAAAATATTCAAATTACGTTTCGGTACGGTACGCGTTGGCTTGGCATGCTGCTGCTGGACGACATCCTCATTTTTTGTGCGCTCTCTCACTCTCTCTCTCGCTCTACTGACCAAACGTTTTTACCAAATGAAGATGAACTTTTCGCACTTCCATCTGGATCCGAACCAACGTCAGAGACAGGACATCTGCAGCCCGGACTCACACACACATGGTCCGAATGTCCGAAGAGCAGACGCAGAGCATCGCCAAGGTACACAAATAATCTTACACGTTCCTGTCTGATGAGTTGACATAGCGGACGTGCCTTTGCGAATCACACTAACGCACGCGACGGTGTGATCTTTTGGAAGATGGAGCATGTCCAGGGGCTTGGCTGATGGCGTTTTCTTGCAAAGAGCAAACACAAATCTGTAAAAAAGGTCGACAGTGTCACACATGAGCCACTTCATACATACCTCGGAACGATTGCAAGACTCATCTCCGATATGGACCCAATATCAGGCAGGGTCCGCACTGGAAACCCCCCCCCAGAAACCAGACCTTCAAGGCAGCTACGACAGATCTCTGTCTCATACAATAGTGCATGATGATTTCTTGTCCCAATTCCACCGAGCCATTCTCTAGCATCATCCATCTTCCCAGAGATCAAACCTTCCCATCATGCCGTGTGACAAACTGTTTAGTATGCCAGAGCTGCCCCGAGACCCAGAACTACGAACTCTGGACGCCTGTTTTCTTCTTTTTCAATCCTTCAAAAACAGGGCATCCCGTGAGCGGAGTTTGTCGCTTACGAGAATCCATTTGGCGTCACTCTTTGATGAGGAAATGAAAAAAGAAAGAGAAGAAAACTCCAATCCTTTTCCGCCTTTAGATCTCTGGAGAGTGAATGTTTTGAATGGTAGCTACGGTAGGCGACTTACCGTAGGATGCATTAGGAGAGTGTAATTTGAACGACTGACAGTTCTACAGCAGAGTGCATTCCGGGGAAAATTTGCTAAAGCCATCAGTTTATTGACTGATGCATTCAGCCGTTGTATTGATGATCTAGGCTCTGTTACGAATTTTAGCAGGAAACCCTTCTTTATTCCATGCTAAGTAATGCATATTATTCCATGCTAAGTAACTATAATCCCGCTACAAACCGCCCAGATTTAAGCAACAAATGTTGTATTTCACACAACAACCAAAACTCCTCCAAATAGACCTGCGATTAAAGTACTCCTCAGGAAAAGCCACTGGCCAGCGCTCGACAGCGCAAACCGTTCCGTGTCATAATTTTCATAACCCTCGACGTAAACATAAAGCGGACCGCGTGAAATCACGACACCCCGAAAAAGGGTTCCCTTCTCCACTTGTGCTGCTAGTTGGGGAAAGCTCGGTGCGAAAGTGACACGCAACATTTGACATCCGTACCGTCGCGTTCGCCTTGTTCGCGTTTCGCAGCGTTTAACGCGCAACAAAACCGAGGGCCCGCAAGGGTAGCGCGGGTTTTCCACCGAAAACCTCGTCGTCAAGTCACGCGATTAATGTAAATTTACATAACCTCCTTCCGAAAGTAAGCTTGTTGAACAACACAGACGAGGGGGCCGCCGTCCTCTCCGCTCGAAATGGGTTGTTTGGTTGTATTTTCAAATTTTGCTTCGCTTTCGATCCACACTTCATCAACAAGGGCGCTGTGAAGATGCTGCTTCAATATTGATTTACATTATGTGACTACCGACAAATGACGCCATTAGCAATTAGACTTCAATTGCAATTTGTAACACTACGCCAGTACGAAGCCTTGAGGCGACTTAGTTGTAACGCAGAGTGAGGAACTTCAAATTTGTTTACTTCAATTGATCATCAAATATTATGACTTACAAATGTTTTGTTAAAATCTCAAAAGAATGATGATGATTCCTATCTATCTCCAGTACTCAAATCAGCAATCTCTTTATTATTCTACTTGGCTTAACAAAATGCTAGATCTTGCCGGCCATATAATGGCTTACTAGACTAATTGATAGTAGACGTAGTTGGATCAGTGAGTCCTAACTACCGATTGTACTTCAAGACATCGAGATTCACAATCGCAATCCTTTTCTCCGGAAACAGCATGATGATTTCTTGTCCCAATTCCACCGAGCCATTCTCTAGCATCATCCATCTTCCCAGAGATCAAACCTTCCCATCATGCCGTGTGACAAACTGTTTAGTATGCCAGAGCTGCCCCGAGACCCAGAACTACGAACTCTGGACGCCTGTTTTCTTCTTTTTCAATCCTTCAAAAACAGGCATCCCGTGAGCGGAGTTTGTCGCTTACGAGAATCCATTTGGCGTCACTCTTTGATGAGGAAATGAAAAAAGAAAGAGAAGAAAACTCCAATCCTTTTCCGCCTTTAGATCTCTGGAGAGTGAATGTTTTGAATGGTAGCTACGGTAGGCGACTTACCGTAGGATGCATTAGGAGAGTGTAATTTGAACGACTGACAGTTCTACAGCAGAGTGCATTCCGGGGAAAATTTGCTAAAGCCATCAGTTTATTGACTGATGCATTCAGCCGTTGTATTGATGATCTAGGCTCTGTTACGAATTTTAGCAGGAAACCCTTCTTTATTCCATGCTAAGTAATGCATATTATTCCATGCTAAGTAACTATAATCCCGCTACAAACCGCCCAGATTTAAGCAACAAATGTTGTATTTCACACAACAACCAAAACTCCTCCAAATAGACCTGCGATTAAAGTACTCCTCAGGAAAAGCCACTGGCCAGCGCTCGACAGCGCAAACCGTTCCGTGTCATAATTTTCATAACCCTCGACGTAAACATAAAGCGGACCGCGTGAAATCACGACACCCCGAAAAAGGGTTCCCTTCTCCACTTGTGCTGCTAGTTGGGGAAAGCTCGGTGCGAAAGTGACACGCAACATTTGACATCCGTACCGTCGCGTTCGCCTTGTTCGCGTTTCGCAGCGTTTAACGCGCAACAAAACCGAGGGCCCGCAAGGGTAGCGCAGTTTTCCACCGAAAACCTCGTCGTCAAGTCACGCGATTAATGTAAATTTACATAATCTCCTTCCGAAAGTAAGCTTGTTGAACAACACAGACGAGGGGGCCGCCGTCCTCTCGGCTCGAAATGGGTTGTTTGGTTGTATTTTCAAATTTTGCTTCGCTTTCGATCCACACTTCATCAACAAGGGCGCTGTGAAGATGCTGCTTCAATATTGATTTACATTATGTGACTACCGACAAATGACGCCATTAGCAATTAGACTTCAATTGCAATTTGTAACACTACGCCAGTACGAAGCCTTGAGGCGACTTAGTTGTAACGCAGAGTGAGGAACTTCAAATTTGTTTACTTCAATTGATCATCAAATATTATGACTTACAAATGTTTTGTTAAAATCTCAAAAGAATGATGATGATTCCTATCTATCTCCAGTACTCAAATCAGCAATCTCTTTATTATTCTACTTGGCTTAACAAAATGCTAGATCTTGCCGGCCATATAATGGCTTACTAGACTAATGGATAGTAGACGTAGTTGGATCAGTGAGTCCTAACTACCGATTGTACTTCAAGACATCGAGATTCACAATCGCAATCCTTTTCTCCGGAAACAGCATCTAAGGGTTAATACATCCTGGCACAATTTGGCACAACAAACCTTGCCATCCGTGCTCTGTGGTTGTGCATCTATAGCTGAGACATGAGCTTCCTCACCGGCTTGCAGTGATCCTAGACCAATCTCAGCACGCGACGGATCGTCCAGAATCCGTGCTTTCCGAAAATCTCAGACGCTTCCGAGCGGAAAACTTTTCAAAGCGAAAGCGTAACATCATTTTGATCTCGAATGGCTCGAAGCACATTCACGGCGCGTTTGGCTTTGTTGGAACGCTTGGCTAACTCTTGGAGCGCGGTTGCTTATTCTGAGAAGGATGGAAAACATCCAGCCAGATATCTCCTTCTGGTTGGGGTATTATTTTTCCCAAAACAAGCTTCAAAAGCTTCCCATTTTGTGCTATTTCTGTTGGATGCAGGTAATATCAAAGTATCCGGGATTTAATTCATTAAAATAATTGAGCTACATCAATGCGTTTTTGAGCGCAATTATAATGTTCGGTTGCCATACACTGAATTGAAGTCCTGTGGAGGAGTTTCCAGACGACGATGTGGTCTTAATTTAAATGTAAATATTGTGGCATTAATATGAAATTTGTTCAGCCCGAATTACACGCCTAAATCCACCAACTTAACGATGCACTAAACCTTGGTAGATGATTTCCAGTTCATTAGCAAATCTAATCCAATTATGATGAAACATTTCTTTTATGCACCGGCAAACCATTAAACGTGCAATAAAACTCGGTACCTGGTTAACCTGAGCCCTCTCTTGGGAGCTTTACGCATCACTAGATACACATTGTTACATCCACACTGTGCACACACACACACGCACCGGATGACCTTCATCATCGTAATCGCCATTCAAATAAAGCTCCTGTAAGCTCCTAAACGACCAACGAAGGATTCATCTTAACGTTTCCCAGACGCTACACTACGGACGCCCTCTAGGGAGTCGTGCAAAAGTGAAAGCCTCACCCGAAACCGGATCACCCGGTGTTCAAAAGGAGCCAACAAATCCCATCGACAACACAACCCGCGACGACGACGACGCCGACGATGATGATGACAACAACAGTGATCCTCGGCCCCGACACCGCTTCTTCTACTGCCACACACAGCCCCTCTAGTGGGAGTAAAAACCGGACACAAATGGTGCCGAAAAGATCCGTGACGGGCCATAAAATTTCATTGCACCAACAATCCCAACCACCTTCGTGTGTCTCCCGCGCGCACCCCAAGCCCAGGACATCTTGGAAAACTGCAAAAGTGAAATCTTTTTTCGTCAATCGTTTCCTCCGGCGTGGGGCCAGCTGTTTCCAGCTGTTTCCAGTCATCGCGGGATGCTTCCGATTGCTTTCGCTCTCTCTCGCTTGCTGTGTGCCCCCATTGCGGGAAAAACGGAATTGGATTCCAATGTCCCTGTGGAAATGACGGAAGCGGTATCGGACATCGGGCAGGCAGGAAGGTAGGCAGCAAGCGCGACAATTTAATCTCCCGTAAGTCCCCTTAAATGGCTGCAAATGGAAATCGATATTTTCTTAACCAATTGATTGAGAGAACAAGGCGATAGAAATCGACGATAGAAACGAGTGGAAAAATCGCTACCTCGCGCCAACGTTTTGCAACATCAACCACCGAAACAGATCGGTTTCTCTCTGTTTTTTTTTTTGTTGGAGTGTTATTTTCCATTCTGCTTTCGGTACGCGGTAATCCGGTAACGGAAATCGGTTCCTTGCTTTCGCCCATCCCTCCAATACACCTCGATACGTGCAGTGGGGATTGGGACAACAGAGAGGCTTACAGAAAATGGAGAAGCAATTAAAAATTAATTTCAGATTACTTATTCATTCTACCGAGGATGGAGACGACGGCGATCTCCATGCCCCATCAGGCTGTTGATGATGATGCACCCTCCTGGAAGCGATATTCCGGGACGGAAAGCCGGAAAAAGGGCTTACCATCGGTTCTCCCCGTTCAATCCTGATGCCTGACGTAGTGCCAGAATATTTATGAAATTGTACGACACGAATCAAGCTTCAGTTGAATGCGTTTTTACTGCTCCGGAATGGTCCTTAATTTATTCCCAAAATTGAACACCTTAAACTGTTCCGTTTTTGTTTCGTTTTTTGAGATCAATTTCCAACAGTTTGATCTTCCCCGGAATTCAGATAAATACTGCAAGATTTCGTGAGATCGCCGGGTAAACAAATCGATTGGTGATTTCTCTCTTTAAATGCTGTTTAGTGATGGACGAAATCAATCAACAATTATCCATAACCTAAGCTAAGCCCGAACTTTGATCTCCTAACGATTTATGGTGTTTTACAATCGGTTCTCGCGTTAACGATCTCCAACAGCCATCTTCTAGCTTATCGAAAATTCGCTCGCTTCCGACAGTGAAGCGAGAGAGAGAGAGAGAGAGAGCGTGCGAGCAAAATTAATTACCAAATCACTCCAACTCCTGTGGCACGTTGAAATATATCGTTTTCCTATCGAGACTTGGGATTTCCCGAAGCACAGCTGAAACTTTTCGGGAGCCGGCAACAAAATGGTAATTAATGCTGCCACGTTCGTTCAAACGAAACCCTTCGATTGGCTCCATTTTTCAAACCATCTCCACCATAGTGAAGAAAAACTTCCAATTTTCCAGCCTAACCACTACTACACTACTATACAATCTCAATTTCTCTCTCTCGCCAAAGCATACTCGGTGGGCTCGGAAAAACTCGGCGAGAAAATAGAATTAATGAGGCTTACACTGAATGCGATGGCTTTGCCTTTGCGCACTTTCGCGATTAATCATAGTCAAGCTGGTTGGCTGGCATGCTGCCCTCGACGCGAACGAAAAGAGTTGTGTGCGGTTGGGTTAGAAGAGTTTTCTTTTTTACGCCATCTCAACTTTACGGGCGTACGTGAGTCGATATGCTTCCGCCCTGGATCAGCCGGTGTTCGTTTAAACGCGGACACTAATCCCCGACAGCTGAGCTGAGATTGGTCGAGAAGTTAACCGTGATCGATGCTCTTGGTACTGCTGAAAAATGGAAGTTTGTTTGTGTACACTTTTGTTTCCCTTTTACACGAGAGACAGCTTTGATCCGACCACGGTGATGGCCACAAAATGAATGTAGTTGGAAGTTGGTGCGTACCGCTCCCGTAGGAACAAATGATAGCAAGGCAATATTTGTAGAGCTAAGAGATCTGCTAAAGGCAAAGCAATGCACTTCAACTTGAGTACTCGAGAGTTAACTTTCTTCGCC